>CM077154.1:0-583788 GCA_039583875.1 Platanthera guangdongensis | reverse complement strand
GATTTTCCAAATAAAATTGAATTGATTGCCATTCCGAGTACTTATTTAACTCAATCTCGGGATGATTACTTTTACTCAACATTTTTATTACTCGCATATGACTAGGGGGATGCTCTTGCTTTTTTAAATTTGTGTTACTAATTGTGCACGTATCATATTTTTGATAGCGTTGTCAGGATTACGTTTCTAAGCAATATTGATATCCTTTGGTTTTAATTTTTAATTGACATTTTTATTATTTTCCAAAACAAAAAAAATTTGTTACTATTATTTTACTTATTACTCTATATCAATCCTTTAGTATATTCTCAACATTAGGGTTGAAGAAATTATACTATTTGGCCCAAAAATTAAAAGAACTTTTCATAGATGCAGGAAAAATAATAGTGACCTAATAACTGATCAAATGGATGAGACAATGGCTGACCCACAACCTTGGGCTTTCATGGACTATGCGACACCTTGAGTTAATGACACTGCATCTAGTATTCAAAGACCCTCCATTGTTGCTAATAATTTTGAGATCAAGCGAGCTATCATACAGATGATTCAATCTGTAGTAGAATTTGGTGGTTTACGTAATGATGATCCAAACAATCAATTTGCCAACCTCTTAGAAATATGTGACACATTAAAATACAATGGTGTCAGTAATGATGCTATCATATTGAGGTTGTTCCCATTCTCTTTAAGAGATAAAGCAAATGGATCACTCCATTCTTTACCTGTTAGATTCATCACTACATGGAATGAAATGGTTCAAAATTTTTGGCCAAGTACTTTCCTCCTTCAAAAATTGCTAAAATGACAATGACATTGATACTTTTACACAGTTTGATTATGGGACTATTTACGACTCATGAGAAAGATTCAAAGAACTATTGAGGAAATGTCCACATTATCAGCTGCCTATTTAGTTGCAGATACAAACATTTTATGATGGATTGTCACAAAATACTAGAGCTACAATTGATGCAGCTGCATGTAGTACACTAATGAATAAATGCTTGAAGAATCATACTCTCTATTGGATGAGATAACATCTAATAACGATCAATGACAAACTGAATGACTTCTATCAAAAAAATGCAGGTTTGCTTAGTAATTAGTGTTTATGAGTCATGTTATCAATGATGTATCCATTAAACACTTAGATCATTAAGTAGTTAGCTTAATTAAGTTATTAGCTTGATTATGATATGCCTATTTAAAAATTAGGTTTAAACTTAGTTCAACCTTAGTTATTGCCTGGTTTAGGCATGTTAATATTGAGACGGTATACATCATGTATAAAATACCATCATTGGTTTAAATGATTGATTTTGAATTGTGTCGGGTCTATAAAACTTACCGAATAAAGCACACTAACGAAGTGTTGTAAGTTAGAACCTTAGGATATAAGATGAGTTGTCTTGTGGATGAGATCCCGATGGGCAATCTCCTTAGCCTGTATATAGTCTCCGCTGGCTTAGCATGAGTTACCGATAATAGTACATGCACGGTCTTATGATGCACCTTGTGGACCTAGGGTAGTAGTGTGTTACCTACCTAAAAGAGGAGTTAGTCTGAACCAATGTTATCGACATACCATGACGATAAGGCCTGTGAGGTTTGCTAGCCATTTAATAATTGGACTGGGTTTATGTCAACATAGAAAGGGTGTATGGTTTTATACACATTTCATGTTTAATAACATTGTATTACATTGCATATCATACTTTGCATTTCAAATATTCTTTTCATACAAGTTTGTATGAACATTCTTGTACGATAAGTTACTCTTATTTTAATATACGACCATTAACTTATAAGTTAGCATGTATATTCGTATAAGTTAAGTTATTTAGTGATGTACCTTACAATGTTACTTATTCATCTTATTGCAAGCTACTTATAAAATTATATGCCCGCATTCCTGTCACATGCTTTAATTATACTGAATACTTCTAGCAATATTCTTCTTCTTTCTGCGCGGTGCTTTAGGATGCATCGGGGAGCGGAAGGGAGACCATTTAGCCAACTGACTAATGGTTCGTTGCAACCACTTTTTAGGAGCATCCGTGGTAGCAGAGGACCCTCCAGCAGAGCAACTATGATTCAAAACGGTGACTTTGATAGCTACATCACTGACCTCGAATCTGGTGGACACATCAGTGATGAGAGGTGTGAGGGCTTACTTTTATACCTTTGTAATGTAGATATATCTTAGGGCATGTTTTAGCCCTAGTTCTGTTGTATACCAGAACTCATGTTATATGAATGTCATTGGGAGTTCATGCTTCGTTCTTTTGTTACTCTCTTTATAGTTTAATCACAGTGATGTGATGATGTCTTGCCTTACATGGCAAGTCTCATGTGGTGGGGGTTAGCTAGTTTTGCTAATACAACAAGACGACTACTTTGGGCATAAGTATTCCCTCGACCGTATTCTATTCTGGGAGGGGTTCTTACATGACATGCATTAGTGACACTGCCAGATGATAAACAAGATAAAATAAGATGGGAAAACACACAAAAACATAACATTTCTAGGAGATGGAGCCATTATATGGTCTTACACATTCGACACGTATTATAACTATTAAAACATACACAAATATTAAAGGACATTGTTATTAACAGTCGTTATTTGACTCTTAGCACTCAAATTTTAAACATTTTAGGACTTTCTGAAAACCCTACTTGCACTCATGCCTCAGCCGACTCACGCTTGCGCCTAACCATTTCCATTTTCACGATTTTCTTCCACCTTCTTCAAAGCAAAAACTTGTAAATGGAGGAAGAATGCAACTCCAGAATCTTCTCCATTCACTTCAAACACCCCCAGAGATTCCGCGATCTCAAAAAATGGAGGCCCCAACAAATCCTACTCAACGCACCACTTCCGCACTTCGCCTCTTAAAGTTCGAGATCACTATCACCAATCTTATTGTCCGCCAAGCTGTTCAAGAAGTTTGAGTTCTTGGACATGCTACGACGTTCATTTGCATTTTGAACATGGAGTCGGTGATGAATACTTGAGAAGTTATCTTCTTTGTCATTCTGTTGACACTCTATTGCCTTGTAATCAATTTCTGGCATATGCAACCAATAAAAGTTTCTTGATATGATTGAGTAGATGAAAATAGACAGATTTTGGATTCTTCGGCTTGAGATATTTCATCTCACCAATTGGTAATACATTCTTCGGTACCACTGAAATCTTCTTTGTAACCCTATAATAGGGGCATGGGCTGTCGAGATCCCACACAAACTTAATGATCAAGTTGACGAATAGCCTTTTGGCAGATGCAACATATTAAGGTTTTCTTCTTTTTTCAAATCTTGAGTGTACAACCTTGTATTTGCGGAGCGGGGTCCCCAAGCAAGGCACAAGACTTGCTACACATTTTTAAGCTTTTCGGGGGTTTTGCACTCCCGGGGGCCAATTTATTGTTGACCTACATGATATTCTAGTAGGGGGATAAAAAATTTGGCCTAACTTCCTAGTGCTTGGTGTATTCTCCAGGGGGCGAGTACAGCGGGAGGCCGGTACTCGCCCCGACGAGTTTCAAGGGGCGGGTGCGGCGGGAGGCCGACACCCGCCCCGACCCCTTCTCCAGGGGGCGAGTACAGTAGGAGGTCAATACTCACCCCGACCAGCTTCAGGGGGCGGGTGCGGCAGGAGGCCGACACCCGCCCCGACCCCTTCTCTAGACGGCGAGTACAGTGGGAGGCCGGTACTCGCCCCGACTAGTTTCAGGGGGCGGGTGCGGCGAGAGGACGACACCCGCCCCGACCCCTTCTCTATGGGGAGAGTACGGAGGGAGGCCGGTACTCGCCCCATCCAGTTTCAGGGGGCGGGTGCGGCGGAAGGCCGACACCTGCCCCGGTCCCTTCTCTAGGGGGAGATTATGACAGGAGGCCGGTACTCGCCCCGGCCAGTTTCAGGGGGCGGGTGCGGCGGGAGGCCGACACCCGCCCCGACCCCTTCTCTAGGGGGCGAGTATGGCAGGAGGCCGATACTCGCCCCGACCAGTTTCAGGAGGCGGGTGCGGCGGGAGGCCGACACCCGCCCCGACCCCTTCTCTATGGGGCGAGTACGGAGGGAGGCCGAAACTAGCCCCGACCAGTTTTAGGGGGCTGGTGCGGCGGGAGGCCGGCTCCCGCCCTGGTCCCTTATCTAGGGGGCGAGTACCGGCCTCCGGTCAGTTCCAGGGGGCGAGTAAGGCGGGAGGCCGACACCCGCTTGGAGTTCTCGTCCGGCTTGAGCAGCTCGTCCGACTTGAGCAGCTCGCCCGGGTTGGGCAGCTCGCCCGGTTTGAGGGTCTGCTATTTTGCCGGGGTATTTCAGTAAGTTCAGAGCAGCGAGATTGCGCTATTGGCAGACCATCCCTAAAAAATTATAAATAGACCATTGGGGTGCCTTGGAGAGGGGTCAATTTTTCACCACTCCTCATCTTTTTCCTTCATCCTCCAAGACACCTAGCTCAACATTGGCTCGGAAGGGAGAGATCTCAAAGGTATTCAGGGTGTGAGGTGAGACCTCCACGCTAGAGGCAAGAGTCATTTCCCAAATTCAGGTCTCTCACCAAGGGACAACTTGGGAGAAGTAAGTGTGAGCTGCACCCTAGGTCCGAACTCTAGGTAGATCCGAATCTCGGTTCCAACATTGAGTGCGAATAACTGAAAGTCCACCTAGTGTCAACTACCTTCACCTATGGGGGGGGGGAATAGGTGACGTGCAGCGTTTTTGCGGAATTGAAATTGTACCTGCACAAGAAAACAAAACAGCACAGCAAGAAAGGACACAAGCAATTTATAGTGGTTCCCCGATTTGGGTACATCCACTTTCCCCCTTCGACCTATCTCCCAACCAGGGACGACTCGGTCACTTCACCAACAGGATTGAAATCCAATCCTTGCACTAACGGAAGGAACCCTTCCACACATAGGAGTCACCACTCCCACAACACGGGTTGCACCCAACCCTTACAACTAGGAACCAACGTTCCTTTACAACAAAATTGAAAATAGAATGTACAAGAATTACAAACAACTTTTGGAGACTCAGGTGTCCCTCTTCGTTCGATGACGTGTTCTTGAAGTCAACGAAGAGTCCACAACCCTAGATCTCACTTGGAGAGAATCTCCCCGAAACCGGCGGCGGCAAGAAGGGCGGCGGCTTGGTTCTCGGGATTGGCGGCGACAACGGTGTGCGGCTGCTGTACTTTGGAGATTCAATCTTCGTAGCAAAGCTAGCAAGGTCTTCCAACGGTCACACTAGGATCGATCGTCTCGATCGATTCGGAAGGGGAAGGTTTTCCCGATCAACGAATCAAGAGACAAGGGATCTCTGGTTAGACGCGTGAGACACTGTGCTTGGTTGAGCTTCTGTCGCCGGGAGATCTGGAAGCAACCACGATCAAAGCCGGCAATTTACTTGCACGAGCGGCGACGGCGGCGGAGCGAGTTTCGCGATTTAGGTCACGTCGGCGGCCCGACTTCGTTTTTCTGTGTGTTTTTACTGTTCAAAATACGCGTGTATTTATACAGTAGAATACTCCTTTATGACCGTTATGGGTCCCACCAACAAGAAACCCTAAGCCCGATTCAAAACAGTGCCAGCGGCTGAGTCCGGTCCAGCGGGTTCCAGAATTCGCCCAAGGCAAAATCGGCGAGAATCGAAGGCGATTCTCGTCGAATCGGCGAGAATCAAAGGTGATTCTCGACGATTCGGCGAGAATCATAGGTGATTCTCGTCGAAGTTGACTTGTTTGCACGCACTGATTTAGCCGGATAGAGACGACGAGAATGAGCCAGTGATTCTCGACGATTCGGCGAGAATCATCCAGTGATTCTCGACGATTTGGCGAGAATCACTAGTGATTCTCGCCGAATCGGCGAGAATCACTTGGTGATTCTCGTCGATTATCACTTAGACGATTTTTCATCTTTCCACCCATGAGCTGCTCTTTGACTCATCCTTGCTCCTTGTCTGCTCTTGCATTATCACAGCCATGTACTTGAAAATAAGTACACTCCAATAGAGAGAGTACGCGTAGGCCAACACACTGATCTGCTCAACGAGGGATTACGTCGCGCAGACCCGTGTATATTGACCTACTGCACCCTGACATTGGTGTGTACTTAGCGTGGAATAATTGCAAGCACAACTTAAAAGATTTCATCAAATACATTGTGAATTCATCTTAGCTTGACAGGTGGCTTCCTCAAATCCAGGTAATTGTGGATACAATACCCAACAATCTCCCCCTATTTGACGAAGCCAAAATCCTACCAGCTAAGATGAATACCACCATCCAGATAATATATACAACATATAGAATTTAAAGATACGGCACAAGGAAATAAAGGCAAACAGATCAAAGCTTGAGTCAATCATAAATTCATATATATATATATATATATATATATATATATATATATATATATATATATATATATATATATATATATTCCCAAAAATTATTCATATAACAATAAGAAAAGATAAATGTGTTCTTGAGAGAATGACAAGCTATAAACTTATATCTATTTCTCTTTGCCTAGGTCATCCTTGTGTTTTTGAGCCAGGAACTTCTTTCTCTGCCTCTCAACGTACTCCTTGGGCTTTGGATAGTATCTGGGAGGAGGAGCTTTATCTGCCGCAGTGTTGGTCCTGAAGAAGATGTTCCTTTTAGCTTCATATGTCTTGTGCAGCTCCCACTCATGCTGGCTGTATACGTCGTTCCGATTGATTTCCCCTTTTTCTTGTAGCCAGAACGTGCCCAAGATAATACTCTTTGATACCGGACTCCACCTTTCGTTCCTCACTTCATCCTCCTTCAATCTGATTTTCTTTTCAGCTTGCGTTTCCTTAGATGTCCCTTCTTAAGATTTTCTCTTGTCCCTAGCTTTTGCTAGGGCTCCTTGGTCAAACATGACCATCAGTTTTGCTTTGGAGGTGGCCCTAGCAGCCCTTTGAGCATCAGCTTCACTTAAAGTAACTTCTTCAGCACTTGCTCCCTCATCAGCCGCAGTATTATTTTCAGGAGCAGGATTACCCACAGGATTTTCAGGGAAATTAGCGCCTAACGCTTGTTTGAGCATCCACCAGCAACTGTCATAAACATATACGTTTGACTATTCAAAGTTTTTGATTATGATTTCCTGAAGCTCGGCCATCTTAGATGTATATTCTTTCTCCCCCTTTTTGGCTTCGACGACAATGGAGTTTGCATAAGAATGCAGTGACTCATCAATGTGCTTTGTAGTCTTGGAGAACTCGATAATCAAGGCTTGTTGATTGCTGTTAAGAGTCACCATGTTGACATCAAATTTTTGGATATTATTTGCCACGACATGAGCATTCTGATTAACGACTGCGAGTGTATTTGTGTTCTTTTTCAATCCGTCCATAAGAAGAGTTACAGCTTTGCCGGCTGCTGTATACTTGTCTTCAAACTTCTTTTCCATCAAATCCAGTTTTTGATTGATTTCCACAACGTTCTTGAGCATTAGATTCTCAGATTTCTTAATTCTTTTTAACATTTTATTTTGAGCTTGCTAAAAAGACGCTTTGAGCTCATCCACGATACCTTGAATAACATTCACCGTGTGATTAGCTAGATCAGCTCGTAGTGGATGATCCTGAGGCATTCCTTGGCCTTGCTCTTCAGCAGATTCACTTGTAGAGCTGGACACTAGCACAGTCTCTAAAGGGGGAATACTTGCAGCCTCAGTAGATTTCTCGGAAGTACTTAGCAGCCTCTGCTGAGAGGACTCCCCCTCCACTGTTGCACTAATTTTCTCAAGAACTATCTCAGGAGCTTGCTTTGCAGATGGAACTTCAGTGTTGTCCTGAGGCTCCATTACTTCCTGTCTCTCATTTCCTTCTTCCTCATCCTCATCATCCATGAAATCATTCTCAGCTGCATCATCTTCCAAACCTCCCTCATCATTCTCCTCTACATTGCCTCCGGCTCCTAGATCATTCACGTTCAGGGCCGCCTCAGTTTCCATCACAGCTTCACTTTCTTCTTGCAGATCCACAACTGCATCTCTAGCTATCTGAGAGATGCCAGATATGATATTAGCAGAAGCGGGTAGAGGCTCCCCCTCAATTCCTGCAGTTAGTGCATCAGGAATTTCACTGGGAATATCCACGAAATCTGCTACAGTTCTGTCCTTGGCAGGAGATTCTTCTTGTTCTACTACCACGGCAGCCTGCCCGATGCGTCGCTCCCATCTGTCAAATACGCTGGAGTCCATTTTCTTCAAATAATGCAATGGAACTCCTTTACTCATGTCGAACCTATCTCCGTTTAGCTGATTGAGATATAGGCTGATAATTCTTCTAAAACTTGGAGATCTGACAGTGTCCTTAATCTTCTCAAAAAGCATAGCTCCCCAGTTGAATCTCTTTCTGCAGACAATCGCCACAAGGATCTTGAACATGTCAGCTGAGATGTGGTCATGTGAGCCGGGTTTGCATATCAGTACCTTCCCAATGATGTCGGACAAAAGTTTTCCCTCCTCATTCATTTCCTTTCGCTTTATCGATCTGGTTCCTCTAGCTAGTCCACAGAATAATAATGCCCTGGCTTTATCATGTTCCTCCAGATAATCCTCGTGCTCAGAACCAGTGAGCTGCAAGTATTGTGTCAGTTTGCTTGCAGACATCTTGATCCTGGCACCTGCAACCTTACTCTTGATGATAGAGTCTTCATTCCGAAGTTTGGCGGTTGCGAAGAACTCCATCACTTCCTTGTCCAAAATTTTGCAGGGTGCTCCAGTATAAAAGAGAGGCCAGCCTCTTCAAGCATGATGATGATGTTTCTGAACTCATCCGAGGCATGTGAGAACCCGATTCGAACCAACTCACATCCAGTGACCAGGCCGGCGGTTGTCCTTGGAGCCATAGCAAACCTAGGGAGGGAATCCCAACACTACGCCTAATCAGAAATCAAGAGGGAAGCTACACTAACAGTAAGTCACTGTAAGAGTGAGGATGTGGTTACCCAAAAGCGTAGAAGGTGAGATTCGACGGAGACGACGGAAAACCGGAGGCGCTCGCGACTTTGTTTGATCGAAACCGCGGAGAAATTCCTGGACGAGCACCCTGGTCGCGAGAGGAGTGATCTACGGAAGGAAGAATCGGCGAGTTTCCTGCGGGATATCGACGGAAGTGAGGAGCTTCGGCGGAAATGAGGAATATGAAGGGTCGGCGGGATTCCTGCGCGATATCGACGGAAGTGAGGAGCTTCGGCGGAAATGAGGAATATGAAGGGTCGGCGGGATTCCTGCGCGATATCGACGGGTTTTCGTGCGAAAAGAGAAATACGAGGGATCGGCGGGAGTTTTTCTAAGTCGAAATCGAAGGGATTCTTCAATAGTAATCTACGGGTTAAGAGGCATGCCAGATTCTCGAAATCTTCTGATATTAAGACGGTTTAAAAATCTTCTAAATATATATATTTCTTAATACCAATCTATTTAGGGTTTGAACGGGGTTTTTCCATACATTTCTTGATGTCAATTGTAAGTTTTAGTGATTTCCAATGAGATATCTTCTTTAATTTTCAGTGAACTGATCTATGCCTGTAGATGTTTATTCTAGAATCGACCCGTGACATTACAGATAAATCTTTAATAATGTATCTAAGGGTTATTTTCACAGTGTTAACCTTTCCTTAGGTGTACACACATATATGTGTATATATATAAATATATATATATATATATATATATATATATATATATATATATATATATATATATATATATATGTAAATATCGACACAATATGACTCAAGTATTGGAGCTGATCAAAAATATCTGAGATTATGAGATTTATCATTTAGCCCCCTCTGGTTAAAGCATACCAGGTGTTCAATGTGAGTATACCATTGTAGATAGTACTTCAGTTATTCCAGATACGTGTTCCAATTCAGTCTTGAAACATCTTCTGTCTAGTTCCCATCATATTTACGGGAACCTAGACTACCCTACAAAAGAGAGTTACCTTACCTTAGGAACCCAATACGTTTTGGGTCCTAGGTTCTTGTTAGCATAAAAACTTGAATGTCTTCCTTCAGAAATCCTGTCAGGAAGACTACCTCTGCCCAAAAGATGTGGATAGGCCCTTGCCCTTGACACAGAGGGGTTGTGCCAACAGTCTATGGCAAAATGTCCCACCTTGCCACATCACCAACACGTGTGAATGTTGTACCTCCATTTCTGACCTGATCCAGGGACTGAGGTAGTCATGGTCCTAGGTCCAAACGGGATAGATCCGGATCTGCTCCCAAAATTGTCTCTTCCACCGTGACACTTGGAAGGGTGGAAGGAATGCATGTAGCGAGCGTCATGAGGCCTGGGAGGTGGTGCCTTCCTTTCAGTCAGCACCCTTCTAGAGGCCCCATGAGATCTTACTGCATGACTTCTAACCTCCCTTTCCTGTGTCCTAGGGTGGTGAGAAGCCTTCTGAGAGCTGATACCAGCAGATTCATGCCGAGTTGGGGCAGTGGCCGAGAATACAAAGGGCTCAGAATGAGCCTTAGGTATTCTCTCATGGGTGGCCATAACAGCCCTTGCACTATGGGTGTCTCCACATGAGGACATATCACCCTTGCAGTGACCACGATTGTTCCTGTGATCATACCTGAAGGTATGATGAGTACCCTTCCTGCCTGGAGTGGGGGGTCTGAATACCGTTTCCCCATTTCTCCATGAATTGATAATTCAGGAGATACACCCATTTTCTTCCTTTCTCTTTATAGCATCAACATTGGAAAAGTTGGATACTATCCTTTTCTCATTCTCTAGACTACTCTCTAGATCTGAGATTTTAGAGTCCTTGACCTTGTTGGATGCCAATTGGAGTGTAACATCCCATTTCCAACTAGACCCCTAAGAATGGTTTTAGCCATGACTAGGTCATGACAAACCCTAGGAAGCCAGAAATGGGCCAGGAGATAGGGGACAAAAAGGTGGAGACCATCATGGTCTGCAAATAGTAGAACTCTAAACAATGGCTTAGGATGACCATGGGCTACACCTTAACCCCAAGACCCTACCACAACACCCCTAATGCTTGGGAGACCCATTAAAGCCAAAAGGACCCATTAGGGTCAACCCAAGAGGCCCAGTTGACCAAGGTCAACCCTAGCCCTAAATGGGTCAAACTAGCCTACTTAGGGCCAACTGACCTACTCCTAGCCAAAAGGACCCCTCCTATGCCCTCCTAACCCTAAAGTGAGGTCAAATGGTCACTAAGGACACATTGGGGTCAGCCCTAGAGGCCAGGTTGACCCAAGTCAACTCAAGCCCTAACCTGGTCAAAGTACCCTTACTAAGGGTATGTGACCTCCAAAGTGCAGGGTAACCCTACATAACCCTACCTAGACCCTAAGGGAAGTCAATGGGTCACCCAGGATCCATAGGGGTGAACCCTAATGGTCATGTTGACCCAAGTCAACTCTAGCCCTAAAATGGTCAAAGTGACCTTACCAAGGGTCAAGTGACCTTCAAGGTGCCAAGTCAACCCTACCCAACCCTACATAGACCTTAGGAGAGGCCAATGGGTCACCAAGGACCCATTGGGGTCGACCGAAATGGTCAAATTGACCAAAGTCAAGTCAACCCTAAAATAGGTCAAACTAGTCTAAATGACCTAACCAAGCCCAAGCCACTTGGGCTAAGCCCAACTTGAGTGGCCCATTAACTTTAGGAGGCTGATATTTATGAGGGATGCCACCTAAATTTCGGAGGGGTGACTAGGAGAGAGAAAATGAGAGTTTTCTCCTTAATGGAGGAGAGAGAAAAAGAAAGGAGAGAGAGAAGTTATGGAGGGAGGCCATGGGCCACTCCATTCATCTCTCCATTGTCCCCATTCCTCTCCCTTGCCTCTTGGGATGATAATGGTATCAATTCCAGCCAGCCAACACTAATGGGGGGAGCCCAACCACCATGGCCAACCAACCCTTCACCTCCCCTCCCATGAAAAAAATATAAATCCCCCTATGCAGCCCCCCATTTCAATTTCTGATCTTCCCATCACCTTCAGAACGTCCTTGGCAGTCAAAATAACGTATTGGATCAAAGGTTTTGGTGGAGGATCGAGGATTCGGGCAAGCTCGCCGGAGAGGAAAAACGCCATGGCCGACCACCGCGGCCGCCGTCATCGAACCCCAAACAAGGTCCTCCTCTACTTCTTCTTCCGTGGGTAGATCGTAGGAATCGTTTAGGACAAGAATCAGACTCAATTGAGCCGATCCAAGTTTTCATTTCCATGGTTTTTCCAAAAAACCATGGTGGTCGGGTTCGCCGGAAACCGCCTCTCCGGCGGCCGTGCCGCCCCCTGACGGTACCCCTCACCTCAACATAGATGGTGGTGGTGGTGGCTGGCCAGGGAGGTGGCCAAATGGCCGGCGGTCGCTCATGCAAAGCTACAGGTTTATGCGTTTTTTTGGGTTCCTGGTTCGGGTTTTCTGAGAAGATGAACAGTAGTAATCTATTTAATTATTATATTTATATGTATAATATTGTTATTTATTACCCCTTTAACTTGCATATTTTGATGTCATTAAACGAGGCATTTAGAGGCTGTTTTAGGAAAAGTGGCCAGTCACAAGAGTTGTAGCCCTTCGAGTCTAGATTATTTTAAAATTTATTTCAGCTCGTTTGGGTAAGTGGTTAGACCACAGCACCCATTTTGGTGGGACATACCCTTAGGGCTAGGCAGTCATTAAATTGAGTGCCCACTCTTCACCCCTAGCCCAAATTAGTTGAAATTTTGGCAGAGAGTCTATCCTAGCTATACCTAGGGCCTGTCCAAAAATGGGAATTTTTGGAGAAAATATTTCTATAGTTTTTGTAAACATTTAATAATTATTAAATAAATTAACTAGGTGCCCTAAACACCTCCAAACCCTCCCAAATTTTGGTGAGTGGTCCCTGGGTTCATTTTAGGTATCTGTATAAAATTTCATTTAAGTTGGATGTGTTTTGAATAGGTTTTGACCCAACCCTAACTATACCCTAAAAAGGGCATTTTGGTCAAAAGTTGCACTTTTGGTTTTGAGTGACCAAATCACCTCAACAGAGGCTGAAATTTGGGCCACTGGCTTGTTATATCACTTATCACCTCCCCATGGAATATGGGGTAGGGAGGAATAGATTTGCCCTAAGTTCCTAGGTCAAACCCTAAGGAGGGACCTTTTGGCCTTGTGAAGGGTATGAGTCCTAAACACCTTGAATGAACTCCAAATTTTGCAAGGAGGTTCCTAGGATATATAGAACCCTCTGTTAAAAATATTAGCTAATTTTGAAAAGGATAGGGGCCCCAAAACCCTAACCCTAGCTTAGGTCCTAAAACTTGTAGTGTAGGTTTAAGTTAGCTAAACATCTTGAAACTCAACCAAATTTGGGTAGTGAGGGGATTAGGGTATTTTGAGCCTCTGATAATTTACTTGAGGAATTTTGGACAATATATTTAGCACTTCATTAGTAATCAATGGTAATGCCCTAATAATTATTTTGGCTATTGTGGTCTCACTGCCCATCAAGAGGGTATGAAACATGGGCAGAGTTAGTTTTAGGTTATGATAATCTTGTATGAATTTTGTTAGAATTTTTGGATATCTATTTAGGGCATCTACTTCACAAGTGCTTTATTTTGATTACATATTAATAATTCTTGTCAGAGGCCATTACTTACCAAAAAATCATGAAACTTCCTGCATAGTGTTTTTAGCTCAATGTTATCATATGGAAATTTTTGTGGAAATATTTGATGACTGATTAGCATACTTTGTTCATTAACCCTTAAATTAGAGAGTTCATAAGAAAATCAAATATAGCCTTATTTCCAAATGATAAGTTATGAAACTTTTTCTAAGGTACTTGTAGGCCATCACAATCATCCCTGAATTTTCTCTGAATTTTTGGAGGTATATTTTCTCTAGAATCTTTTAAAATGACTTATTATGGGGCATCTTTGAAATTAAATTTAAAGGCCTAAACTTTGCTGAAAAATTGGAAGACTTAGGATTTAGAGTTGATTAAGCATTTGTAAATATCATAAATTTAGTGGATTATTATCTTGTCTGAAAATGGTACTTCATGTTCAAATCTGGGCCTTTTGGGACACTAGAATAAATAAATTAATTATCAGACAAATTAGGAAAATTATGGATTTCTGGATTTATGCTTCAAATGTCTTTTTAGATCTCTAATAATTATCATAAGGGTACATGATGAATATTTCATGTACTTCCCTTTTTACGGGTCATGTAGCTTAAATGGTCTGCATATAGCAGAACTGCAGGATTTCATTTGGATGTGAATTAGGACATGTATGATGGGTCTTGGTGGTTTGCTGTAAGGACAAGTGAAAGGGGCTGCATCTATGAAAGATGAGTGAGTAGGGTGTGGTTTTGACTAGGGTTTATAGGCGTTCGGGTCCGACGAAAGATCGTCCTACCCAAGGAGAGTTGGAGTCAAATTACCCTAGGGTTAGCATATCGAAATAAGAGAAAATAAAGGGTAAGGGAATCAACCAATAATAAAATAAGTACCTTGCGAAAGGGAACGCTGGGCGTAATCCCAACATAGTTCCTAGTGCCCCTTGAGAGCCCTTCACAGGGAATACCGGGGCAGTCCTGGGTTAACGTAAACTGTTTAACAAGCTGAAAAGAGTAACTAGTAATTAGGGTTGCACACTCCACAACACTGATGGCACCAGAGGTTGGTTAGGAGCTTCGGCTCGGATGGTTAAAAGGCGGACTTTGGGTCCGGGGAGCTTCGGCTCGATTGCTTGAGTCGGACGTGTTGGTCCGGGGAGCTTCGGCTCGATTCTTGATTACGCTAATTTGCATGTGCATAACAGGAAAGGAAATTAAGGTGGTGGGTCTTCGGTATTGGAGGGTCGATGCACCGATGCCAATACGTTGACTCGGCAAGTGTGGTTAGCACTTCGCCAATAGAAGTCCGGTGCGCCAGCCGGCAAGAGTACGCAGGAGTCCGCTTCGTGCACCAAGCGTTGAGGCGTACGATAGGTCTGACCGGTAGTGCTTTACTGGTTTAGAGGTGGGCGAGGCCCAACCCACCGCTTCCGTCTGCCACTACAGAGGTATCCTGGGAGGTTACGGCTCCAGAAAGGGGGAACTAAAGGTCTGTGTGCACAGAGTCGGGTGTGTGTGTTGCACTTGCATGTCCATCATACCCACTTGCATGTCATAGCATAATCGTTACCCTTAACCTTGACACCTAAAGTATAAGTGGAATGGG
This sequence comes from Platanthera guangdongensis, assembly GCA_039583875.1. Lineage (NCBI taxonomy): Eukaryota > Viridiplantae > Streptophyta > Magnoliopsida > Asparagales > Orchidaceae > Platanthera > Platanthera guangdongensis. Next base: position 568,515 of record CM077154.1, on the reverse strand, counting down.
ACGCTTATACTTTAGGACCTGCAAAACGACCCCTTAGTCTATAAGCTTGTGTGGGCAAGTTTATAAATTAAGGTTAATTTTGATATATTTAGTTACTGCTGTTTGACCACCGACACCCCAACGTATAAATCGGTATGAGACTTTTTATACGATGGGAGCCTTGCAAAAGACCCCTTGGCTTATGTGTTTTCCCACATAAGTGAAGGTTACATTTCAGATTACAGCTTATTGTCTTTATATACTATAGAACTTGCTAGAATAGGACCGCTGCCATCTGCTTTTGATATTCTCCACCTTCAAGTCCTCCCCTTTCTTCCTCTCCGCTCGGTGCCTAGGAGCCGTGGGGGAAGGGGTGGGGGATGATAGGACTTAGTATTTTAGACTAACGGTTTTCGAACCGCATCATTTAGGGGATCGCGGAGACCAGCATGGAGGAGCAGCCCCAGAGACCGGTGCGCTTGGAGGTGGGGCAGTCTAGCTCCGGAGTTCACACAGCCGGGACCGTGAGTCTCGACCCTGAGTAGTTTTCTACTTTTGTTTCTGCATGAGAGATCTTGTAGTGAGGATTTGATGTACCGGGCATAAGCCCGTTTTGCTACTCTGATGTTACTTTTTGTGGACACTCCCTTCGTGGAGTTATATTTATTATGTCATGTGATTCTCTGTGGACAGATAGTTTACATTTAATTCACTATTATGCTACTTTTCTGTGATCGAAATGGCCGGCAGAATCGGCGCTTTGTGGTGATGACTCTTCAGGGCGTGAAGGAGTCACCGCAAAACGGCGGTTCTGGGCCTAAGACCCCGGTGTCCGAAAAGAAAGAAAAAAGGGGGTCTTACATGGAGAACCAACAAGATCTTCAGCCGAGCAATCTCCTAAGCTTGCTCCTCAACAAGTAGGTTGCTTTTCTGAAGGGCTCTCTTCAGGGAATCAGGATTTTCTGAAGGGTGACAATTCCTGTCTTCAGGAACTTCAAGAGAGAAGGGGCAAGATGAAGAAGTTACCTGCTCTTCAGAGCTATTGTCACTAGCGCCATAGACCGTTGTGTCAGCTTCATCAGAACTGCTTTCCTCAATTTCTTCTTCAGTCTCTGACAAGGACACCAGAGCCCTGATGCTGTCCGATTGATCCTTGCCTTCATCTTCAGAGGCGAGGACCCCCACATAGGCTTCATCCTCTTGCTGACAGCAGATTCCTGCTTTCTTTGATCCCCCCATGAGATCTGAGATGGTTACCCACATAGATTTGGCTGTCCCACACTTTTCCAATCTAGATCGAGAAGGTCCAGACCAGACATCCATGATGATCTGACGAATCATCTTGTCCAGATTAAATAATGAGAGTTTAGTCTCCGACATCTCAGTGATACACTTGGGGATTTGGATATCCTTTCCAGAGCCGGAGGTCTTCATCAGAATGAATGTACCCTCTTCTAAGATGAGAGATGCTCGAGGATCGATAACCTCCAGGTGATAGGACACTCTCATCTTCTAGACGGGATAATACTCCTTAGTGCACATGAGAAGTCTTAGTGGAGAGATCCCATGATCCAGCTCCATGCTTTTGACACTGGTGGCAGGATTCTACTCAAGGTGTTAACCTATTTGATGAGGAACCTCGCTTTGTTACCACTTGAAAGTCCACCTAGTGTCAACTACCTTCACCTATGGGGGGGGGGGGGGGGGGAATAGGTGACGTGCAGCGTTTTTGCGGAATTGAAATTGTACTTGCACAAGAAAACAAAACAGCACAACAAGAAAGGACACAAGCAATTTATAGTGGTTCCCTGATTTGGGTACATCCACTTTCTCCCTTCGACCTATCTCCCAACCAGGGACGACTCGGTCACTTCACCAACAGGATTGAAATCCAATCCTTGCACTAACGGAAGGAACCCTTCCACACGTAAGAGTCACCACTCCCACAATACGGGTTGCACCCAACCCTTACAACTAGGAACCAACGTTCCTTTATAACAAAATTGAAAATAGAATGTACAAGAATTACAAACAACTTTTGGAGACTCAGGTGTCCCTCTTCGTTCGTTGACGTGTTCTTGAAGTCAACGAAGAGTCCACAACCCTAGATCTCACTTGGAGAGAATCTCCCCGAAACCGGCGGCGGCAAGAAGGGCGGCGGCTTGGTTCTCAGGATTGGCGGCGACAACGGTGTGCGGCTGCTGTACTTTGGAGATTCAATCTTCGTAACAAAGCTAGCAAGGTCTTCCAACGGTCACACTAGGATCGATCGTCTCGATCGATTCGAAAGGGGAATGTTTTCCCGATCAACGAATCAAGAGACAAGGAATCTCTGGTTAGACGCGTGAGACGCTGTGCTTGGCTGAGCTTCTGTCGCCGGGAGATCTGGAAGCAACCACGATCAAAGCCGGCGATTTACTTGCACGAGCGGCGACGGCGGCGGAGCGAGTTTCGCGATTTAGGTCACGTCGGCGGCCCGACTTCGTTTTTCTGTGTGTTTTTACTGTTCAAAATACGCGTGTATTTATACAGTAGAATACTCCTTTATGACCGTTATGAGTCCCACCAACAAGAAACCCTAAGCCCGGTTCAAAACAGCGCCAGCGGCTGAGTCCGGTGCAGCGGGTTCCAGAATTCGCCCAAGGCAAAATCGGCGAGAATCGAAGGTGATTCTCGTCGAATCGACGAGAATCAAAGGTGATTCTCGACGATTCGGCGAGAATCATAGGTGATTCTCGTCGAAGTTGACTTGTTTGCATGCACTGATTTAGCCGGATAGAGACGACGAGAATGAGACAGTGATTCTCGACGATTCAGCGAGAATCAGCCAGTGATTCTCGACGATTCGGCGAGAATCAGCAAGTGATTCTCGACGATTCGGCGAGAATCACTGGTGATTCTCGCCGAATCGGCGAGAATCACTTGGTGATTCTCGACGATTATCACTTAGACGATTTTTCATCTTTCCACCCATGAGCTGCTCTTTGACACATCCTCGCTCCTTGTCTGCTCTTGCATTATCACAGCTCTGTACTTGAAAATAAGTACACTCCAATAGAGAGAGTACACGTAGGCCAACACACTGATCTGCTCAACGAGGGATTACGTCGCGCAGACCCGTGTATATTGACCTACTGCACCCTGACATTGGTGTGTACTTAGCGTGGAATAACTGCAAGCACAACTTAAAAGATTTCATCAAATACATTGTGAATTCATCTTAGCTTGACAGGTGGCTTTCTCAAATCCAGATAATTGTGGATACAATACCCAACAATAACTTTCGTTCTTGCGGACATGGATGCATGTGAATAGATAAAAGCACGAATAGCTAAAACTAAGACGTTAATAACATCACCCATATTCAAACATACGTAGCAACAATACGAGCCACAAACACCCGTTTACGCTATGAAGAATACAAGAGAATTTTATGTGCGTTTATCTCACCTAGTTTTAGGTGCAGAATTAAATACAACCGTACGATCTGGTATCCTACGACGAAGATGTTTTCGCAGAATACTGTAACATTCTACAAATACTATCGTATTGTCAAATATGACAGTATTCCGATCAATCATGTTGTTTTTGGAGGAACCAACGATTTGATTCACGAGAGCACCTTGATCTTAGGTGAGAGAAATGCACCTACAATTTTTTCAAAAAAATACAAACCCTAAACCATAATTACTTCAACAAAGGAGTATGGATTGAACTTCCCCAAATGACATGACCCTCTCAGCCAATTCCTCCTTTTTCTCTCCACTGTCTCCCCCCTGCCGGCTCTCCCGACGGCTGACTTCTTCCAAGCTTCCGGTGAACCCCCGATCGTTCAATACCTTCAATTCCTCCGTCCGAGCGGGGCCGATCGCCCTTACCACAGCCTTTAGTTTTATCCAGCTTCGCCGGCGGCCACAGAGTGCATTCATGTCTTCCCTGCCGTCGAGAGCTTTGACAACAGCAGATCCAAAACTTCTAGTGTTCGACAGCGATGAGGAGCTGTTGGATTCCCTGGCCAACTACACGGCTGATCTATCGAAGAGGTTCTGCGAGGAGAGGGGCGCTTTCACCGTCGTCCTTTCCGGTGGTTCCCTCATCAAATCACTCAGGTTCAAGAATATTGGAGTCCGATTTCTCCATCTGGAGTTTGTTAAAACCTATTTTTTTTGCTTGTTGTTGCATCAATTGACGCTAATGATCCGCACAGGAAGTTGATCGAATCTCCCTATTCTGATTTAATCGATTGGGGAAAGTGGCACGTCTTCTGGATTGATGAGAGGGTTGTTCCTAAAGATCATCCTGACAGTAATTATAAACTCGCATTTGATGAGTTTCTTTCTAAGGTTAGAAACACCATTTGCAAAGCTTTATTTTGGTTGCTATTTTTCTGTTCCCTAACTTTATGCTTAATATAGTTTAGATTTAACACTTTGGGCTATCAGTTCTGCAAAGAACAAATGGAAAATAATGATTCAGAAAGCAGAACTCAATGCTCAAGTGCTTGCTAAAAATGCTATATATAACTTGTTTTAGAATCTAAAAGTTACATTTTGATTCTCAGGACAGAAATGAATACCTTAACAACGGTTAATCGATCGAACGATTGTTTTATGATTGATGATATTTTCTGGTGGTTCTCCAATTGTTACTTAGTTACTCATTCTAGAATAGTGCATCGTGCTGGGTTTCAATGAGGGTTAACTCACATTACTGTATGATTATCTCAAATATGGATCCATGCAATTGAATACATATTTGAGATATTGGAGTGGTTGATCGTGAATCCTCATAGAATTAAGTGACAACATAACCATATATCTATTTGATGTACCATGGTATGCCCATCTCTATATTTTTTTTAATTTTTAATCCATTCAGTGGCTTATTTTGTTCATTCGGAACCCGATCAATCTAGATTGTTCATGATGATGGTTTTCCTAGATCTTATTATATAAGCTCACCTAAACCCTATCAAAAGGCATCAAAGGATTTGGAGTTTGCCCCTCTCTCGGTCATTGTGTGAAGCTGTCTCCTCCATTCGCTTCAAAGTTGGATCGTCCTCTCCCACGACAAGAGAACCCGCTCCCCCACAATTTCAGCCACTGGTTCTCCTTCCTCTTGTAGCTCAATGCTCCTCCTCACTGCCTACTCTCATCCCGCCATAAATGCTGCTTAATCGTCCTCTATGCACCAGCCCACTTGCAACCCTCCGCAGTCCATTTTGGCCACCAAAGCCATCGCTTGCACCTCCCCCTTTCTACAGTCATCAAGCTATTTAGTACCCAAACCAAATAGCACCCAAACCGCACCCCTTAACATTCCCTATCCCGGCCACCACCCAACAATCCATCCCCTTTACCACCCACCTCCATTTACGACCATTTCCTACTTTTAGGAGTGGTTAGACATCCTCCTACCGCTATTTTGCCTCCAATGCCTCCAACCACGACACCATTCAGGTATGATTCTGATGCCTATCCATGTTTAGGCGAGTTCATATACATGTTTAGTGCTTGCATTGCTTATTTTTAGATTACCTTTATACTTAGCAGATTGTGTGGTTGTTTACTTTCGTTTGAAGTGTTCATTGATATTGTGACAATGGATTCTCTTTTCATTTGTATATCCCACTTTCATAAGTATTTGGCCAAAACCTTAGCTGCTTACAAAAAAAAATCCTTAACTCGAATGTGTATTGATTTATGTAATTAATAACCTAATTGCTTAATCGATCTATGTTCTAATAGTACTATTAGTAGCTCACATGACCCTCCAAGTAGACATTATGGTTTGATCCCACAAGTTAGCATCCCATGTCTCTCCTCGTAGAGACCCTATCTTACATCAAATTTTGTATCAAATCTTGGTTAGGGCCATTTTATGCTTTGTAGTAGTAAGGTTTTTAGGGGTCTCATGGCGGGTCTCAGCACAATAGATGGTCATTCCATTAGTCCGAGCAACAAAAGGTTCTTCGGATATCCAAAAGTTATTCGATTTGTTGAATGTCATAAGCGCTCAATTGGGTGCCTTAACCATCCTTAGTTGATGATCTCAAGCAGCTTTGGATGTCAAGTCAGAACAACTCACAATTTAGAGAGCGTATCAAACCTCAAACTGAGAGCGTCATGGGAGACATCCTCTTGAGAGGGGTCCACCACACCTTGCCGAGAACTTAAATTTCATTTTTTATGTTTGCCGGAGGGCAGCCTCTGCGAGACCCCAATATTACCAAGATGAGCTTGATGATCCCCCAGAGCGTCATGGTAGACACTCTCCTACTAGCGGTCCACCACTCCTTGTATAGGATTTAGATCCTGTTTTTGATTATCGCCAAATGACCACCCTTGCAAGACCTCAATATTATAATGATGACCATCAGACATCAGTGACATCAAATTCTGTAATGTAGACATTGTGTCGACACCCGTGCGCGACACGAATACAATCGAGCGGACTTTCTCGACAAATATTGCAATCCTCGTCGCAGAGGCCACACTCATGTTGATGAGATCAGAAGGCGAGTTTGTACCGATGCCCCATCCTTTGATGGTCATCTGGACCTGAAGACTTATAACGATTGGCTATCTGACATGGGCCATTACTTAAATTAATATAAAACGAGTGATGAGCGCCGAGTGCATGTTATGGGCATTACATTGTAGCACGTTAATAAATTCTTGGAGATGGAGATACAGGGGAGTAGAGCTCACGCGAAGGGTGACTGTTGCTCAACCTAAATCCCAAAGGGAGGAACGAAAGATAACTAGAAAGAGGAAATTGATTTCATAATATTCATCACTTCATTCCACAACCCATGATGTTTATATATTGAAAATACATGATGCTTTTACAATAATGTCTACATACTCAAACCAACTAACATACACAAAATAGAATAACATAAGACAACATGAATTTTAAAGATACTAGACATGACATAAAAATAAAAACGGGACATGCGTTGACACAAACATAAATTAAAACATACATTAAAAATGGATTACATGTATTGTGGGACCATGACATATCACTTGTCCATCAAATTGCATTCCCTCAAGATCAGAAGGCACTCAAATGATGAAATGTTGGTTCTTTTATCTATCGCCAAAAGTGCCCCTTATTGCGGGTCCCCACAGCAGAGACATGCCCTTGGCGGTCCCCACTTGCCGACAGTGATTAAGGTAAGGAGTATGCTGCAACATGGTCGTTGCTTGTGCTTCGATGGGCATTGTGGTTGGTGTTGGTAGATTAATCTGCTTGATGACGAATGTTGATATAGTGGGAGCCACTAAGGACTTACAACAAGGGGTAGATAGTGGTTGTTTCGACTAGGAAGTAATCATCGAAGTTGTGGTTAGAGAATTATTGCAGTGCAGGTGGCGCAGAGCTCAAGGCTGCTGGAGTTGGTGGCTAGAGAGGAGGGTGCTAGATGGAGTCAGTTGAGACTTATAGTGTTGTCTGGAGGGTGGCCGCGTGTGTGATGGGTACGACTTCAGAATGCACATTGGACGACAGAACATGCGCATTGCTTTTAGTGGCTTCTGCTTGTATGGTGACCCGTGACCGCCAAATTGGCCTCCATATTTTAAAGTGATGCAATGTGTTGCCACAATGGATCGATGGACTTGTCCACGATCTACTATGTTTGGGCCTATGGGGTGGTTGCACAGAGATCTAAGGATGTGGGAGCAAAGCCAATTCACAAGTTGGCCAAAGGTCGGGGATGCGAGGAAGTCAATGTTGTGGATTGTTCACTCCCCATAGTGGTGGTGCTTCATCATAAGTCATTTTTTTTGGGGATGTAAAGATCTAGTAGGCATACAAACCTAGTAGTGCTGCCCTCGTTGGAAGACAAGTTACTCTGTTTTGTGGAAACGTAGGGCTCAAAAATTGGGTTGCAGTTGACGACAATGACTCTTTGGAAACGTGTAAGGGCTATACTACGATTGGGCGTTGAATGAAACAGGCACGGAGGTGCATTGAGGTCATGAGCGTTCATTGTTCTCGTAGGGAGGGAGAAGAACGACGCTCGTGCCTTAATTTCTATTGCCTTTGACGATCGTAGAGGAGCATGCACACCTCGTATCAGTGAGGATTGGAGATGCACGATGATCTTCTGTACCTCTTTTCCTAATGTGGTGGGTGATTATAAGTTGAACATTAACGACAACAGTTGCGTCAGTGTCGTGGCACTAAAGGGGCTCAAGCGCACGAGGCTCAAAGTCGATCCTTACTCTCATCCATAGCTTGTCATATGGGTCGATAAGACCGCGATACAAGTCACCAAACGGTTCTTTGTGCCTATTAGTTTTTCATCTTTTGAGTATAGGGCGTGGTGCGATGTTCTCCCCATGTACATTGTGCATGTGTTGTTAGGGAGAGCTTAATTGTACGACCGAGGTGTTCATGTGTTTCAGGAGATCAAAAACACGCCTTCTTCCATAAGGATCATAAGATCACATTGTCCAAGACCCAATCCATGGAGCCATCCAAGCCTCCAAGGGTGAGGTTGAGTCTTCTATTATTGCTGGCTCCTTGAAGGCTATATGTGTTGGATTTCAAGGGCACAAATGTGCAACAAAAATACACAAAACCCCCACAAGACACATTCAAAACTAAGCAATGGAGAAACCTAAGTTATATCTACAATGAAACGGTGAAATCCGGCTTCGTTTCAGAATAGTATGTCGAAGACCAAACACAGAAAACTATCTGCATCTATATCGGTATCCACACAAAGGCTTGGAACTTCGACACAACCGGTCAAACGACCTCCTGAAATGAAGGAGATTGCCTGTCTTTGATACAAAATACTAGCTTCATTTTTACATAGATTATATGTTCTCATTTCTTGTAAGCCTTTCTCTCAATTAAGCACACGTAAAGAGTAACTTGTAGTTATGAGAACTTCCATGCTTTAATATTTTGGGAGAATGTTCCGAGAACACTAAATGAGTAATGGACTTATGGAATTTGACTATTCAATTCTGAAACTAAATGATGCCTCTTTGGTTTAAAAATTGAATTAATAATTCCAACATTAATTAATCTTAAATTAATTATTATTCATTAATATATTTTAGGTCTTGGGTTAAATTAAAATTCGACTTATTTTCCTTTTTCAATACGCTCTTAATGTGTGACCCCATTGGTTTATGTTATATTAGCAATGACACTAACCCCTTAATTGCTCTTAGGTCACATACTTCCAACAAAATGTAGTTGCTGCCACCTTGACATCTGAGAGCCCTACTTATGCCCTTAAGATACATCTAGATGTGCGTCACATGCTTGATGAGTTCACCGATGTTATGCCCGATGAGCTTCCAAATAATTTACGCAATTGAAAGATACATCATGTTATCGATCTTGTACCAAGGGCATCTTTGCCCAACCTTCCTACTATAGGATGAATCTAATTGAGTGTGTCGAGCAGAAGTGACAAGTGGATGATGCTCAGGAGAATTTTATTTGAGAGAGCTTAAGTTCGTGCATAATCCTTGTTGTTCTTGTTGGAAAAATCCCTTGGATTTGATGTTACAAAACCATACATGATTGATGATGTGAACTACTTTGACATGCAAGTTGTTCCCACCTCTAAAGAAGCCAGGGGAGTGACACAGAAGCGGAAAAAGAAGCCCAAAGGAGGCTAGAAAGAAGCTCAGAAGAAATGACATGAGCTGCTATGAAGGAATCGAGGATCGTCGGTCAAAAAATTGCCGATCGGGGACTTTTTCGCCAACCGAGTACCCGATTGTCGATCGTAGATCAGAATGCTGATTGCAGTTCTCTGTTGTAGAATTCAGTGATCAATCAAAGATCGGTGCTCGACTGCTCACCGACCGCCGTTCGCCGACTGAGCTGAAGCCATTCACTAACCGAGCCTATCTTCTCAGCGCTCAACTAAGGAAGACTCTGCGACCACCGTTCACCGATCTAGGCTCAGTGTTCGCCGACCGAGGCTCAGTTTGTGGACTGAGGCTCAATGTTTGCCGACCAAAACCGATCTGATGATGTTGTCTGGATGCGCAATTGAGTCGTTGCAGAGTCAACAAAGTTAAAGCGTCCTCTTGTTACTCTTATCTTATAAGGACTCTGAAATAGACTAGAAGAGACAAGGGGAGTCCTCCTTGAACCCGCTTCAATTCTCAATGCCTTGGGCCGCTATAAGTATATAGAGGACTTGGTGTTCAAAACAATGAAGCACATAAGAGAGAAAGTAAAATGAAGATCCGTGATGAATACAAATCTAATCTTCTTCTCTTATGTAAACTGTGATCTCATCCCTTGAGACTCGACTATCTCTTATTTTCATTTATAATGTTCTCCTTTTGCCGCCCGCTCTCTCAACCCCTTCAATTTCACTCTCTATAAAGGTTATATGATTTCCTTAAAAGATCTGTGAAGGTTTTCGAGTTTCCTCTGAAAAGTATCAGTAAGAATTTCTTAATCTCTTTTCAAAAGATTAGTGACTTAGTTCCTGAATCTCCAATATAACAGATTCTATATGGCTCTTGAGCCTCCTGATGGAAAAGGCTCGGTGACCTGGATTGATTTCGTTTCCCACAATTGTGGAAGAAAGGACTACCCGTACATGTGTTATTCCGAGGAACCTCTATAAATCTCATTGTCGCCTGTATTGCATAAGCTTTTCTTTACTTCTTATTTTTTGTGATGCTTTTCTCTTTTTCAAAAAATAATAAGTGAGATTCATGAAGACTAGTACCTACTTCTCTCAAAATTTTCAGCATGAAGCCCCCAACTTTCAAGCGGTATCAGATGGTTCACCTTAAGTATGACTATATATGTTTTCCCCAACAAGAATACTCTTGAATCTACCTTTGTTGTAGGTGCATGTGCAGATCTCAAACTAATGTGGAGACCTCCATCCTCTTCAAGAGAATACACTAGAAGAATAGAAATATGGAGAGGAATCAAGGAAATAGGGGGAGCAATCCCTAATTCCCTATAGCTGGAACTACTTCTAATGTAATTTTCTTCATCAATCTCATATGACCTTGTTCTAAACAAATAAGGGAAAATTGTTGGGAAAATCCCTTGGATTTGATGGTACAAAACCAAACAGGATTGATGATGTGAACTAATTGGACATGCATATAGTTCCCACCTCTAAAGAAGCCAGGAGCAGCGACTCTGAAGCAGAAAGAAGAAGCCCGAAGTAGGCTAGAAAGGAGCTCAGAAGAAATGACATGACCTGCTCAAAAGGGATCGGGGATAGTCGATCAAGCATTCGCCGATCGGGGATTCGTTGCCGACCGATTGAAGATCAGAACATCCGACCACAGTTCTCTGCTTCAACATTCTGCAATCAATCAAAGATCGATGCTCACTGACCTCCATTTGCCGCCTGAGTTGAAGCCATTCACGCATTGCCCCTAGCTTCTCAATGCTCAAGGAAGAATCTGCGATCGCCGTTCGCCAATCGAGGCTCAATGTTTGCCAACCAACGTCGATCAGATTGACGTTCTTGCATGGATGCAGAATAGAACTGCTGCAGAGTAAACAAAGTTAAAGTTATCTCTTCCCACTCCTATCTTATAGGGACTCCGGGATAACTAGAAGAAGACAAGGAGAGCCCTCTTTGAACCCTCTCCAATTCTCAATGCCTCGGGCCGCTATAAGTATAGAAAAAACTTGAAGTTCAAAGTAGCAAAGCGCAGAGGAGAGAATGTAAAGGAAGATCTATGATGAATGAATATCTACTATTCTTCTCTTATTATACCATGATCTCATCTCTTGTGACTCAACTATCTCTTACTTTCTCGTCTAATGTTCTCTCTCTTGCTGACTCTTTTAGCCCTTCTATTTCACTCTCTATAATGTCTCGGTAAGGGTTATTGGATCTCTCTTCAAAAGATTAGTGGTGTAGTTCCTGAATCCCCAATGTAAGGATTCTATAGGGTTCTCGAGCCTCCAGATGGAAATGGCTCCGCGACTTGGATTGACTGCATTTTCCACAGTTGTGGAAGAGATGACTACCCGAACATGTGTTGTTCTGGGGAAGCTCTATAAATCTGTGTTATCTGTGTTGTATGTGTTTTTCTTCTTATATTACGTGATGATTTTCTCTTTTACAAAATATATTAAGTGTGATTCATGAAGACTACTTATTTCTTCTCTTCTAAATATTCAGCATTTAGCTTCCCCCCTGACATTTACTTCTTATCCCTAAGAAGGAAAAGAGTTGGTGCATGTGTATTGATAGCCGAGCTATCTATAAAACCACATCGAAATACCATTTCTAGATATCCTATTTGATGATTTTTTGGATGTGACTGTTGGTGCCCCAATCTTTTCAAAGATCGATTTGATGATTTTATGGATGCGACTGTTGGGTATCACTTGATTTTGGTTCGAGAGGGAGACGAGTGGAAGACTGCATTCAAGATGAAGGACGGCCTGCATGAGTAGTTAATTATGCCATTCGGGTTATTGAACATTCCCAACACGTTCATGAGGGTGATGGCCTAGATCCTTCGCCCTAACATGGGCTGGTTCTTAGTGGTCTATTTTGATGATATATTAGTATATAGCAAGACACATTGACCAACTTCTTCATATTCAACTACTACTTGACACACTCTGAAAGGAGCATCTGTATGTCAATTCAAAAAGGTGTATCTTCATGCTATCATTTGTGCATTTCCTAAGATATATTGTGTTTGCCTTCGGTATTTCGGTTGACCCTGACAAGGTCAAGTCCAAGAATTTGACCTATCCTTGTGAACGTCCATTTTGGCTTGTAGTTTTCATAAACTATCCACCTTCTATCGAAGGTTTGACAAAGGTTGTAGCACTATGATGACCACCTTTACCGTGCTACCTTCATAAAGATGATTTTATCTGGATGCAAATGCCTGCTTGAGTGTTTGACGAGATTACAAGCTATCTTTAGCTCCTGTCCTGAGCTTACCTGGCTCATCCAGAGTTGGTATTGATGGGGTACTAAGCCAAGTGGGTTATCCAGTTTCTTATTTTTGCGAGAAACTGAATGAATCTTAACAAAAATACTTCAATTATGGTTGGGAGTTTTACACCATGGATGCCTTACAATATTGACATCACACTTTCCTTTCGAAGGAGTTCAATTTGTACTGACTATCAACCCTACGATATCTAGATTTGTAGAAGAATTAAGCCACAAGCATGTGTAATGGTTGAATATTTGCAGGAGTTTGATTATGTTCACAAGCATTGTGCTGGTGTTGAAAACAAATCTGTCGACTTTCTGAACGGACGAGTTTGTCAACTTCATACCATAAGCGCGAGCATAGTAAGATTTGAGTGCCTAATTTTTGATTACCCCCATGTCCGGAATTTAGAGATATGTACGAGGCTTTATCGCAGGACCCCAGACCCGTTGATTATTTGCTTATTGTGGATGGTTATCTTTTTTGTGGGTTCCACTTATTCATTCCTTACCCATTCTTGCGTGATCAATTGATCTGGGAGATGCACGCGGGGAGGATCCGATCACCATTTTAGCAGGAAAAAGATGGTAGCCTTGGTTGAGGACCCCTTCTTTTGGCTTAGCCTGTCGAGAGATGTTTCTAGGGTCGTCTACCATTGTCGTAGCCGTCAGACAGCTAAAGGATCTCTGCAAAATGCCGAATTATACACCCGTTCTATCTGTTCAGTATATTCCTTGGCATGAATTGCTTAGGATGGCTGCATACTGGGGCTAGGATGTCTGCATAGTAGGAGACGAGTGACAAGAAGTGGGACAATTGACTTGTTATTGTTTTTTAGGGTAGTTACTATTGGAATTAGGTAAAAACAATAGTTACTACTTGGGTGGTTAATGAGTGGTCATTGAGTGGTGGGTATGATGGGGATCCATCAGAGTTGACTCGCCACAAGGCAAAATCCACGTTCGTGTATTCACAGAGGACTTGATCGGATTGGCGATACGACTCTACGGATGCGTCCAACTCGTCGTTTTCCTACCTTTTCATATATTGTATCACTATGTTTTATTTTATTTCATATCATCGGGCCCGCCACATCCCCGATTATTCGTTGTCGTCGATGTCGGCCCCAATGTTGTTTTAATATAAATAGAGAGTGTGGAGCTGCTAGCAGGCATCACAGATTTTGAAGAAATTTATTCCCGGAATCCGGTGATACCCTCACAATGACGATTCTGTGAGGCCTTAGGGGACGACTCCTAGGTGTTTTTCCGCATTCCAAAGGTACCCCCTATCCATTGCCTCCATCTTTCCCCTCTCCCAAACCTCAACTGACCCCCTCCATCTCCACCCAAACCCAGTCGCCCAACCAAAGAGCTGCAAGCCTGAGTTTTCCCCTCCTCCACCCTGTTTTTCGTTTCCCTGCTCCCCTCCCTCCAGTAAACCGCTTCCAGCTACCCTCTGAACCAGCCGCCCGCCGTACTTCACCCGATGCAGCCACAACCCTGCAATTTTCCCTTCCATCCACCCGAGATCAAGCCACCAACACTATCTCTCCATACTCTGCTGGACCTGCCCTCCCCAGGAAACCCTTTCTGCCCAGTTCTCCTACATCCGACCTCTCTCTATAGCCGTCGACTCTCCCCATTACCCTCCTCTCAGATCTTGTTCGCTAGCTACATTATTTATACTACAGTTTCATAAACCGTCTGCATTGTAAAGTATAAATAAGAGCAGCATGTGCGTCTAATACTATTTGACGCATGCGTCGAATAGTGCCTTACTATTCGACGTAGCGTATTGTGTCGAATGCTATCTAATAGTATAATATTCTAATAAACGCACACCAATTCGACGTTGCGTCGATTTCTATAAATCGATGCATGTGTCAAATAGTCCGACTATTCGACGCATACGAATATTTCCTTGAATTCAACGCTTGCATCGAATAGTCCTATTAATCAATGCAGTGGAAATCCTTTCCACGAATTCAATGCCTATGTCGAATGTTATCAGTTAAGGTTTGGTTCATAACAACACGATCATCTATCCAATTTTCGTACGTTCTTAGCGTGCGATCTCATAGGCTCATAGCACGTTGGCCGCAAAGCCAAATATTTGATCACTTCTACATCACATAAGATTCAAACAAGCTAGTTGTGGGAGCTGTGTAATATCGTTTCCCAAAAGGGTCTAGAGCGTATACCGATGAGGGTTGAGCCCAAGGTTGTCAGGATCGAGATCCTAGGTGGGATCGTTTAAGGGGTTGGATCGGATCGGATCGTGGATCGTAAGATCCCACTACATTCTTAAAACAAGACTTAAATGATGAAATTGAATTTGATATCAATCATATCATACAATTACACAAATAATCTATACCAAAAATCATATAATTAATCATTTTCATTTGTTTACTATAAGAGTAATAAGCCTATTATTACGAGAAATTTAGAATAGATCATAAGTATAAGACAAAATAAGAACATGTATAAAGAAACAGTTATGATTGTAAATGTACCGGAGTAGTGTAACTTCAGACTCTACGTTAGCAACTCTAAAGCCAAGATAAGTAAGCATTTTTGTCTTAGCTGTCTGTCTGTCCCATCTTCGTCAAACTATCATCAGTAACCAAATTATGAAGATGAACCTATAAATAAGAAAACATAGATCACATAGACAATCAACCCAAATAACCCTTTTGTAAGTTATAACAATGACAAATTAAGTAATTAACAATGCTATCAGTTTATCAGATCGTTAAATTTGAAGTGTAAAATCTTAAAAAAATAACAAATCATTAACAAACACTTCAAATATAAGCCCTCCAGCATATCAAATACGAAATACAAAAATAATGTCTAAAACAAAATAACAAATCGAAGAGTAGGTTCATGGTTCATCTAATGGTCAATGAAAACAATCAAAAATCAGAACAAATCCTTAATCGGTATGTCGACCATGTCCGCATCATCAAGTGTCACATTTTCCTCATTATCACCACTGACAATTCTGGGTTCATGTTGTCCGATTGCTTCAATCATGCTTACAAATTCTGGGTTCTTAACACAATTGAATGTAATTGCGCTTGTATAAAAAAACGAGCAATTTGTTGACAGACTTTGTCACGTGCATCTTTCTTGAAAATATGAGTAATAGTTGCTTGAATTGATTTTCTAACAAAAAGATCCATTGTTTTTTTCCTTTTTGCTTGGTTCCTATACCCACTTCTACTTCTTCATCATAATGAATAGCCTTCTCAATATTTCTTTTCTTTTTAACAATCTCCTCCCCATGAGCTTGAAGAATATTCAAAAATTATATTCTAACATTTTCAGGTACTTTAGTGCATGGTTCTACGTTAAATTTAGTTCCAGCTAGGTAATGTTTCAATCTATATATCCCACCAGATCTAATCACTAAACAGTACTTACATTGCACTTTTTTGGTTGTACTATCAATTTCAATCCCATGCTCCCAACCCGGATCACCTCTCGAACCTGATGCATTCTTTCGGGACTTTTTTCCAACTGTCTTTGAATCGGACCCAGAGGCAGACATTTACAAAGCCAAGTAAGCATTTAAAAAATATAAGCATACATAAACAGAAACCAAATAAGCATAAACATAATTTTTCAGAAATCATTCAGGAATCTGGACTGATTTCTGGGCATAAATCATCCAGAAAACCAGATGATTTCTGGGAACAAATCATCCAAATTTCTAGACTGATTTCTGGGCAGAAATTAGTCCAGAAAACTGGATGATTTCTGCCCAGAAATCATCCATAAAACTGGATGATTTCTGGGCATAAATCAACCAGAATTCTGGATGATTTCTGGGCATAAATCATCCGGAAAATTGGATGATTTCTACCGAGAAATCATCCAGAAAACTGGATGATTTCTGCCGAGAAATCATCCAGAATTCTGGATGATTTCTGCCCTGATTTCTGGGCAGAAATCAGTCCAGTTTTCTGGGCAGAAATCAGTCCAGATTTCTGGGCAGAAATCAGTCCAGATTTCTGGGCAGCAATCATCCAGAAATTTGGATGATTTCTGCCCCAAAATCCTCCAGAAGAAGAAGAAGAAGACCTGATCCGTCGGGGCTGGAGCACCAGGGAGCGTCGGGGGAGCGCCAGGGAGCGTCGTGGTCGGGAGAGGGGAAATAGGGTTTAGGAAGCGTCCGCTGCTTTTAAGTATTCTGCCGGATCCGGATCGCGATCCCGCGTGAGCTTAGCCTGATTCCGATCCGGGTTAAGATCCGGATCGAAATGTAGAATCTGGATCGTAGGATCGGATCCTACGATCCGGATCGCGATCCTGACAACATTGGTTGAGCCTCACCCCTCCCCTATCATGTCATTTGGCTAGACAAGGCTGCGATTCAAGTCACACAACAATGTCTTGTTCCGATTAACCCTACCACTTTTGAGGATTGAATGTGGAGTGCTGTCATCCTTATGGATATCGCACATGTTTTGCTTAGCAAGTATTGGTTATATGATCGCGATGCTACATGTTTCGGCCGTTCGAACATGTGTCTTTGAGGATAAGTTTCGGAAGATCATGTTGCCCCCTACCTAACCTAAGGAGAAATCTAAGGGTCGGATTGAACTATCAGTTAGTATGAGCTCCTTGGACCCCTACATATCTTAAGACGTAGCGAGTTTTTGAGGGACATCACCGATGTTGGTATTGTCTATGTAGTGGTGGAGATTATGGTCTCTTATTGCCCTACTGATACACTTGACCCCCACCCATATGTTCGTCCCCATTTGAATGAGTTGCTAATATTATGTCCGACGAGCTCCGTGACGAATTATCACCCCTGCATGATATTCAACACGACCTCGACCTAGTCTCAAAATTTTCTCTCCTAAACCTGCCCCATTATCATATTAACCTTGACGAGCACATTGAGCTCAAAAGACATGTTGATGAGCTTCTTCGAAAGCATTTCATTCGCGAGAGTTTGAGCCCTTCCTACCCCTAAGAAGGACAATAACTGACGAATGTGTATTGATAGTTGGGCGATCAATAAGTTTACTGTGAAGTATCGCTTCCCTATTCCCCGACTCGATGATTTGCTAGACACAACGATGAGTGCCAATCTTTTCTCTAAGATCGATCTTTGTAGTGGGTACCACCAAATCTGAGTTCGAGAAGAAGATGAGTGGAAGACTTAATTTAAGACCAAGAATGGTCTGTATGATTGTTTAGTCATGTCATTTGGGCCATCAAATGCCCCAAGTACTTTCATGAGAGTTATGCCGCAGGTGCTGCAAGCCTATATGGGCAAGTTCCTAGTCTTGTATTTTGATGACATCCTGATTTATAGTTATACTCAGACCAATTACCTTATGCATTTGAGACTCCTATTTGATATTCTCTGCAAGGAGTAGTTATTCGTGAAATTAATGAAGTATTCATTTTTGTTCGTGTCGGTCCACTTCCTGGGATTTATCGTCTCCTCCACTGGAATATTCGTTGACTCCAAAAAGATCAAGTCCATCTGCGATTGACCCATACCCTCGACTATTCACGAGGCACACAACTTTCATGGACTTGCTACCTTCTATAGGAGTTTTATTGGGGGGTTTTACCCGATTATGACCCTTTCACGAGTTGCCTTTACATGAGCGATTTTCAATGGACCGCATCGGTCACTCCAGCGTTTGAAGAGATTAAGGACAAGATGACTATCACTCCTATTTTGAGACTTCCGGATTTCAGCAGAGCATTTGAGGTCACATGTGACGCGTCAGGTGCGGGTATTGGTGACGTATTGAGTAAAGAGGGTCATCAAGTTTCTTACTTTAGTGAGAAACTATATGAAGCAAAGTAGAAATGCTAAAACTACGATTGAGAGTTTTATGCTATTATCTAGTCTCTATGCTATTGGAGGCACTACCTCTTGCCTCAGGAGTTTTTACTATATTCTGATCACCAGACATTGCATTATTGAGACTCACAGAGGAAGTTAGATCATGGGAATGCCAAGTGGGTTGAGTATCACAAGATTTTCATTATGTTCTTAAGCACTGCGCCAATGTTGAGAACAAACCCGCTGATGCGTTTAATCGCCGAGTCATCTTATTATAGACGATGAGAGCCCGAGTGGATGGATTCGACGTTGTTACTTGTTTCTCCTTCGACACCAGAGAGCATACACCCTTCCATCGAGAGCATGTCAGACATTGTGAGTCATGGCATTTTAGTGATACCAGACGGCTACACAATATGACGCCTGCTTCTTTGGAGAGGGCCACCAACCATTTATAATGCTTGCATGACGCCAGAGGAGATCAGCTTACTTGCCCTTGGTCTTCATGGAGAGTTTTTTTTATCTTCATTCAGTGGAGATGAACGCTCTCAAGTTAGGGGGAATTGATAGGATCAGATTTCACGAGCGGGCCTACCCTTATTGGAAGATGGACAATCCTAGCCGGTAGTCGCATTCAAAATGACGGCGACATTATATATATATATATTTGTATTTCTATTTCATGTTAATTTAGTGGTTTTATGTTTCAGACGATAAAGACCATCTGTAATTGGTTCTAAGTTTATAATTAGGGGTCTAAGGACTAATTTTAAGGTTGTGCAGAATTTGGACAGAATTTTCCGGGCCCTCGCAATCCCTCAACGGTTCGATTCCGTGGATCCTTGGTGCCAACGTAACACCCCCTCTTTTGTAACCACCCATAACCATCCACAACCGCGACGCCAAGGTAACACCCACTCTTTTGTAACCACCCATAACCATCCACAACCGCCACTAACCGCTGCTATTTACTTTCGTAACCACCCAAATCCCAATGCCACCACTCCTACCATAGGCAATTACCCGGCCAAGTGCCGGCCAGCCATTTCCCGCATTTCACCATCACCAATTATCCATTACCCATCACCTATAAGCGCCAAGTAATCGAGGGACTACTGCTGGAAATCTATCAGATTGACCAAACAGAGACTTCCTGGCCAGATCTCCATAGATTCCAGCCTCAGTATTCACTATTTTCACTTCCCTGGCAGCCAACTCTTCCACTCCAGCATTTTGGTGCAACCAGCCCTCTGTTCTTTAATTTCAGCCACAACCGGGCTTCCTGGTCACCCAAATTCCCTGTCCAGGTTCCATTCCGGACTGAGATACCTTGTCTGCCCCTCCCCTCAAACGGAATACTAATTCCAGTCCAGATTTTTGACTACAACCTCCCAAAAACCCTCCAACAACCCACCAGATTCCTGAAATCAGTGCCGAACTGCTGAAATTTCGCTGTCCAGCCCCCGAATCAGCCTCCTCCACTCACCCGGATTCCTATTTCTTGTGTGCAAGTTCATAGTTAAAGTTGATATTACTCATTGCTAAATATTTTGTGAGCAATCATACTACTTTAGATATTAATTTGCACTTGTTCCTCTAATACATGTTCTATTTGTGAGATTTATTCTCCTTGTATTTAATTGAAGCACTTTTTATTTAATTTTAATAGATCTTACTTGTGTTTCTAATGTCCAATCTCTAGTGTCAATGTTCAAAATTTATTGCAATTAAATGATTGACAATCACACGAGTATTGCGTTATTTTAAAATTCTCTACAACACCACACTGACACTTTACTCATTAGAGTTTCTTGAGGAAACAAGTACACACCCTTCTCATCTGTCACGCTTCAAAAAATATGTGGGGGAGATGGCTCTTTCCATTGTTTGCATTGATTCTTTTGGCATCCATTTGAATCAGTCTATTTAGTGATGACAGTTGTGGAAGTCTAGAATCAACCCATGATTACTGGACATAAAGCTATTAATATAGAGTTAAATAATAAAACCAAACGGGCAAAAATGATGAAAACTAAGTGTTACTAGTAAAACATGTTAGTATTTCTTGCAATTGTTCACCTTTAGAGGAAGAAATGTTTATTATTCAATTTTGTTTTCTTTGATTCTGGATGTTACTAAGGCTTCGTTTGGTTCGGCGGTGGCGGGTCGATCCGGCGGGTGGAAACAGAGTGTTTGAAACGGAGGGGGGAGGTGGCTGCTCCAAACGGAGCTTTTTGGGGCGTTTCTCAAGGCGGGCGGTTGGAAACGGAGCAAACGCCGCCGGAGGTTCATTTGTTTACCCGCCTTCCGGCGGCGTTTGCCCGAAACAGAGCAGTGAAACGCCGAACCAAATAGAGCCTAAGTGTTACTAGTAAAACATGTGAGTATTTCTTGCAATTGTTCACCTTTAGAGGAAGAAATGTTTATTATTCAATTTTGTTTTCTTTGATTCTGGATGTTAGGTTCAAATCCCGACCGGACAGGTATATGCCATCAACGATTCCGTATCAGCAGAAGCTGCTGCAGAAGACTATGAAAACCGTATAAAGCAGCTAGTCTGCAAAGGAGTAGTGCAGCTATCACCTTCCACAGGTTTCCCAAAATTTGATCTCATGTTACTGGGAATGGGTCCAGATGGTCATATAGCGTCTCTTTTCCCCGGGCATCCTCTTCTCCACGAACAAGTCGCTGGGTTGCTTCGATTCGTAACTCACCAAAACCGCCGTCAGAGCGAATAACCTTCACAATTCCGGTTATCAATTCATCCGCTTATATCGCACTTG
The DNA here is from genome assembly GCA_039583875.1 of Platanthera guangdongensis. Lineage (NCBI taxonomy): Eukaryota > Viridiplantae > Streptophyta > Magnoliopsida > Asparagales > Orchidaceae > Platanthera > Platanthera guangdongensis. The sequence continues at coordinate 546,998 of CM077154.1, read as the reverse complement.
TTGTTACTGGATCGGGCAAAGCTGATGTTGTGCGCCATGTTTTTGGTGCCATAAACCCGTCTTCGGTCTCACTGCCTGTTCAAATGATTAAGCTTGATGACAGCAGTACTTACACCTGGTTCACCGATAAAGCCGCAGCTTCAAAATTGTAAGATTGTACGACTGTTATTCATCGGCTGGCTGGTTTATGTTATCAGACCAACGTTCTGCACGTTCTATTAGTCATATTGAGCCTCTCTATGGTAATGCAAAACTTTACAATTGTCTATTTCTTCTTGATATTTAGGATCTTTTCAAATGATAATTTACATTCTTGTTTATCAGTTTATGACTGAGGCAGCTAAAATGAGAGGGTTGGTAATGGGGAAGGGGAGACGACGATGCTCGCATGTTTGAGATAAGGTTACTTTTGTTTATTATGTCACAAATGCATACAAGCACTTTGTTAGGGAGCCGATACATAGAAGAAATTGATAGTTTAATTGAAGTGCTTGCACGAGGGAAAGACGCCTAGCTCTACACTTGAAATCCTACTATAAATTTCTAATTTGTTTAAGCAATCGATATAAAAACTTATATTGATTCAGCACAGAGATAAAGATACCTAGTTCTACACTTGAAATTCCATGTTTTGAACAAATTGCAGAACGTACATAGAGCAGCATAGTGGATATACTATGTAAAGTGTCTGATGATGAACTAATGAGATCCAAAGAACTTTGGTCTAGAGACCTATGAGCTCCTGCAGACACTTTCTTTTGTGGACCTAGTCATTTCCCTACTTTTTTTAGGGTGCTGTTATGTGCAAATCAAGTTCCGCTACGTGCAAATCAGGTTAGGTGCAAACCAAATTAAAAAATCAGAAATACTTGTGAACCCGTAAAAGCCGGTCTGCACCTAGCTGTTTTGCCAGTTGTTTTGAAAGAGCGGTTTGCACGTAGCCAAAACCGGTTTGCACATAAAATTACTCTTATCATGTTTGGATTTTCACTTTAAACATTTCTGTCATTGCTATTTGGATCTCTTTTGACTGTTTGCACGTCCGTTTGACTTGAAGCTATGGTGGCCCGATTCTCCGTACCGGAGGAAAATCGGGCGATCCGCAACTAGACCCATGAGCTCTTGCAAAATATTTTTTTTCTTCTTTGGAGGTACCTTGGGACAGTTAAGTTCTAAGAAATGATTTCTGAAAGAAACTGTGCAAAGTAAAATTAGTAAGTTTGAATTTTTGGTTCATACTCACAAAAGCTACTTCTTCATTAATGCTACATTTGGTACGGCGGCGACGTTTGTTCTCGGCGGGTTAAAACGGAGAGTTGGAACCGGAGGGGAGAGGCAGGGTTGGAAAAACGGTGTTTGTGGGGTTTTTTTTTCTTGCGGTGGATGCAAACGAAGCAAACGCCGCCGGAGCCCCGTTTGCTTACCCGCCGTCCGGCGGCGTTTGCTCGAAACTCCCAGCAAAAATGCCGAAACAAACGAAGCCTAAAGCTATCTAGATGTGCAGCAGAAACATTGTTCTTTGGATTGAAAGTCTTCTCAAGAAAATAAGTTATCCATCCATGTATTTTATAGTAAGAATTGTTGGGGTTCAGCCCCTAAAGGTGATGTGTATGCAGAATTTAAGAAAAGTGTGTGCAGATTTTCAGGAGTTGCAACCTGGATTTTGAGGTGGCTACTTTTTTTCTGCTGGCTTGCTGGGAAGGCTAAGTGGGCAGTTTTTTATATTTTAAAAACTGCAGCAGTTTTTATTAAAAACTGTGCGTGGCCTTTTAAAATAACTCCTTCTCCCCGATAGAAGTTTCTAGGTCTTGAAAAAGTTGCAGCCGGAAACCCCAGCCCGCGTGCCTTCCGCTCGTCCACCGCCATCGCTGCGCCTGCGCCGACCGCCGGCCGCCATCGCCGCGCCGTTCTCGGCCGCCATTCCCGCTGCTGCAAGGATCTTTGCCGCTCCTGTAGGCGGTTCTTCGCCGCTTGAAGGAAGTGTTTCCTCGGTGCTATTGAAGGAGATTTCTCTACCGTTTCAAGGGCTTCTTCGTCTACGGTCTCAGGTGTTCCCTTTCTTGTCTTCGTTTGCTATTTTGCTTGAAGAAAGAGTAGGATTTTTATCCTTGTTGTAGAGAAGTTGTGGCTTGATCTTGGTGGTAGAGAGGAGTGGATTTGTGTGTCAAATCCGGAGGGCTTTCTAGGTTTTGGGCAAACCTAGATAAATCTTGTAATCCTTATTTATTATAGTGGATTTTCGTTGTGCCGTGCCCCGTGGTTTTTGACCTTCAAGTGGTGAAGGTTTTCCACGTATATCTCTGTGTTCATCTGTGGTGTTGTTTTTGTTTTTCTTCTTATTGCTTTGACTCTATTGTTCGGTGGGGGTTGTCGTTATCTTCGGACCCCCGGTTCCCTAACAAGTGGTATCAGAGCCAGGTTCTTTGGCTAGTCGTTTGTTATTCTCGGTTTCTAACTTGGTGCGGTAGGTGACGACCATCGGTCCGCTCCCTATCCTCTCTTGTTAATCCCTTGAAATAAATCGACTTGTGGACCGTAATAGAGTTGTTTGAGAAAGCAATGGAACAGAACACAAGGATGGTCAGTATGAATGGCAAGAACTGGAGCATCTGGAAGCCTCGGATGGAGGATCTCTTATATTGTAAAGATCTCCATGCTCCGTTGACGGGGAGACCTGCTTCAGTTAAGGATGATGAAGAGTGGAAGAAAATGGATCGAAAGGCAGTAGGGTTCATTAGACAGTGGCTCGATGACTCTGTTTTTCATCATGTTTCCACGGAGACCTCGGCTCAGGCCTTATGGAAAAAGCTTGAAGCTTTGTACGAGCGGAAGACTGCAGGTAACAAGGCATTTCTGATTAGGAAGCTTGTCAACTTGAAGTATCGGGAAGGTTCACAGATGACGGAGCATCTGAATCTTGCTCAAAGTATTATCAATCAGTTGGAGTCCATGAAGATCACTTTGGAAGATGAACTCCAAGCTCTAATGATCCTTAGTTCTTTACCAGAGAGTTGGGAGACTCTAGTAGTGTCGTTGAGCAACTCAGCACCTGATGGCGTGGTAACCATGGAGATGGTGTCTGGTTGTCTCCTGAACGAAGAGCTAAGAAGGAAGGATTCCGGATCTTCCACTTCGGGTGTTTTTCTCATGGAAGGAAGAGGCCGGTCTGTGAAGAAGGATGTGAAGCACAGGGACAGTTCCAGGAGTAAGTCCAGGGGCAAGTCTAAGAAGGATATCGAGTGCTACTATTGTAAGAAGAAGGGTCATTTCAAGAAGGATTGCTTCCAAATGAAAAGAGACCTGAAGGGCAAGACCAAGGAGGTTGGAGAATCTAGTGGTGATGCGACGACTTCGATTGTGGAGGCTGAGCCGTTATGCTTGCAGTGCAGTGGGTTGTCTTGCCAGGACTGCGTTGACACAGACTGGATCGTGGACGGAGGTGCATCCTATCATTGCACTCCTCACAGAGACTACTTCTATACCTATTCTGCGGGAGATCTTGGTGTGATCCGGATGACAAATTCTGGTGAGTCGTTAACTGTTGGTAGTGGTGATGTCCACTTGGAGACTGAATTGGGGAAGATTGTTCTCAAGGGCGTCAGGCATATTCCTGACTTGAGAATGAATCTGATTTCCATTGGTAGGCTTGATGATGGTGGTTTCACAAGCATTGAAGGTGGAGGTACCTGGAGGTTGTTGAAGGGTTCTTTGGTAGTAGCCAGAGGAAGGAAGTGTTGTGGCCTTTATCGTACTAAAGCCAAGATCTGTGGTCCAAGTGTGAATGCGGCAGAGGGCGACTCTATGGAGTTATGGCATCGCAGACTTGGGCATATCAGCGAGAAGAACTTGAAGATCTTGGTGAAGAACAAGGTCCTTCCGGAGCTATCAGGAGGGCTTCCTGATACGTGTACGCACTGCTTAGCCGGTAAGCAGAAACGTGTTTCCTTTGCTGATTCTGAACCAAAGAGGAAGGCGGAGCTATTATACTTGATACACACTGATGTGTGTGGTCCTATTGAGCCCAAGTCTGTGGGCGGAGCCGCTTACTTTGTCACGTTCATTGACGATCACTCCAGGAAAGTTTGGGCATATTCTGTGAAGCAGAAGAGTGATGTTCTAGCAAAGTTTGAAGAGTTCAGAGCGAAGGTGGAGAAGATGACCGGAAAAGAAATAAAGCGAGTTCGATCTGACAACGGGGGAGAGTACACTGGTGCCTTCGACGCTTACTGCAGAAGGCATGGCATAGTACATGAAAGGACAATCCCGAGGACGCCGCAACAGAATGGGTTAGCAGAAAGGATGAACAGGACGATTATTGAGAAGATCAAATGTATGATTTCTCAAGCTAGCATTAGCAAACAGTTTTGGGCTGAGGCTGTGCAAACTGCTGTACATCTGATAAATTTGTCTCCTTCTGCACCTCTGAATGGTGATATTCCAGAGCGTGTTTGGTCCGGAAAGGAAGTGTTGTACGGACATGTGCGGGTGTTTGGGTGCAAAGTTCATGTTCATGTCCCCAAGGAAGAGAGATCGAAGCTTGATGAGAAATCCCGGGAGTGCATCTTGATGGGATTTCCCCATGAGCAGTTTGGCTATAGACTCTGGGATCCTGTGAACAAGAAAATGATCAGAAGCAGAGATGTGATCTTTGTTGAAGATCAAGTGGTTGGTGAGCATAATGCTGCGGAGTCACAGGTTCCACAGTTGCCACCTGCGGAGGAGAGACTCTATGCTGATGATGGGCCAGTAGAGACTGTTGCTGATGATGGGCATGCTGAGGAGGAAGTTGGTGAGCTTATTCCTGATGAGGAGATGATTCCGGATGTAGGGGGAGCTCTGCCAGTTGATGTACCACCTGTGGTGGAGGTTCCTCTTGTCAGATCTGAGAGAGTCAGAAGGCCCAATACCAGGTATTCTCCTCATGAGTATATTTTGCTTACAGATAGTGGAGAGCCTGAGTCCTATGTGGAGGCTCAGAGTGCTGAAGATCGTGAGGCTTGGACAGCTGCTATGGAAGAGGAGTTGTACTCCCTTCAGAAGAATGAGACGTATGATTTAGTCTCATTGCCCAAAGGGAAGAGAGCTTTGAAGAACAAGTGGGTCTTCAAGCTAAAGTTGGATGAAAGTTGCTCTCAGCCAAGGTACAAGGCGAGACTTGTGGTGAAAGGTTTCAGTCAGAAACAAGGTATCGATTTCGACGAGATTTTTTCTCCAGTGGTGAAAATGTCCTCTATCAGACTGGTGTTGAGTATGGCTGCCTCCATGGATCTTGAAGTCGAGCAGATGGACGTGAAGACGGCATTTCTGCATGGCGATTTGGAGGAAGAGCTATATATGGAGCAACCCGAAGGCTTTGTGGCTAAGGGGAAGCATCATCTGGTCTGCCGGCTCAAGAAGAGCCTTTATGGGTTGAAGCAGGCACCCAGACAGTGGTATAAGAAATTTGACTCTTTCATGATGAAGAGCAAATTCCAACGGACCAGGGCTGATCACTGTGTGTATGTGAAGAGGACTGAGAAGATGTTCACTATTCTGCTGTTGTACGTAGATGATATGCTGATTGTTGGGGATGACAAGGCAAGCATAGCTGAGTTGAAGAAGGAGCTCAGTGAGTCCTTTGAAATGAAGGATTTGGGACCGGCAAGGAAGATCCTTGGAATGAAAATTACCAGGGACAGGAGTGCGGGTCAACTATGGTTGTCTCAGTCTGAGTATGTGGAGAAAGTGCTGAAGAGGTTCATGATGGACAAGGTAAAACCCGTTGCTACTCCTCTGGCCGGGCACTTCAGACTTTCTAATTCTCAAAGCCCCTCGTCTGAGAAGGAGGTGGAAGAGATGAGCCAAATTCCTTATGCATCCGCAGTGGGGAGTCTGATGTATGCTATGGTCTGCACTAGGCCAGACATAGCTCATGCTGTGGGGTCTGTGAGCCGTTACTTGGCAAACCCAGGGAAAGTCCATTGGAGTGCTGTGAAATGGATACTCCGCTATCTCCGAGGTACCTCAGATCTTTGTTTACAGTTTGGTGGAGGTCCACCAGAACTTATTGGGTACTCGGATTCGGATATGTCAGGAGATGTTGACACGAGAAGATCTACTTCTGGATTCGTGGTCACTTTTGGAGGGGGAGCAGTGTCGTGGCAGTCAAGGCTTCAGAAGTGCGTGGCACTGTCGACGACGGAGGCTGAATATATTGCGTTGACTGAGGCGTCAAAGGAGCTTATTTGGATGAAGAAGTTCATGCTAGAGCTTGATCTCCGACAGGACGTGTACACAGTTTTCTGTGACAGTCAGAGTGCTATATTTTTGGCCAAGAATCCCGCCTTTCACTCCAGGACGAAGCACATTGACGTGAAGTATCACTGGATTCAGGATGCTGTGGAGGAGAAGTTGTTGGTGGTGGAGAAGATCCACACGGATAAAAATCCCTCGGATATGATGACGAAGGTCGTCCCAAGGGAAAAGCATGATCTCTGCCGGCGATTGATCGCATGATCCCCACCTGAAGGAGTCAAGGTGGGATACTCCCCTTTATGGTCTGAAGGGGGAGTTTGTTGGGGTTCAGCCCCTAAAGGTGATGTGTATGCAGAATTTAAGAAAAGTGTGTGCAGATTTTCAGGAGTTGCAACCTGGATTTTGAGGTGGCTACTTTTTTTCTGCTGGCTTGCTGGGAAGGCTAAGTGGGCAGTTTTTTATATTTTAAAAACTGCAGCAGTTTTTATTAAAAACTGTGCGTGGCCTTTTAAAATAACTCCTTCTCCCCGATAGAAGTTTCTAGGTCTTGAAAAAGTTGCAGCCGGAAACCCCAGCCCGCGTGCCTTCCGCTCGTCCGCCATCGCTGCGCCTGCGCCGACCGCCGGCCGCCATCGCCGCGCCGTTCTCGGCCGCCATTCCCGCTGCTGCAAGGATCTTTGCCGCTCCTGTAGGCGGTTCTTCGCCGCTTGAAGGAAGTGTTTCCTCGGTGCTATTGAAGGAGATTTCTCTACCGTTTCAAGGGCTTCTTCGTCTACGGTCTCAGGTGTTCCCTTTCTTGTCTTCGTTTGCTATTTTGCTTGAAGAAAGAGTAGGATTTTTATCCTTGTTGTAGAGAAGTTGTGGCTTGATCTTGGTGGTAGAGAGGAGTGGATTTGTGTGTCAAATCCGGAGGGCTTTCTAGGTTTTGGGCAAACCTAGATAAATCTTGTAATCCTTATTTATTATAGTGGATTTTCGTTGTGCCGTGCCCCGTGGTTTTTGACCTTCAAGTGGTGAAGGTTTTCCACGTATATCTCTGTGTTCATCTGTGGTGTTGTTTTTGTTTTTCTTCTTATTGCTTTGACTCTATTGTTCGGTGGGGGTTGTCGTTATCTTCGGACCCCCGGTTCCCTAACAAGAATATCCATTTTGTACATTCAGTAATGAACAAAATAGCATTGCTCACAACATAAAGGTTAATAAAATAAAACCTCCTTCTTAGAGCTCATCATAATCAGATAAATAAATAAATAAATGCATCATAATCAGAATTTGAAGCCTGACTTATCACAAAAAGAAGTAAAGGCAGTCAACATTGAACAACAACAACACTCAAGCCTTTATCCCACTATAGTGGGGTCGGGTATATATGTATCCTTTGTCGCTATTGTGTCTTATCTTGTGCCATAATCTCATTAATATTTAAGTACATCATGTCTTTCCTTATAGTTTTATTCCAAATTTTTATTGGTCTACCCCTCGCTCGATTAACATGTCTAGTGACTAAACTCTCACAACGCCTAACAGATGTTTGTAATAATCTCCTTTGTACGTGTCCAAACCATCTTAGTCGAGCTTGTTACATCTTCTCTGCAATTTGTGCTACGCCTATCTTACCCCTTATACATTCATTCTCAATTCTCTGCAATTGGTAGTCAACATTGAACGTTAAAGAATGTTATAAACACACCAATTTACGCTATTGATAGCCAAATTTTATTGACACACCAGATTATTTTATTTTCACACCAATACGTTATTGCTACACCAAATTTAAAATTGATATTGACACACCAAAATGACTATGATTCTACTATTGATTAATAACAAAAAAATCATTAATAGTTGGCATAGTTCAAAACCGAACTAAATGGTCTCGATTTTTAAACACCTCAAACCGAAACCAACCGGAAATATATACATATATAGTTCTCTTTTAGATTTGTCCATGAACTCATCTCAAAATGCCCAATCTTTTATGTACCCAACAATATGCACAAAAAGATCTTTCATGCTCATGACATGAACAAAATTTTAGAGCATCCATAAATTACTGTTTATGCACAGTGACTCAGTGAGTGTTGGTGTAAAATAAATCTTCTCCTTAAAAATCTTAGAGATATTGCAAGCAACCAAAGACCATCATCTTCTCTTTTTTTAGCTGTTCATATCCACAAAAACAAAATTCATACAAAGACTAAACATCACACTAGTTCAATCGATCTAAAAATAAATAGCGATTCTTACTCATCAAGATTTCTACATGTTTTTCTTATAATATGTAACATGTAAAAATCATTTTGCAAATTGCAAGAGAAAGAACATGAAGAAAGGATTTGCATATATAGATACAAAAATATATGAGGTATCATGATTAATATGAGGATGAAGAGGAGAGGAGGAGGATCCTTACTCCATTTGAAAGACTCTATCGGAATTGAGAAGAAACAGCGGCCGGGAAGGAGGGGAAATGATGGTCGGGGAAGCACTGGTCTACCTAGGGCTTCGAATGAAGGGTGGACGACACTTTAAAAAAAGGCCATCGTCCATCGTCCGCCGTTCATCACGATTTGAGGAAGATGCACGGTTTGGCGTCGTTCGGTGGTGTTCGGCGTCGGGGAGGAGAGCACGGCTTTGCGTCGACGTCGTTCGGCGGAAGAAGAGGAAGATCGCGGAATTGCAGAGATCGGGCTTGACGTCGTTCGGCGGAAGGGGAAGAGAGAAACGGACCGGCGTGCGGTTAACGGAGGTGAGCATGAGTTTTTTGTGATTTTTAAAGTAGAATTGGTGTGTCAATAGCGTAAATCGGTGTGCTTATAACATTGCTCAAAAAAAAATGGCACTTTGCATTCAGATGAGATCAGTGTGGACGCATTTTGCACGTCTTTTTCTAATTGGAGGATGCATTTTGAAGAGAAGGCCGACTCTTATATACCACAAGATAGAAGCAAAGGCAGTCAACATTGAATGAACATTAAATAAGAAAAAAAAACATCACCTGATAATTAAAATTAAATTTGTTTTTTAAAAAACGAAGCATTATTAGTAGAGGGTCAAGAACTCAAGATGGGAAGACAAAAAAATTAAGAAGTGAGGACGGCGATGGTCTTCATCATGATCTTAAACTCGAGGAAATCCACCCGTCCATCGGAATCCCGGTCCACCGAGCCGATCATCCGGTGAACCCGGTCCAAGCACCTCCCTTCGGCTAAACCCAGCTTCCCAAGCACCGCCTGCAATTCCTTAGCCGAGATGAATCCATCGCCGTTCTCATCGAAAACCCTAAACGCTTCCCTCATGTCGTTCTCCTCCTCCTCCTCCGCCGCCGCCGACTCCTCACAGCCGGCTCTTCCGCCGTGGCGATCGAAGATGGCGTCTCCGAGGCCGCGGTGGAGGGAGCTGAACGAGTCGAAATCGAGGCCGAGATGGCCGGGCTGGACGTAGGATGCGACGGCCGAGGAGAGTTCGGCCAGATCGATGCCCAGGCCGAGGCGATCTAGGGCCAGGGAGAGCTCGTCGACGCTGATCTCGCCGTCGCCGTTTCCGTCGAATAGATCGAAGACGCGGCGGAGGCGGACGGAGTTCAGGCTCGGGGATCGGAGTTGGAAGGATGGGGAGGTCAGCCGTACTAAGTGCGGTTTGAGGGATGAGATTATCGCCGGAGTTGCGGACGCCGGCAGCGTCGTCGAAATTTCGCCGGCCATTCTGTTTTGCCGAGTTTAGGGAGAGAAAGAAGATCAGAGATTGTGGTCGGGATGGGAGAGAAGATGTACGGCATTTAGATCCATTAGAAGATGATGATGAGGTGGGGTTGGTGGGGCCCTCGCGCATTTGATGCTGGGCCTGCCGTGTTGGCCCGTTACACTACACTGAAATGGTTAATTGGACTCTTCTGAAATAAAAAGATTTGACCTTAAAATTTGTTTTTCTTAAAAACAACTGAAGTCAAAGTATTTGGAGGTCTGCGTTTGAGGCAAATGTCAAATGGTCGGCGGCGTCGTTTGCTCCGTTTGCACATGGCACATCATTGCAAATGGAGAAAAATAGAGGGATTCCAACTGCGGCTTTTCCCCTCTGATTTTAAAAGCCCTCCTCCTCCGGCCGTTTTGCTACCTAAGGCATTTACACGATTTTTTGTTTTCGCCGATGGATGACAGCTTGCATGTGGATCCCACCCATGCATCTTGATAGAGAATTGTTATTGGTACTCAATAAATGGATATTTGTAACTCATAGATATTTGTATCAAAAATAGATATTTGTACTTATAATTGATATTTGTACACATATATATAGTAATATTAGGAAAACCGGTGAGATCTCCTGAGATGTGTTAGCTGCACCCCATGCATGAAGTGTGAATATCCGAACCTCCCCCGACGTAACCATCATCGCCGTCGCCGCAAACCGCCATCGCCGCCGCCGTGACAACAACCATCATCGCCGCCGCCGCCCCAACCGCCATCGTCGTCGTCGCAAACCGTCATCGCCGATGCCGCACTAAAACCGCCACCACCGCGCCTACCGCCATCGCCACTGGCCCGCCAACCGCCATCACCACCGCACCAAAACCGCCATCGCCGCCGCCTCGTCAACTGCCATCGCCGCCGTCGTGCCAAACAATATCATGTGTCCTCGACTTCTAACTCGTCGTCTTAGGAGTGGGTTATTGGACATAGCATAATCTATTGTTATGCTAGAACATACACATACAACCTAAAACGAATTATTTAAAGGTTTACGGACCAAGCTTTGTATTCATCTCACATGGCCATATGAGTTGCTCGTCGTGCGACTATTCTCAGAGCATTGTGCTAGTAAAAATAACTATTTTAGCACATATGTGAACTGTTTGATTGTTTTTATGACAATAATCAATGCACTCTTTCCTGTCAAATGCGGGTTGTACAACCCCATATTCGCGAATAGTGGACCCCAAACAAGGCATGCACGTTTTTAAGATTTTTGAGAATTTTGCACTCCTAGGGCCAATTTTGGGTGAACATGTAGAACATACTAGTAGGGGGAGAAAATATTTCTCCCCCCCAAGGCACTCTTGAGAAGTCGGTCAAGCCGTCCAGGCCGCCGAGAGCTCACCCCAGGCCGCCGAGCTCCCCCCAGGCCGCGGAGCTCCCCCCCAGGCCGCCGAGCTCCCCCCAGGCCGCCGAGCTCACCCCAGGCCGCCGAGCTCGAGCCCCCCCAGGCCGCCGAGCTCACCCCAGGCCGCCGAGCTCCCCCCAGGCCGCCGAGCTCCCCCCAGGCCGCCGAGCTCCCCCCAGGCCGCCGAGCTCCCCCAGGCCGCCGAGCTCCCCCAGGCCGCCGAGCTCACCCCAGGCCGCCGCGCTCCCCTAGGCCGCCGGGCTCCCCCAGGCCGCCGGGCTCCCCCAGGCCGCCGGTCTACTCACCCCAGGCCGCCGGGCTCACCCCAGGTCGCCGGGCTCACCCCAGGCCGCCGGGCTCACCCCAGGCCGCCGGGCTCACCCCAGGCCGCCGGCTCACCCCAGGCCGCCGAGCTCCCCCTGGCCGGCTACTCGCCCAACTCGAGGGCTTCCCCTGGTGGATTGCATTTAGCTATTTAGAACAGCGGGATTTGGCTGTTGGCAGACCAATTTGGGGGCATTTCAGTAATTTCAGAGCAATGGAGGTTTGTTATTTGCAGACCACTCCCAGAAAACTATAAATAGACCCCTTGGGTGCCTTTGAGGGGGGACTTTTCCTTGCTTCCTCCTCCCTTAGCTTCTTCTTGGTAGAGTAGAGAGAGCTCCTCCAAGGCACCCTAGCTCGAGCATTGGCTAGGGAGGAGAAGTGCTCAGGCAGCCTTCCGGGTGTGAGGTGGGACCTCCACGCTAGAGCCGAGGGTCTGTTTCTAGCTTCTTGATCTTTGGTCTATGACGTTCCTCCGGGTGCAGTAGGTGTGAGGTCACCCCTTTTTAGGGACCCCGAACTCCACATAGACCAAATTTTTGGTTTCAACATTTTGGTGCGGTGAGCGTGGAGAGTGACCAGCACAGAAGATCTCGAGAGAGTGTCATGACAGGAGGTCAAGGAGGTAGTGATGATCTCAGCGAGCTCCCCAGCTCAGGACCCTTTGTGGGAAGACAAGAGTTCATGACCTCCATCCAAGCCATCATGGAGATGCTGCGTAGCATTGCTCCTTAGGGTGGAAGCTCCACCCCGACCCCCAGGAGTTAGCTCCCTCTCTCGACGAGCCGACTCCCAGGGGTCTAGGCGAGATGACCCCAGCGGGGAGAGAAGGAAGTGCACCAGGAAGAAGGTCAGGGAAGGAGAGGATGGGAGATGGGGTCGAGCGAGACCTCACCGGCCGGGAGCTGTTCTCCAGCCCGACGAGTACCAACCTCCCAGCCGAGCAGGCCGCGTGAGTAGAAGTGGCGAGACCACCCCTTAGGGGGTCACCCTTCAGCGAGCTGATCATCTCAGCTCCCGTTCCCGAGGGGTTCAGAGAGCCAGACATGGCTTACTATTCCGGGAAGGATGATCCCGTCCAGCACCTACAATGGTTTGAGGATGCGGTCTCCATCAGACCAATGACAGATGCCTTCAAGTGTCGCCTCTTTGCGATCACGTTGAAGAAGAAGGCAAGAGACTGGTTCCATCAACTCCCTCCAAGGTCGATCTACGGATTCGAGGACTTGAGCCGGAGCTTCCACCTTCTCTTCTCCACCTCCAAGAAGAGGAAGAGGAGTCCCGAGTCCATCTTCCTGATAAGGCAGGGGGTCGAGTAGTCGCTGGCCTGCTACGTTGACAGGTTCCAAGAAGAGATCTTGGAGGTCCAAGAGATGCCCGGGTATGCTCTCCAGATGGTCTTCACCGTTGGGCTGAAGGAGGGCTTCTTCAAGATGAGCTTGACCCGGAAGGCCCCCCTTTCCTTCGAAGAGCTGATGGAAAGGACGGCAGTGGAGATAGTTATGGAGGCGGCCAACCCATCATTTGTCAAAAAGTTGGTAAGGCTAACAGAGGTGGAGTCGAAGGAGCAAGGAGGCGCAAGACATCAGGAAGGAAGAAGGAGAGAGGAGCAGAGAGCTCAGGGGTTTCAGGGACAGGAGGGTCCATAACCAGGTTGGAGGCAGCAGGGAGGACCCATTTAGGGTACAGGAAGAGGTCACAACCAAGGTGGGGGGGGATTTTCATGAAGGTCGGGGGAGGTTCAACTTCCAAAGGTAAGCCCCTAGGCAACTCTTACCCCCACCACAGCAAGCGATGGAAATTGGTCGAAGGGAGAGGAGGAACCGCATGGGAAGGAGAAGAGCCAGAGTAGAGTTACCCTACTGTGAGTTCCACCAGGAGGAAGACCACGCAACATCTACTTGCCCCGAATTTCTGGAGTTGAGAAGGACAAGAGCTCCAGCACCGCAACCTCATCAGCCTCAACAAGCACAAGACCCGGTGCGGATTGAAGAAGTCTGACCCGAGGCAGCAGAGGAGAGATGTGAGGACAGGGTTGATGTGGGCACCCGGGGAAGGATCATGATTCACGGGGGGAGAGGGAGGTAAAAGAGAAGTGAATCATCTCTTTGTAATGAACTTAGCTTGCGTTGTATCAGCTATGATTAATGGTAGAAACCACCGAAAAATATTTATGGTCCATGAAAGGTCTCACTCCGAGATGGATTCCACTGTCAGGCTCTCACTAGCTGACAGGGCAGGTTGATCTCTCGTGGAGGCTAAGTCCTTTTAGCTCCGAGATGGATTTCGCTGTCAGGCTCTCACAAGCTGGCAGGGCAGGTTGATCTCTCATGGAGGCTAAGTCCTTTTAGCTCCGAGATGGATTCCGCTGCCAGGCTCTCACAAGCTGGCAGGGCAGGTTGATCTATCGTGGAAGCTAAGTTCTTTTAGCTCCGAGATGGATTCCGCTGTCAGGCTCTCACAAGCTGGCAGGGCAGGTTGATCTCTCGTGGAGGCTAAGTCCTTTTAGCTCCGAGATGGATTCCGCTGTGAGGCTCTCACAAGCTGGCAGGGCAGGTTGATCTCTCGTGGAGGCTAAGTCCTTTTAGCTCCGAGATGGATTCCGCTGTCAGGCTCTCACAAGCTGGCAGGGCAGGTTGATCTCTCGTGGAGGCTAAGTCCTTTTAGCTCCGAGATGGATTCCGCTGCCAGGCTCTCACAAGCTGGCAGGGCAGGTTGATCTCTCGTGGAGGCTAAGTCCTTTTAGCTCCGAGATGGATTCCGCTGTGAGGCTCTCACAAGCTGGTAGGGCAGGTTGATCTCTCTTGGAGGCTAAGTTCTTTTAGCTCCGAGATGGATTTCGCTGTCAGGCTCTCACAAGCTGGCATGGCAGGTTGATCTCTCGTGGAGGCTAAGTCCTTTTAGCTCCGAGATGGATTCCGCTGTCAGGCTCTCACAAGCTGGCAGGGCAGGTTGATCTCTCGTGGAGGGTAAGTCCTTTTAGCTCCGAGATGGATTCCGCTGTCAGGCTCTCGCAAGCTGGCAGGGCAGGTTGATCTCTCGTGAAGGCTAAGTCCTTTTAGCTCCGAGATGGATTTCGCTGTCAAGCTCTCACTAGCTGACATGGCAGGTTGATCTCTCGTGGAGGCCAAGTCCTTTTAGCTCCAGGATGGATTCCGCTGTCAGGCTCTCACTAGCTGGCATGACAGGTTGATCTCTCGTGAATGCTAAGTCCTTTTAGCTCCAAGATGGATTCCGCTGTCAGGCTCTCACTAGCTGACATGGCAGGTTGATCTCTCGTGGAGGCTAAGTCCTTTTAGCTCCGGGATGAATTCCGCTGTCAGGCTCTCACTAGCTGGCAGGGCAGGTTGATCTCTCGTGGAGGCTAAGTCCTTTTAGCTCCGAGATGGATTCCGCTGCCAGGCTCTCACAAGCTGGCAGGGCAGGTTGATCTCTCGTGGAGGCTAAGTCCTCTTAGCTCCGAGATGGATTCCGCTATCAGGCTCTCACAAGCTGGCAGGGCAGGTTGATCTCTCGTGGAGGCTAAGTCCTTTTAGCTCCGAGATGGATTCCGCTGCCAGGCTCTCACAAGATGGCAGGGCAGGTTGATCTCTCGTGGAGGCTAAGTCCTTTTAGCTCCGAGATGGATTCCGCTGCCAGCTATCACAAGCTGGCAGGGCAGGTTGATCTCTCGTGGAGGCTAAGTCCTTTTAGCTCCGAGATGGATTCCGCTGTCAGGCTCTCACAAGCTGGCAGGGCAGGTTGATCTCTCGTGGAGGCTAAGTCCTTTTAGCACCGAGATGGATTCCGCTGTCAGTCTCTCACTAGCTGGCAGGGCAGGTTGATCTCTCGTGGAGGCTAAGTCCTTTTAGCTCCGGGATGGATTCCGCTGTCAGGCTCTCACTAGCTGGCAGGGCAGGTTGATCTCTCGTGGAGGCTAAGTCCTTTTAGCTCCGGGATGGATTCCGTTGTCAGGCTCTCACAAGCTGGCAGGACAGGTTGATCTCTCGTGGAGGCTAAGTCCTTTTGCCTCCGGGATGGATTCCGCTGTTAGGCTCTCACAAGCTGGCAGGGCAGATTGATCTCTCATGGAGGCTAAGTCCTTTTAGCTCCGAGATGGATTCTGTTGTCAGGCTCTCACAAGCTGGCAGAGCAGGTTGATCTCTCGTGGAGGCTAAGTCCTTTTAGCTCCGAAATGGATTCCATTGTTAGGCTCTCACAAGCTGGCAGGGCAGGTTGATCTCTCATGGAGGCTAAGTCCTTTTAGCTCCAAGATGGATTCCGTTGTCAGGCTCTCATTAGCTGACATGTCAGGTTGATCTCTCATGGAGGCCAAGTGTTTTCTACCCCGAGGCCGCCTCGTCACCCAGGCTCCCATTAGCTGGCTTGATGGGCTGACTCTCCTGGGAGGGGCCAGGTACATTTCGGCTCAAGCCCACTCCGCGAATACGTTGGGTTGGATGTTTCTTTCCGAGCTTGTGCCAACCTCGAAAAGAGCGGTGATTGTGTACAACCCCGTATTTGCGAAGAGTGGACCCCAAACAAGGCATGCACGTTTTTAAGCTTTTTGGGAATTTTGCACTGCTAGGGGCCAATTTTGGGTGAACATGTAGAACATACTAGTAGGGGGAGAAAATATTTCTCCCACAAGGCACTCTTGAGAAGTCGGTCAAGCCGTCCAGGCCGCCGAGCTCACCCTAGGCCGCCGAGCTCCCCCCAGGCCGCCGAGCTCACCCCAGGCCGCCGAGCTCACCCCAGGCCGCCGAGCTCACCCCAGGCCGCCGAGCTCCCCCCAGGCCGCCGAGCACCCCCAGGCCGCCGAGCTCCCCCTCCCCTAGGCCGCCGGGCTCACCCCAGGCCGCCGGGCTCACCCCAGGCCGCCGGGCTCACCCCAGGCCGCCGGGCTCACCCAGGCCGCCGGGCTCACCCCAGGCCGCCGGGCTCACCCCAGGCCGCCGGCTCACCCAGCTCACCCAGGCCGCCGGGCTCACCGCCCGGGCTCACCCACCCTGGCCGCCGAGCTCCCCCTGGCCACCTACTCGCCCAGCTCGAGGGCTTCCCTGGTGGATTGCATTTAGCTATTTAGAACAGCGGGATTTGGCTGTTGGCAGACCAATTTGGGGGCATTTCAGTAATTTCAGTGCAATGGAGGTTGGTTATTTGCAGACCATTCCCAGAAAACTATAAATAGACCCTCTTGGGTGCCTTTGAGGAGAGACTTTTCCTTGCTTCCTCCTCCCTTAGCTTCTTCTTGGTAGAGTAGAGAGAGCTCCTCCAAGGCACCCTAGCTCGAGCATTGGCTAGGGAGGGGAAGTGCTCAGGCAGCCTTCCGGGTGTGAGGTGGGACCTCCACGCTAGAGCCGATGGTCTGTTTCTAGCTTCTTGATCTTTGATCCGTGACATTCCTCCGGGTGCAGTAGGTGTGAGGTCACCCCTTTCTAGGGACCCCGAACTCCACAGAGACCAAATTTTTGGTTTCAACACGGGTGCTTTGTATTTCTCTGATATATGTATTTCTCTTATATTAAGAAAACTATTTTCACATATTCATCGGGAGTCGGAAACGGTTGGAGGGCTGTGGCAAAATATCGGGGGGGGGGGGGGGGGGTCGAACGTCGAAGGAGAAAGAAGCAATGACGAGGAGATGGGCGGAATGCGCGATGGAATAGAGGGCGCGACGGACGACGAGATATTATCGAACCGCCAGAGAGACTGCGAGCGGAGAGGCGAAGGTTCCGCTACGGGAGTTTAGGGTTTGAGAGAAACAAAAACAAAATTTGTGTTTGATACAAATATCAGGTAGGTTTTGAACAAAAAATGGTAAACTTTG
Organism: Platanthera guangdongensis; assembly: GCA_039583875.1. Taxonomy (NCBI): domain Eukaryota; kingdom Viridiplantae; phylum Streptophyta; class Magnoliopsida; order Asparagales; family Orchidaceae; genus Platanthera; species Platanthera guangdongensis. The sequence continues at coordinate 529,531 of CM077154.1, read as the reverse complement.
TATTATTTTGAGTATGACTATCAATTATGGGGGTATAAATAACAATCCCATTTTGATATTTGAAGACTTTTCCGTGTGTGGCCCCATGCATTTAATAAATGAAGGCCCGTGAAACAAAAAAACAACAAAATAAACACAGAAATTATAGTGGGGCCCACAAAATAAGCCACTAATTCTAGCTTCGTCTGTATTTCATTGCACGAGCAAGCCAACCTTGAAAAATTATTGAAATTAATGTTTCATGTGAAAAAAAAACAACAGAAATTTAAATATATGCAGATTAATATTACTCGATCGGGTTCTTCCTAAAGAACTCCGAGTTAAATCGGATCGAAACGCTCAAGCAAGTTAATCCTACCTAGTGAGCCGCGCACATGAGCTGCACTCGCTCGATTGACCCAACAACCCTCTCCCCCAAAGGGGATGAGCACGATAACCCACATATATATACGCCCCGAAAGGACCCAATGCACACGCGCATCGGTGTCACACGTGCACAATCAGCTCTCACCGCACATGCGCGCAAAGACGCTTACCACGTACGCGCACGTGGACGCCTCTAGGCACAAACGCGCACGGCCTGCACCGCGCGCACACCTGCACGACAAACAGGTACACTCGTCCTTCCCCCATGCGCGCACCCCACTCCCAATGTGTGTACGTCGGAGGCTCGCATGCACATCCGGACGCCGCCGTCGTCAAACAACTTGCTCGGGCCGCCCGGGGGCCTGTTCGTCAATTAAAAAATTGGTGATGCAGGTGACCGAAACAGGACGACGTCATTCACGACGAGTCAAGATTCAACCAGTCGCAATTACCAACACGTCCCTTTAAGAAAATTATAAGAAAGCCCTCATGCATTCATTTGGAGACAAGTAACCTGAGAGACTAGACAGTTTTGAGTTTTTCCAGCGAGGACGTGTGACATAGATCGTTTCATCGCTCGGAATTCGCTTTGCTCCCTTTTTAGTCTGCTCACGCTCAATGCCCTCGTGGATTCGGCAACATGCGCATGAAAATACATTGAAGAACGCATTCGTAGATGCTCCTATGGATGCTCTCTCCCAATGCTCTATGGATGTAGCCATCCCCCCTTCTGTACTTAAAGCTTGTAAACGGAGAGGTGACTTGTCACCCTTCAAGAGGCTCAAACTCTTCTAACAATAAAGGAACCAGTGGATGTTGTTCTGACATATATATATCCACGTGGTTTTCATCCTTTCCGAGTTTTCTACCCTAAACTGTTTTTGTGAAATTGATGCTTAGTTTATTTTTGACTATTTGTGCTCCCGGCTCTACTACTAGGACCTAAGATGGTACGGTTCTCTGAGCCGGAGGAAAACCGGAACCGCGCGACCCGCAACAGGTTGACACTGTATGTGGGAAGGGTGTTCCCAATGCTCTAAGAAATTTCTAAGGACGATGCTTGTACAACGCAAGCGCTCTCGGTGAACAACAACGACACAAAAGAGGATCTTTGTACGGCCTGGGCGATGACCTCCCCCCCCCCCCCCCCCCCCCCGAAGGAGCGCCGCAGAATGCTAAGGCGGTATTCACCCCGGCTCGGGCAATCACCCAACTTTGGGTGAACTTAGGGGAGTAAGGGGCGCGCACACACACACATGCAAGGAAGTCGGGACAATTGCTGGGTCGCCTCCCTACGCAGATCAAGTTTTCTACGTCACACGACACAAAGAAAATCATTTTAACAAAAAGGTACGCCTAGACAAGACCATCTGCTATATGAAGGCTAAGGCCTTAGTTTCGTTTGTCTATATGCTGGCTTCTATTAAAATAGCTTAGGCTTCGTTTGGTTCGGCGGTGGCGGGTCGATCCGGCGGGTGGAAACGGAGTGTTCGAAACGGAGGGGAGAGGTGGCTGCTCCAAACTGAGCTTTTTGGGGCGTTTCTCAAGGCGGGCGGTGGAAACGGAGCAAACGCCGCCGGAACTTCATTTGTTTACCCGCCTTCCAGCGGCGTTTGCCCAAAACGGAGCAGCGAAACGCCCAAACAAATAAAGCCTTAATTTCAATAGCTTCGTTTTACAACGACAAAAGATATTTTCAATATTTATAATAATTATGTCTCTTCGAGAAATAATTCCTTCCGGATAAATTGTGCCGAGAAATAATTTTATGGGAGAATATCAGATGCCCTCGAGAAATGTGCCGAGGGAGAATGACGAGTTATACTTTGAGGTAACCCGCACGATAGATTGTCTGGAAGTATCGTGCAAAACTAATAGAAATACATGGTTTTGATATGTAGTACATAGGCGGTGGTCTTGGAAGACTGCCACGACCCAATAAAAATTCATATATTACCTCCCTTACAAATACTTTACTCCATTTGATACTGATAGAGTTTGGATTCTATTCATTATTAAAATATTTCATCACGAGCGCTTGTGATAGCTGTGATGGAAGGATAATGCATGATAAGAGGTGTTGGTTACTGGACAATAATCCGGTGTAGGTATAATTTAACTAAGCCACATAGCTTTCTTACATATCTCATGTTATCATATTGGGATGGAGCCCCGACTAATTAATATGGTATAATGCGGCCTAGATGATGTTAAATTATTTCGTACAACTATAGCTAGCAAGGAAAACTAGCTCCAAAAATAGGTCTCCACGAAGCTATTTTTATAAATTGTAACATTTGTGATATAAATATATCATTTTATGACAATGCCGGACGCACCGGCCGGTCCTACCGGTTGAACCTCATCGGCACATAAGTTGGGCGATCCGGTCTGGTTCCTAAACGCAGCCGGATAAGGAAACCGCATCTTTTGGCTAACCGGGCGGTTCATCAGTATTGGGAATGCGAACCGCAGCCCGACTTATTGGCTAGTATGCGCCTAATACGTTTGTACATGCAATATTAGGAAAAGTTCTCAACACGAACTCATCAAGATCTACAACTTTTGTGTTGATCACTAAAATGTATGTACAAGACGTACTTTCGAAATATGCTCCAGAAATACGCCTTGTACATGCAATTTCAGGATGAAAGTGTTCAACACGAAAAGATCTCGTAGACCAAACTATATATAAATTCATTTTAGCAAATTAAAATTGATTATAAAAAAGTTTGAGAGTATCAATAAAAAAAAAACCTTGATGGTTAAATATTGTCATATAACTTTTTAATACACAAGCTCACAAAATTAACAAGTGCTTATTTTGTGAGCTTCTACTAGTTAATAGCCTCAACAATAACTCCATTTCTATTTATATCACTCAACTCAGCTTTATAATAATTAAATAATGAAACATATTTTTGCCATTTTTATTCAAAATGCAGAAAAGTCATATATGCATGCTGGAAACTATTCAGAACCTCATTTTAATAACATTCAAACCCAAAGGAATAGATTAGATAATTAAGTGGAGAAGAGATGGAAAAACTATTCAAAACCCATAATGGAGAATAGACCAAAAAAATATAAATTCATTTTAATAAATTAAAAGTTTATATAAATTAGAGTTTCAACAAAATATTGTTCTGTAACTCGCAGAATTAATAAGCGATGCCTTTGATTTATATTGGGTTTTTTGAACTCATCTGAGCTCGTTTTCACGCATTTGTACTTCACTTTTAGATCATTAACGCTCATATTTATTTAGTTTCTTATTCATCCACAAAGTACACATTTTGTCTATTGTGGTGTGCAATTGCGCTATTTTCTGCATGAGGTAAGAACATGGTGTTCATCATTGCTTGTTTTTGCTCGTATTGCAGTTTTGGACATGTTGGGGGCAGAGCCCAATCCCTTGTTGGAAATCCGTGTTTTTCGCACGGTCATGGATTTTTCCTTCGCGCACGGGCGGAATCGGCTTGATCGTCTTGATCGCCTATCGCACAATTGTGTGAAATCCTTCGCGTATGGGATGCTTTGCCCATAAGAGATCATGAGCTGAAAATCGGTGCTCTATCTCTGCTCGTGTGTTTTGGTCACGCACGATTGATTTAATTTGACCATGCGAGAACAAATCGCATCAGCGACCTGCTTAGCCTAAAATTTTTATAATTTTTATTGGTCGTGGTTTCCTTCACGCACGGTTGAATCCAACCGTGCGAGAAGAAAATTACACGACTTGCTGCTTGGCCTGAAATTATTGTGATCTGTCCCGGCCCGTGTGTTTTTGTTCGCGCACGGTTGTTGCAATCGTGCGTGAAAAAAATCGCACGGGTGAATCCTTGGCTTGTATGAAAATTTCACGTTAAATATCTCACGGTTTCGTACGCACGACCGTGCGTTCAACTATGCAAGTTCATTTTTCATGATTTTTGCTATTTAAGCGCATGATTCTGTCCGATTCTAGATAGCTTCTTCATTCCGCCCCAGTTCCGCCACAAACCCTAATTAAGATGAGAGCTTTTACTCCTCCTCCCTCCACCATCCATAAGGGCTTTGCCCTTGGCCGCTCCACATCATCCAAGCGCTTCAAGGAGAGGAATCTACCCTTAACATCGATACCGAGCAAGGAGTTCTTAACATTAGACCAATCATCTGGACTTCAATCTCAAGTTCTTCCTCAAAGATAACTTAACCTTGTCGGGTTTCACCTGAGATCGATACTTGGGGATAACATCCCATTTTATATTACTTGAGCGACGGTACACTTGCCGCGCATCAATAAGTACCTATTTTGTGAGGTTCTAGTGGCTAATAACCTCAACAATAACTTTATTTCTATTTATATTCACTCATCTCAGCTTTATAATTAAAAGAAACATGTTTTTGCCATTTCTATTAATGGAGAAAGATGATCTTCTAACTGCTTCCATCAAGATTATTATTTGAGCATATATAGCTTAATTGTTTCCTAGCTTTCCCATGCATGTATCTACGTACTGCAGGAGTATAGCAGAGATTTATACAATATTCCATTATAAATTCTTTCTTGTTTACGACCCTTAGGTTCCGTTTGGGGGGACTTATTTTTACCGGTCAAGCGGTTATGACCTAATGAATCGAACCTTAATTAAGTTTCGATTCGATCAAGCGATCGTAACCGCTTGACCGGTTCAAATAAGTCCCTCCAAACGAAACCTTAGTTTTCATTTTTTTCAGGAACCTACAAGCCAATCTAAAACAAAGTGGAGGGAGTTGGCGCCGCGGCGGCAATTTTTTCTTTTCTATTTGGTAAGATTTTTTTACCAGGTATTTTTTCCTTTCAAAATAACAAGGACATTTAAATTTTTTTTGCTAATATATAGTATTTTATTTAATAATTGTATTATATTAAAATATTTTTAAAGATAATAAAAAATATATTTCTTTAATCAGAACTCTTGGGACACTAACTTCTTTAAACTTGTATGACAACAAAGCAAATGTGTAACGATGTTGATGGGGTTCCCTTAGAGATTACCTAACCAAATTGGTGTCATTTCAACCGAAACATGCAAGAAAGCTGACCCGTTCGAGCGAACCACGCGCAAGTACCGTACTCGCTCGAAGGAGCCCAAAACCCCCCTCAAGGCACGCACACGCACATTGCCCAAGCACATACGACACCCGAGCACGTGCATAACGAGCAAATCGCATGCCCTGCGCGCAAACACGCACATCGTGCGAGCGCGTGCATTGTGCGCGCGCAACACACTAGCGCTCGCACCGACGGCCGCCGCCTCCGGCCACCTCCACCGCCGTTGGGAAACCTAATCGGGCCGCCTGAGCCGCACGAGGGCACGTTCATCATTTTGTGAAAATGGGTGATCCAGGTAACCAAAACGGAGCAATGCCATTCGCCACCTAAAAATCAGGCACGATGAAATTACTAGCACATCCCTCCAGAAAATTATAAAAGGGCCCCAGATCCTCATTTGAAGACAAGCAAATCTAGACGCTAAAGAGAGCTCTGACTTTTTCCGACGAGAACGCGAAACTTAGATTGTTCCTTCGCTCGGAATTCACTCTGCTCCCTCTAGGTCGTCAAGTGCAACGCTCAACGATGCAAGGACTTAATCATTTTTTCCGGAGAAACGCTCTCATCCAAGTACCAAAAACTTAGTGAATCCTCAGCTCCATTGGACGATCTTGTGAGAACATCGTTGACTTCATTCAATTTTCTGTTATTCTTGGACTCAAAGCTTTGTAATGGAGAGGTGACCTTCGGGTTGATATCAAGTCGAGTTCGAGCGATTTTGGCTCGGTTCAAAATCGAAATTTTCGAATCGAACTCGGCTCGAAATTGACTCAGAATCGAAATTTATTTCGAGTCGTCTCTGCTCGACTCGAAATGGTTCGATTCCTAGTCTGCTCGAAATCGAATCGTGCGGCTCGAAATTGAGCAATTTATTTTTTTATTCCCAGTTGACTCAAAATTAAATTGGGTAACCTATAAATTTAGCAAATGAAACACTTAAAGTTATCATTTTTTTATTTAGATTTAAATTTTATTATTTTTAATTTTAAAATAAGAATATATTAATAAGTACATAATATTTTTAATTAATTCAAGTTGATTCGAATCATATTTCGAGAGATTCATGGCTGACTGGCTCGAAATCAGATTCAATTCAAATTGAATTGACACAAGTTGAGTCAAATCAATTTTACCGATTCCGATTCAGCTCAATATCGAACGACTTTCGAGTTTCGAATAATATGCTCAGCCCTAGATGGTCTGTCACCCTTTGAGGAAACTGTCAACTCTTCTAAACTCAACGAAATAGTGAATTTTAGCCCAACACAGATCCTGCCACGTGATTTTTCACCATTTTCGGGGTTTTCACGTAAAAATCCTCGTCATTTACTGTTGTTTTTCATTGACTGTTTGCGCGCCGGATCCAATTCTGATTTAAGGCAGTCCGATTTTACGGACCGGGGAAAATGTTAAATGCAACATGATAGTTGTTGCGGTCTAACTCGACGTCCCGGTCGGACCGGAATAACCTGGACAGTCTTAGCTCTCGGAACGGTCGAGCGCACACACAGTCAATAAAGTATGTCAATCGTACACACGTAGTTTTAACAAGAATAAAGTAGGTTGATCTGTGCTGGCCAGTCCACTATTTCCTGACGGTTACAGCTTGTTTGTGAAGTCGAGAGTGACAAGCCACCTCACGTTACAGCTTTGGGATGAGACAACTCTTGGCACACGGCGGTCGACAGGCCGTCGCGCCGGGAGTTGTTACAAATTGCGCTTCGCGCTGGTGGTCTCCAGATAGCGCCTTGCTGATTCTTGATGTGGGGCAGAGCACCTGGACTTGCGGTTGTAGGAGCCACTTGGGACTTGTGAGATTTGGCTTCGTCAGGTGGCTTTGACTTGACTCATTTGTAGCTCGGGTGCGGCTCGGGTGCTGCTCGTAGGAGCAATTCAGCAGAGCTTCGACCTAAGGAAGAAAAAGACTCAGAGGAAAAATGTGAGAAATGAGGAGGCCTGAGGCTCCTTTTATAAGCTCCGGGTGGTGGTTATGGTGGTTACGCGGCTATCCGCACACCATAACCACCATCATGATTATTTTTGGTATAGTTTAAATGCGCGTATTTCACTATCTAGAGACCATTTAAATAAATTATAAAATATTAATGAAATTCCCCCATTAACTCGGTTAGTGGGCGGTTAAGCATAGATCGGACGGCCGGGAACGCTCCCCATCAATCGTAAAACGAGAGCGGGACTCCGCAGGCGACCGACAATCTTGCCGCCAAGTTAGCCGACGAGGGGAGGACCGCCGACGGTGGCCGGGGAAAAGCGGCCGACAATCTTGTTTTCTTTCAAGCATTTAGGCACCAGATCTCTCAAATAAGAGGGGTTCGGGTTGCCATGGTTCAAGAGAAACCACCTGAACGATTGTGTCCGTCCCCGACATGATGTTGCATTAGAAATCCGCTCCGTTAGTAGATTAGGCATTGCAGGTGAAGCCGTAGTCGCGACCGTTAGTCGGACTTGATGATGTTGCATAACGAGCCTTAAAGATTTTGCTAGAAATCCGTATGCGGCAAGAAGCCATTTGTGATGTTTGTCCCCCTTTATTTCGTACGAGAACGAATGGTGGATTAGGGTGGGAAAGGCTACGTTTGTTGATTGATGTGCGAAGGCGTGGTTTGTCTCTCTGGTCGGCTGGCTAGCCCGTGACGTGCAAGTCATGTGTGGAGAGTGTCCGACGAGACAAGTACCCTTCTATAAAACTGACAAGCCCGGGCGATGAAGCTCATGAGTGGGTGGGGTCAAGCAAGGGCTCTTAACATCAGTTTGTTGTTTGTGAGATGAAATCCTGACGTGAGAAGCCAGAGCTTGCAGGCAAGCCCGAGTTTTGAGACCCACGAGCGGGTGGGGCCTTGATAAGAGTTCTGTGTGGCGGCTTGAATGCCTTTAAGGGAAATGGAAGTACCCATGTGATGTGATGTGTTGATGCGTGATGATATGTTAGTTTCATGCGCTATAGGGTGTCTTGGGTGAAATCCAGGTTTGCATACATGCTGTATAGTAGGCCCCTTTTTATTAATTGCTCAACCTAGAAACGTGTTTGATGTATGTGACATCCTAACATGTTTCTTTACTCTATATGTTTATATATATTTGCATATAAAATGCTGATCTGCAGGGTGATGGGGTGCCCCGGGGTCCGCTAGGGACGACCGGGAGGAGATGTGTTGGTTACACAGTTGAGGTTAGCATTTGCTGACCCACGTTACAACAAATTTTTACAGGGCAAGGATCCCAAGCGGGAGCAAGCTCGCCGACCAAAAATGCCTAAACCTCAGGAAGTGGATTCTCTTTTATGTACTTATGTTTTGTTGAATGCTTTGCAACATGAACTGTAATCCGACTTGTATGCCGAGGTAGCCTAGGAGTGCTAAAGCACGTTGCTAAGTTTGTTGTCATTTCAGTTTTTGGACTCATGTTTGTTGTAAGGCCTTAAGGCCGTTTTGATACTCCTATGATAGTGAATAACTTCTAGTGTTTGTGGGTTTCCGCTGTTTGTGTTCTCAGTTTTGAGATGCGTAGTTATTTTATATCACTTTTTAATACTAAAGCTGTAGCGTCTATATGTTGTGGGACCCCGGCTGGACCAATATTATATAGTCATTACCGGGGAGGTGTTACAATTTGGTATCAGAGAGAGGTTAGTGTCCAAGGTAAGGTTTAGTGATCGATTTGACATAATCAGATCACGTAAAGAAGTTATCCACATAGGAGTATCGCGGGACCGTGAGTGTCATAGTGTCTAAGTTTTGTGAATAGAAACTGATTCTTGTTTTACCTTGCTTTGTTAAGGGTGCAAGCGACAATGCGGGGACATTGAGGCCGTAAGAGGAGCCTTCTACGAGCAGTGCTACTGCTCCGGGTCCTATGAGCATGTGTGTAACCCCAGCCGATTTTTGTCGCATGCTTGCAGAGGCAATGGTAGCATCCCAAGCTGCAGCGACAGTGCAAGTTGTGACCCATGTTGCATAGGTAGTGACTCCCGTTACCCCAGACGCGACATCGATTATACCGGGCATAGGAGCAAGACCGGCAGAGACGCTGGATGAGAGGGTAGTTGTTGGGCAGGGAGACCGACAGATGAAGTACTTTCTAAGTTTCCATCCTCCAACATTCAAGGGAGTCGGCACACCGACTGATACAGATGACTTGTTGGCAGGGATTCAGAAACTTCTAAGGGCGACAGAGATGTCAGAAAATAAGCAATCTCAGTTCGCGACCTTCATGTTAGAATGTGACGCCAAGTTGTGGTGGATGAGCCATTGCGCCCGTCAGTTTCCTGGACGCACCCCGTCCATGAAGGAGTTCGAGAATGCCTTCTTAAAAAAGTATATCCCTTCGTCGATGAGGTTAGCCCTTCAGAGACAGTTTTTACACTTGGTGCAACGGGACAAGATAGTGGATGAGTATGTTCATGAATTTAGTTGTTTGGGTCGTTATGCGGGAACAACCATGGCTGGTGATGAGGAGAGGGACAACCTCTTCTACCATGAGCTGAGGGAGAATTTGAGACAACCCTTATAGCTATGAAGAATGAGGGTTTCAACGAGTTGATATAGACTGCCAGGACGTTGTAAAGTGATATGGAGCGAACCCAACGTCACAAGGGACTCGTGATCAAGCGGGGAGAGGGAAAGCATTCTCAATCACAAGGAAAGTCCGAAGGGAGTAAGTGAAAGAAGAAGCCCCATACCTTCAGGTCATGGGATAAGAGCAGTACAACATCGGGGGGATCTCGCTTCAAGGGACCACCAACGTGCTACAAGTATGGCAAGTCAGGCCACATAGCTTGTTTTGTACTGAGGGTGATGTTGTGCAAGAGCCAAGGCAGGAACAGTCAGTGTGTTCCGGTCCCAGCGCTGCGGAGAAAGGGAAGATGACAGAGTCGAGTTCTTCATATTTCCAACCCGTGCAGCCAAGGGCCGACAACATTGGGCAGCAGGAAGCAATCCGACAACCCAATATGGTGACAGGTATGAGAAAGTTTAAGTTATTTATTGACTTTAAATTTTCGAGACTTTTATGTGTGTTTCCTGTGTATTAGGCATCGTGCTAGTTTCTGTGTACCCTGCTAGGGTATTGTTCGACACGAGAGCGTCACATTCTTTTCTTGCTTAAAGCTTTATCCCGAGAATTGGAGTCGAACCTTTTTTGGCGAACGCAGAGCTTAGGGTGTGCATTCCAATGAGTCTTTCATGACCACCGGGACGAAAGGGCGCATTGGCTGGATTTTAAACGAAGTTGACTTCGTGTTGGTAGCAGCGGTCCTACCATTAGCTGAGTTCGATGTAATCTTGGGGATGGATTGTCTTGCAGAGCAGCGGGCTAGCATTGACTATCTGTCAAAAGTGGCGACCCTAAGGAGTGAAGGAAAGACATAAGTCAAGTTTGAAAGCATCGGTGGAGTGGCCTACTCCCTGATTTTGACCATGCAAATGGTTCAGACAGTTAACCAGGGAGGAGTAGCTTTTATAGCATTGTTAGCAGTTCAACTTTCCAAGCTATTGATCAGAGAGGTACCGATAGTGGCAGAATTCAAGGACGTGTTTCCCGAGGAGCTTCCCGGAGCACCTCCTCGGCGGGAGATCGATTTCTCGATTGAGTTAGAGCTAGGAGCTAGGCCGATGTCACGTTCTCCTTTTAGGATGGCAACAAAGGAGTTAGCCGAGCTCAAAGTACAGTTGCAGGAGCTGTTTGAGCAGGGGTACATTAGGCCCAGCTCATCTCCATGGAGCGCGCCAGTGTTGTTTGTGAAGAAGAAAGATGATAGTATGCGGTTGTGCATAGATTACCGTGAACTGAATAAACTGACCATTAAGATTAAGTATCTGATTCCACAGATAGATGACCTGTTCAACCAGTTGATGGGATTAGTGGTGTACTCTAAGTTGGACTTGAAGTTAGGGTACTATCAGTTGCGGATTCGAGAAGAGGACATACTCAAGATAGCTTTTGGTACGAGGTATTGCCACTTCGAGTTCTCGGTGATGCCGTTCGGGTTAACGAACGCGCCATTAGTATTCATTGATTTGATGAACCGAGTGTTTCAAGAGTGCTTAGACTCGTTTGTGGTGGTTTTCATCGACGATATTTTGGTATAGTACAAACCGGAGGTGGAGCATGAGGCTCATTTGAGAGTAGTCTTGCAAACTTTGAGAGAAAACCAGCTTTATGCAAAGTTCTTAAAGTGCGAGTTCTGGTTGGAGAGGTGAAATTTTTGGGGCATGTGATTAGTGGTAAAAGGGTGGCAGTGGATCCGACGAAAGTTGAGGCCATCAGAGATTGGTCGGTTCTGAGCACCGTGGTAGAAGTCAGGAGTTTCCTTGGACTAGTCGGGTACTATAGAAGATTTGTGGAAAACTTTTCACGGATAGCTCTGCCCCACTACTATGACTCGTAAGGACCAGAAATTTGTGTGGACTCAGGACTGCAATCAAGCATTTGATACCTTGAAGGAAAGATTGATGTCGGCTCCAATCCTAAGTCTCCCTAAAGGGATTGAAGGATTTTAGATTTTCAGTGATGCGTCAAGTTGCGGTTTGGGTTGCGTGCTAGTGCAACATGGCAAGGTGATAGCCTTTGGATCAAGATAGTTGAAACCTCATGAGAGGAATTATCCCGTGCATGACTTGGAGTTAGCGGCGATAATTTTTGCGTTGAAGTTGTGACAGCACTATATGTACGGTGCGAAAGTGGAGATCTTCATGAACCACAAAAGCCTGAAGTATCTTCTAGACCAGAAAGACTTGAACATGCGGCAGCGCAGGTGGGTCGAGTTTCTTGGGGACTATGACATGGAGATCTAGTATACGCCGGGCAAGGCCAATGCGGTGACCGATGCCTTGTGTAGGAAGTATTCTGGACATGGGAATAAGATTGAAGCTCATGATGAGCGGTTGATGCAGGATTTTGAGTCCCTTGGCATCCATTGTGTAGCAAGAGGCGAGACTAGCATGACTTAGTTGAACTGAATAGAGTTGCAAAACGACTTGTTTGATCGGATCCGAGAAATGACAAGTGTGGATGTAGAGTTCCAGCCATTCGTGGTGGAAGCTTAAATTGGAGAGAGTAATACTTGAGAGATGGTTGGTGGGATCTTAAAGAAGGATGAAAGGGTATGTGTACAGTAGTTCGGCAAGCTCCGCGAGGAGTTAATGTTTGAGGCCTATTTTACGAAGTACTCCATTCAATTGGGCAGTACAAAAATGTACTTGGATATGAAGAAATCCTGTTGGTGGTCTGCTTTGAAGCGGGATGTAGCTTTGTATTTGAGTCGGTGTCAAACTTGTGCCTTAATGAAGGCTGAGTGTCAAAAGCCGGGCGGGTTCCTGAAGCCTCTTCCTATCCATGAGTGGCAATTTGATGACATATCAATGGATTTTGTGCATGGCTTACCTCGGTCGCAGTAGGGTAACAATGCGATTTAGGTGATCGTGGATCGCTTGACCAGAGTGTCTCACTTCATCCCGAATCGGAAGGAAGACATCGTAGAGAAGCTAGAAGATCTGTACGTTCGCAATTTTGTGCGATTGCACGACATTCCAAAGAGTATTGTTAGTGATCGGGATGGACGGTTCACATCCAAAGACTGGAGATTGGTACAGAAAAGTTTGGTCACAAAGCTCAAATTTAGTACGACGTTCCATCATCAAACCAATGGTCACACGGAAAGAACGAATCGTATAATGAAGGATATGCTGAGAATGTGTACCCTTGATTTTGGCAAGAGGTGGGAAGATCACCTTTTCATGGTAGAGTATGCCTATAATAATAGTTTCTAGGCAAGTATCAAGATGACGTCATACGAGCCTTTGTATGGAAGGCGGTGTCGAACACCGATGTCATGGATAGAGGCGGGGGACACCAAACTTTTGAGAAAAGAGGTGGTGGCCGATGCTTGTGAGTTGGTGCGAACGATTCAGGAGCGCATGAAAGTTGCTCAGGATCAGCAGACGAAGTATTTCAATGCGCGTCATAGGAACGTGGAGTTCGCGGTAGACGATTGAGTGTATCTAAATATTAAGCCGTTCAAATGTGTTTCGAGAATTCGCCGACTCAAGAAGTTGAGTCCGAGATTTTTAGGGTCGTTCGAAGTTGTGGAACGAATTGGAGAAGCAACCTATCAGTTGGCGTTGTCCCCAGATCTGAGTGTATTACACGATGTCTTCCATGTTTCAGTTCTAAGGAAAGCCTTGGTGGAGACAAGTGTCGTGGTTGAGTCAACGACGGTGCCGGTAGAAGAGGACTTGAGGACAAAAGTCCGTCTAGTCGGCATAGAGGATTCAGAAGTTCGTCAGTTGGGGAATAAAGAGATAATGCCCGTCAAAGTGCGCTGGGATAACTGCGGGCAAAACAAAATCTCCTGGTAGCGTGAGCAAGCGATGCGGGAAGACTTTCCGAATCTTTTTGCATCAGGTATGCTTTGTTGTTTGAATGCATGCTTAATTTCGAGGACGAAATTCTTTTAAGGGGGGAGGAGTTGTAACACCCCAGTTTTTCAGAACTTGAGCCACTGGAAGCTATCATGCGACGATATGTAGCTATCGCCCGACGGTAGCCTTGTTTCGTCGAGACCAGACGTTAAGTGGAAGGCGTTGAGTGCGTTGAGTGGTAGCATGCGACATTAGCTAATTACCGCTTGGCGGTAGCCTTCTCGCGTTGAGACGGAAGCGTTGAGTGAGCTACCGCGCAGTGGTATTACTACCGCCAGCAGTAGCGTTGCTTTTTTTTTTATCGAAAGCTCAGGAAGTTATCGCGGCACGGTAGGTAGCTACCGCCCGACGATAGCTTTCAGAAGCAGTTCCGTTGTTTGGATTTCTGGCCATCCAATTTCACTTGGAACTTGATCCTATGGCCCAAGACTCTCCGTCCAAGGGGTATAAGTAGGGCTGAAACACACTTTCCCCTCATTTTCTCATCTTTGAGTGGAAGTTAGGGTTTTGGGGAGAGAGGGTTTGGAGGAAGAGGAAGAGCATCTTCCGCCTTTGACGACGCTTCGAGGCTTCTTTCGTCGATCCGAGGTCAGATCCGTGGAGAGGGCTTGGAGGCGCACAGGTTCATCCGTGCAAATCGATATTTCCATGGCTAAGAAGAGGAGTGGTAAGGTAACGACACTTCTCCTCTCGGTCTTTAGGATGCATGCATGACATCCGTTTTATTCTTGTTTTCTTTCAAACATTCAGGCATCGGATCTCTCAAATGAGAGGTGTTCAGGTTGCCATGGTTCAAGAGGAACTACTAGATCGATTGTGTCCGTCCCCGACATGATGTTGCATTAGAAATCCACTCCGTTAGTGGATTAAACATTGTGGGTGAAGCCATAGTCGCGACCGTTAGTCCGACTTGGTGATGTTGCATAACGAGTTTTAAGGATTTTGCTAGAAATCCGTTTGCGGCAAGAACCCGTTTGTGATGTTTGCCCCACTTTATTTCGTGCGAGAACGAATGGTGGATTAGGTTGGGAAAGACTGCATTTGTTGATTGATGTGCGAAGGCGTGATTTGTCTCTATGGTCGGCTGACTAGTCCGTGACGTGCAAGTCATGTGTGGAGAGTGTCCCAGCGAGAGAAGTCCCCTTCTGTGAAACTAACGAGAACGCCAAGCTTTTGACAAGCCAGGACGATGAAGCCCATGAACGGGTGGGATCAAGCAAGGGTTCTTAGAATCAGTTTGTTGTTTGTGAGACGGAATCCTGACGTGAGAAGTCAGAGCTTGCAGGCAAGCACATGTTTTGAGACCCACAAGCGGGTGAGGCCTTGACAAGAGTTCCGTGTGGCGGCTTGAATGTCGTTAAGGGAAATAGAAGTTCCCGTGTGATGTGATGTGTTGATGCGTGATGATATGTTAGTTTCATGCGATATATGGTGCCTTGGGTGAAACTCAGGTTTGCATACATGCTGCATAGTAGACCCCTTTTTATTAATTGTTCAACCTAGAAACGTGTTTAATATATGTGACATCCTAACCTGTTTCTTTACTCTATATGTTTATATACATTTGCATACGAATTGCTGACCTGCAGGGTGATGGGGTGCCCCGAGATCCGCTAGGGACGGCCGGGAAGAGATGTGTTGGTTACACAGTTGAGGTCAGCCTTTGCTGACCCACGTTCCAACAAATTTTTACAGTGCAAGGATCGCAAGCGAAAGCAAGCTCGCCGGCCAAAAATGCCTAAGCCTCACGAAGTGAATTCTCTTTTATTTACTTATGTTTTGTTGAATGTTTTGTTCCATGAACTGTAGTCTGACTTGCAAAATACTGGCCATGGGACACTCCACATACAATCAGTTGATTTAGATGAGATGCTTAAATCCTAAAATGATATCAGAATAGGCTAAGCTCAACAACACACTCTCACATCACCCAATTAAAAAAGAATGGAGGGTTGAGAATAATGTTGGACATCAACGGGAGACTTGTGGAGTGCACAACTGCACATTATGCACTAAATATGAATTGCAGGCCCTTCCACCTACGACTAATTGA
Source organism: Platanthera guangdongensis (assembly GCA_039583875.1). NCBI lineage: Eukaryota > Viridiplantae > Streptophyta > Magnoliopsida > Asparagales > Orchidaceae > Platanthera > Platanthera guangdongensis. The sequence goes on along the minus strand of CM077154.1, from coordinate 513,597 downwards.
AAAATAAAGCTAGCTGCAATCAAGTGTTGAAAATCACTCAACTCTTGCTAAAGATTACAAACGCAGAAACATGATTTATAGACCATAAAACTTGTATTGCTACCATGCTCTTCACAGTAACGGGGACAGAAGGAAATGATAGTTGAACCCATAAAATGGCGATCAATCATGAGAAGAGCGACCGATATTCATCAGCCTCGCGAGCCATTTCTTCGAAGGACCTATCCTTCCTGTCGACGTCGAGATCGAGCTTCTCTTTCAGCTCCTTCTCCTTCCCGTCGATCTGTTACGTTATTCAGTTAACATGCAGAAAGCCAAAAGATTGAATAGAAATGTGGCTGGAAAATAATAGTGTCAGCATGCTTACGGCATCATAAATTTCATCATTTTTCTCAAAATCACCACTTCTTCGGGGGATGATGTGGATGTGCACGTGAGGAACTGTCTGTCCTGCTTGGGGTCCATCCTGAGATATGCAAAATAAGAAGAATTTCTTAATATTTAACAAAAAGTCCACAGAAAACTCAAGTGATAAGGAGGAATTGTTAACAAAAATGCTGGTTAATAAGGAAGAATTGTTAGCCTCACATCAATAGATTCATTCAAGGCCGTACAATATAATAAACTTGTGCACTTAATATAGATTCTAAGACTCTCCACCAGCAATTAATCGACTTTTGGGTCAGAAGCATAAGTTCTAACATGGTACATGAGCTGGTTGTTTGGGGGTGCTGCAGTATGGAGACCGGACGGTCTGGCGGTCTGACTCTGCCGGATTGGAGACCGCGCGGTCTGTCGGTTTCTCTCCATCGGTTCGGTAGCCGGACTGTTGCTGTTTGGTGTCCGGGCGATCTGGCGGTTTGTCTCAGGCGTGTTGGAGACCGGGCGGTCTGGCGGTCTCCTATGGCGGCTTGTTCTCTCCTTCTGGTGGTTGCCGGGCGGTTAGCCTATTCGTCTAACCGTGAGGCCTGTTCGGCTTATTTTCTTGTTAAACCGATTATACATGTAATTATTTAGTCTCACATTGTTTATTTGTAATCTCTCTCATCTCCTTCATTCTATAAAAGAGAGGTCATACCATTGTAATATACACCTTTTTTGGATAATGAAATTTCTGTTATTCCAATTTCTGTTCACACAGGGGGCTATCATATTGGAAACCTCAAGTAAAATTGATCACTCAATATAAATCATGGGTCACTCCACATACAACCAATGGGATTTGGGAATCTACTTTCTAACATTGACCATATAGAATTTGACTAAAAGACAACTAATACTTATGAGATGCTTACAGAAAAGAAGTTCATAAATGAGAAAGTCCATATTCACCAGACATCTCCTAAGCCTCAATATCACAATATGACGAAGTTGAAAGGTGTGAAGAAATAAAAACTTTCACATCACAGTATTAATGCAAGCAGAATGGTTAAAACACCTGAATAGCAAAGGTCAGAGACGATGCTTTGAGATGGCGCTCCAATTTACCACCAACTTCCTTTGCGACGAGCCATAGATCACTCGTTTCATCCGCGGAGAGATCCACAAAGCGTTTAATTTCACGCCTCGGGCATACAAGCACATGTAAACACAGTTAAGGTTAACTTTGAGCACAAGTGTACTCAATAATATTCGATTGATCAATAATATTCGAAGAGTATCGCGCATGTCCTCATACAAAGATCTGCTAACATTCTGTGCATTAGTAAATTGAAGTTCTAACAAGGAAAAAAGTTGGTCATACAAGCATTCTATTTGATGTTAAACAACAACACCACCAGCACTCAAGCCTTTCCTTATAGTGGGGTAGGCTATATGGATCCTTGGTCGCAATTGTGCCCTATCTTTTGTCATAATCTCACTACTACCTAAGTACATCATGTCTTTCCTTATAGTTTCATTTCAAGTCTTTATTGGTCCACCCCTCCCTCGTTTAACATGCCTAGTGACTAGAGACTCTCACAACGCCTAATAGGTGCCTCTAATGGTCTCCTTTGTACATGTCTAAATCATCTTAGTCGAGCTTCTCGCATCTTCTCTGCAATTGGTGCTACTCCTGTCTTATCCCTGATACATTTATTCCTAATTTTATCCAGTCTCGTGTGTCCAGACATCCACCTAAGCATTCTCATATCCGCAACTCCCATTTTTTGGTCATGTACACAATTCACTGCCCAACACTTAGAACCATAGCTCTACTAATTACAATTATATGTTATAAAATAGAAAAATAACATAAAAAAGAGATACAAAATAAGTCATTTATACAAAATGATACATTGTAAAATATATTTAACAGTATTCTATTTGATGTTAGATTATAAAAAATATATAACTTGTCAAAAATATATAACAAGGAGAGTAGACTGTATTTTTTTTGAAAGAAAACTTCACAAATTTAATTATATAAATGAATTAAGGAGATGTGCATGTCTCTGCGCTTTCTGAGAGAGTTTGCGGGTAGATTGAAGGGCTCATGAATGCCCTCAATCACATGAGTTCAAATAAGACACTTTCTTCACAAAAGGATATGACCTGCAAAAGTTCCAAATAACACTATTTAGTGTAGAAATAGCAGATATGGCATTTATCATTAACATTCCATAAACACTACAACAGCATATAAGGCTATACCTGAATATTCAACACAAGATTTAGATGCAAGTGGAACAAAATCTATGATAGATCACTTGCGATCAGCGTTAGCCTTATCGAAAGTTTTTAGAGTCAGTCATAGGAAACATTTAGCACCACTCATTACTAACATCCAAGTATTTAGGGTGGATCCTATGAGTCCACCCTCGCCATGCACTTCTATGGAGTGTGGGTGTGGGGTTAACTCTAGCTTATATATGACGGAGTAATTTAAAACATTACTTATCATAAACAGGATTATAAATCTATATATTACAAGCACTAAAAAAATGGCAATGAATAAGACAATCTAGCTACAGAAAATATAATTGAACATACATCTATTAAAAAAATGGAGTTAAAACGCATGACAAAGCGCAAATTCTTTTTGCAAAATTTTCCAAACAAAAATTAATCAGCATAGTACCTAAGCATATGAGCACACGAGTTAAAGAACCAGATGACCAAAAGGCATGCACTGACTGCTAGATCGGCCACTATCTTTTTTAACATTCTCTAACTTCTACCTGATTTTTGCACGAATCACAAATACCAATCTGCTCTGAAATCAAGTGATTATGAGACCTACCAAACAAATGGTCATTGGCCGTTGAAGGGGATCGAAGGACTCACTACTTGGCTTCTTGTTCTTCCCGCGAGGCCCGCGATGATTTCTTATGATGTTTGGACAGTCGGACTTACGGAGAAGCAATGTATGTGAAGAAATAAGGCACTAGGTGAACGACAACCGCTGCTATAGGATTTGCCTGTGGAGATCCACGACCCGGTTGGTTGTTTCGAGGGGACTAGTAAGTTGAATCGGGGACTGCTCGGCTGCATCTAGGGCCTATCTCAACCTAAGAAAGAGGAATTGCCGACAGGTTTTTGCGGTAGTGTTTGTATCTGGGCGTCTTCTGCGAGAGGAACTGGAGTGCGCAACAGCTACGGTGCGAACTTTGGTGTCATTTGGGATGGGGAAGATGGTGGTTGTCTATCTTGAAGACAAAAGAAGGCGATCCGGAGTTTGTGTGGCTAGGGCACTGTTGGATTGAATGGAGCCAGAACACGTGTGATGGGGGACCATCGGCCCATAACAAAGCGGGGCCCACTTTTGTCTATTCTCGCCGGAAGACTTGATCGGAGTGACGATCCGATCCCGCGGATGCGTCCGGATGCGCGTCGCGAACTTTCTTAATATATAACTTTGTTATTTTTGGTTTTATTTTCATATATTTGACACGTGGACTCTTCGGCCAATCATAGCCGTAGATTCCGGGTTGCCCTAATGCTTAGAATGTTATAAATATGAGTGTTAGAGGCTTAGAAAGATTATTGCTGGTTTTGGAGGAAGTCATTCCCGGAACTCCGCGATGAAGCCACGGTGCCGACGCCGTGGAGCCCTAGGTGCCGACTCCTAGCGGCGGAACTTCATCCCCAAGGTAAACCCTAACCCCCTCCATCATTTTCCACTACCCCCTTCCCCATTCGGCCACCGAATCCCCTCCAAAACCCTACCCTAACCCCACCGGCCTGTAACTGGGCGTCTTCTGCGAGAGGAACTGGAGTGCGCAACAGCTACGGTGCGAACTTTGGTGTCATTTGGGATGGGGAAGATGGTGGTTGTCTTTCTTGAAGACAAAAGAAGGCGATCCGGAGTTTGTGTGGCTAGGGCACTGTTGGATTGAATGGAGCCAGAACACGTGTGATGGGGGACCATCGGCCCATAACAAAGCGGGGCCCACTTTTGTCTATTCTCGCCGGAAGACTTGATCGGAGTGACGATCCGATCCCGCGGATGCGTCCGGATGCGCGTCGCGAACTTTCTTAATATATAACTTTGTTATTTTCGGTTTTATTTTCATATATTTGACACGTGGACTCTTCGGCCAATCATAGCCGTAGATTCCGGGTTGCCCTAATGCTTAGAATGTTATAAATATGAGTGTTAGAGGCTTAGAAAGATTATTGCTGGTTTTGGAGGAAGTCATTCCCGGAACTCCGCGATCAAGCCACGGTGCCGACGCCGTGGAGCCCTAGGTGCCGACTCCTAGCGGCGGAACTTCATCCCCAAGGTAAACCCTAACCCCCTCCATCATTTTCCACTACCCCCTTCCCCATTCGGCCACCGAATCCCCTCCAAAACCCTACCCTAACCCCACCGGCCTGTAACCAGGGCAGCAGCCCCTCCGCCTAACGTTTCCTGTTCCACCGCCCCCTCCAGTGCTCGGAAATCCACCGCCGGTCTGCTACCTACAGCCCAGCACCGGCAACCCCTTCCCCTCGCAAAACCGAACCCCCCTAGGGCCTCCTTTGCCCTAGCCGACCCCTCCTTCTCTTCCCCTTCGTGGATCCACTTCCCACCGCTCCGAAAACCCTAGATCTATCTTGATCTAGCACTACCACCCTCAACCGGCCTCCCCTCTCTCGGATCAGCCCCGATCCGGGAGATCCAACCCCGATCTACAATTCCCTATAACCCCTTCACCATTCCTAGCCCGGATCCGCTCTCCACCACCGGATCTACCCTCCCCTTGACCGGATCCTTCCATATTTGGTCGGATCTACCCGTTTTCAGCCCACCGCAACCCTTCTCCACCGCGGACAACCACCTTCCTGACACGCTCACCCGGATCTACCTTCAAAACCGCCGGATCTTTCCCGCCTCGGACATTCCCTTGTTTGTGAGTTGTTTTGTTGTATGGACCTTTAATTTTCAGCACTTGAACGTTGTTTGGATTACTCATATTTGCTTGGATATTTATATGTGGAATTTTGCCCCGTAAAGAATTGTGATTGCAGAAAGAAGCCATCCGTGACGTGCTTAATTTGGCCCTCCGTTTGGAGGAAAGCCTTGCTTAATCGCCCTAACTGAAATTGTTTTTGCTAATATTATTGAATGCGTGGGTTGTGAATTTTATTTGAATTAATTGTCGAACGGATTCTGTGCATCTACATATAGTGTTCACGTGTCCACTCACTCGAGTTAGCCTACATTGCACGGTACGCATCCTACCCTACATCAACGTGTCAATCAAAAAGAGGGGCAACTGGACGGGAGAAGATCTAATGATCTCACAGGAGATGGATCTAACGACTATTTGGGGTCATTCTAAGCACGACTTTTGAAGCATACGAGTCTGGGATGGGAGGTGCTATCCCTTGGAACGAGTGCTAATAAATGTGGCTTCTTACATAATGTTGCAGGAGGAAGCAGAGATTCAATGGACACTTCAACGTGGAGATGAATTGAGTGGCTTCAATACCAAGTTATGATCAACAGATCTCAAATCATACCTTAGAGAGAACTACAACAAGGAGATAAGAAAAAAAAATTCTTTATTCCCTTTTCAAGGGCCAAGTAATTTTCCAATTTAGTCCCCCCAACCGCCTTGCAAAATTAGTTATTACCCAAAATTCTAATTAGCTAATAATTCACAAAAAAATAAATAAACATAATATGATGATAAAAAAACTGAAGCAACCTATGCCACATCTTATTTTTATGCATCTTTATGTTTGTTACATTTGTATCCCGCATATTTCTGGTCACAATGAGTTTGTTTGCACTTTATATCTGCACATGTCAAAATTTACATCAAATACAATCCGTTCAGTTTCAACTTCATTTGTTGTTTTACCATTAATGAAACAAAAATAGTTTATAGATGACAATTTAAAGGGGATTGGAAAATAAAGGAACCATTACAAAACAAAAATGATTTCATCTCATAAAGCTTAAACCTCTGCAAATTAAATCCCCCAGCACGGACCTCCAGCAAAGCATGTTGACCCCCTACTCTGTCCCCTGCTGCCATGATTCCCAATCCCGAGCAAACTCAGGCTCGAGAAGCGAAGCTCGGGCGTGCATCCAGTGGCCACAAATAACCTTTTCGGTGGATGGAAACATAGATCCTCGTTCGGCTGCTTCAAATACAACAATTCCTCCCGCTGATTTTTAGAGCCAACCCCCTCCCCCGTGAACAACTAATAGTTGTAAGGAACAATAAAGAGATCTGACAACGGTAGATAAAGAAGGTTTTGGACACGAATCCAGCAATCGAAATCCAATATTAGTGAAAGTGGAAAGATATTGGGAGGATTAGGGTTTGAAGAAGGAAAAAGATGGAGGTTCTCGGCACCGGGGATAACCACTCCTCTCGCGATGCCTCACAATCCATGGAGTCACGCACATACACGGTCGAGGGAGGAGGTGAACTTATGGAGTCGATAAAACGGGCTCGAGGAGAAGGCGTTGATGGAGGAGGCACATAGGCTGGATCGAGGGAGGAGGTTGCGTTGAGCAAGCAGTCGTTGCCGATTTCGTTGCGGGTTCAGGAGAGAATTTAGTGAAATTAAGGCTGGCTTGCACTTATAAGTTTTTTATTATGAGAGAAATTAGACTGAGAGGGGGGTGGATGGAAGGGAGGGGGTGGAGATGCTTGGGAGGGTGGCTGGGGGGACAAGGTTTGTCAGCCTTGGAGGTGCCTCAAAAGGGGGAAAACAGGGCTGGAGAGAGAAAAAATGTCGCGGTGACTTGAGCGGGCCGCTAGGGTGAAGTGAGGGGCTTAGACGGGGCTCAATTGAGGTCGTCGGAGGTAGGGATTGTTGCGGAAGGTGACTGAAAAGCAGCTCCAGACAGCTGGATACGTTTCTAAGCATCTAGAATGAGTCAGCCTGGTTGTATCAGGAGAAGTTGGGGTTAGTCTAGGCAAGGTAAGGCTTGTAAGCGTTCCGGCGAGGCAAATCCACGAATCGACACTAGGTGTTGAGCTTTAGCGCCGATCAACCGAGCGATTCTTCAACATAAACTAAACTCTCGAGCAATTTTGTCCTAACCGGCGAGGCAAGTCCAAGAATCGGCACTAGGTGTTGAGCTTTATCACCGATCGACCAAGCAACTCTTCAACGAAAACTAAACTCTCAAGCCCTTTTGCTAAACCGGAGAGAATACAAATAGAGGTGAATTTAAGTTAAATTATCAGACGGCCTCAATCGAATGATTGGATAACTTAACGTAAATCTAAAAATACAAATCTACAAAATATTTAAAAAATACATAGGAATATGTGAAATCACAACGAACGTGATGTGGTCTCAAACTGTCAATTTAATGATCCAAAAGTCATTGATGATTGATCCAATAAATCGATAAAACGATGATTAATGATCCCCATCAATCTCACAGGCTAAGAAGTATTCATCTCTGATGAATAGAGATTGGAGACTGCAATCTCCCGATGAAAGTCAGGGAAAAAAATATGTCGTTCGTAGTAGAAAATGTCTCCGTTGAAGGTTGTCAGGTCATAGAAGTTGTCGAGGGTTCCACACAAGATGTAAGCTAATATGGGGAAAAAGGGTAAGGCCATAGTGAGGTTAGGGTTGCAGTTGGGGACCAGGGGTAAAGGCAGGGTTCTGGTTGTAATGAGATGCCATGCTGAAGGTTCCAATACTAAGATAGCTCATCATTTCGAATCAAATCAACTGCATCAGATACATGATAAATACACATTCCTAGTGATATTAAGTTCATAAAATGTTGACTGAATCTCCTTCATGATAGTGGATGGACCTATTCTCTTAGCACTCATATTCATAGCTCTCCTCAATAGAAACATCTAATGTAATGTGCAAATCATCAGTCAATCATCCTTCTTTGAATGTTTGCTCTCTCATGTAATTATGTGGACGAGTTTTAAAATTTCAATATTTAATGTAACTTTATGTTGGCGTGTGATATGTAAATAATGCAATAAACGCAAATGAAAAATGAAGGACCTGACAAACTTATTAATTGTAGAATCTACATAGTGATGGAAGTCCCTAAATATGGTTGGCTTAACATGAGACTATTCAGGCGGATGTAAAAATATTCTCGAGTGTGCGACGAAAACCCAAATGATTGCATGAGACATCAACACAAATAACAATTCATAAGATGTCAAATGTCTTTCAGGAGATGTGAATCATCAGGAGGTCACATGTCAATGTATAGAAAATTCATTCCTCACCCAAAAGAATGTCTCGGACATTGACACAATGGTGCAACTCCGACCTGTGTTGACTATCTCCAAAAGGGAAAGCTTGTCGGATGGATTTCCATGAGGTATATAAGAAAATTCATCACGAATGCGACGATCCCTCAAAGAAACCCCCAATGACATCTACACTGTAGTGAATATTTCCCAGAGAGGAAGACTTATCAGGTAAGCTCAACAACACTGAGCAACTCTTATAACACCCTTAATATCATAGCATTGAACTAAACACACATCATTTGACAGATAACACTCATATCTAACAACGTTGACATCTTAATAAACCTTAAATTGACAAGTGCATCCTGAAAATATCGGCTTTTGGCAAAATGCATCTCGAAAGTTTAAAATTGGCAAAATGCACCCCCAAAGTAGGTTTTCTTGGCAATGTGCACCCTAGAGTGCATTTTGGCCATTTCATTTTTTTTGTCTATTGAGGGTGCACATTGACAAGAAAAATCACTTTGGGGGTGCATTTTGCCAATTTTAAACTTTCTGCATGCATTTTGCCAAAAACTGATAATTCCAGAGAGCGCACTTTGCCAATTACATAACAGAAAGAGCCTTTGCAAGAAAATTAATTTAGCCAATGGTGATATCAATTTTCTCTGCGTTAATGCCTTGCCAGTAGATTTTGAGCACATACGCTGAAACTTGTCACTGTTAGTTTACATTGAAAACCCCCAAAATCACTGAACAAATTCCCATTCGCCCATTCAAGTCTTCAAAGCATCAACATATACGGAGCAAAGTGGGATGTGAAGAGGAGGAGACAAGGATGTACCAGGTAGCAGAGGCCTCAGATTGACCATGGCGTAGGAGAGCTTTGTGAAGTAGAAGACCTCACTAGGGTTGATCTTATAAGGCCCGAAATTGAAATGCTCGGTCTCCATTTGAGCCAAGCCGCAGAAGGAACGCGCCGTGGGAGATGGCTGCCGGAGAAATCCGACGGGTTGGGCGATGAACCGGCGGCGAGAGAAGGGCAAACGGCAGCAGAAGAATTTTCCGGCGACAGCGGTGGCAACTGTTCTTTTTGGATGCGATAAAAGTAAACTTTGGAAATAGAGCTGCAGCTTTACCATCCGCACTGGAACGCTCCGCCGACGCAACATTTCACGCTTTCCTTCAAAAAAATTTTGTCGCTAATAATTTACTTTTTGTATCCGATTTTATATTTGATAATTAAAAAAATTAATATCGATTAATTTAGAGTGCTGTTATGTGTAGATAGGCCTGTCCAAAAGGCCCGGACCTAGTGGGCCGGCCCGAGCCCGGCCCGGCGAAAGCCCATTTCGGCCCGGCCCGGAAAAAGCCCGGCCCGGGCCTAGACCGGGCTCAAGGCCCTGGTTTTGGGGGCTAGCCCAGCCCGATGCCCGGGCCGAGCCGGGCAAAGCCCGAAAGTCGGGCCGGCCTGGGCCGGACCCGGACGAAGCCCGGACCGGGCTCACAGGCCGGCCTGAACCTGCTGGCCAACGACTCTAAGAGCCGTTGGAAATCCAACAGCTCTTAGAGCCGTTGGAACTGCACCCAGCAGGGCTGCTGCTGACAACCTTGTTGGCTGCAGTAATGTGGCCTAGGGCTGTTGCCTAGGCCCTAGGCCATATTAAAAAATATATTTTTTTTATTAGAAATTTTTTTTATAAACCCCCCACCTATCGATCCTCTCTCTCTCTCTCTTCCACTCACTCTCTCTCTCTCTTCCACTCACTTTCTCTCTCTCTTCCACTCTCTCTCACTTACTCTCTCTCTCGCTGCATGGCATCGTCCTCCTCAACGCCGACATCGTCGACTCAAAGCAGGCCGAAGTGGTGGAGCATAATCGGAGGGCGCCCGTCTGGGAGCATTTCGACAAGTTAAAGTCGGCGACGAATTCAAGACGCGGTGCAAGTTGTGCTCAAAGTTGCAAACTCTTACCGGCAACTCAACACTAGCGAGACACGTTAAGTCGTGTTTTGCGAAGCAAGCTCCCGAGTCCAGTCAGGGACAATATCAGCATCAGGACAAATTTGGACGTACGATCAAGCAAGACAGCGAGACCTACAGGTGAAAAACGTCATCAGACGTGGGTTGCCATTCAGTCACTACGACAATGATGAGACGATGGAGAACATACATGAAGGGCTTCAGCCCAAATATCAACAGTTAAGTAGATCTACTATTAGACGTGACACACTTAAATTATATTTTGACGCAAAATAAGATTTAATAAAATTTTTTGAAACTTTTGAGTGACGTGTGAGTTTAACGAGCGACGTTTGGAGTAGTAGAGTAATGGTAGGGTTATCTTATATTTGTATCACGGCTCATTGGATCGATCTCGTTTCATGTGAGTTAAATAAGCGCGTAATATGTTTTGAAGGTTTTGAATTTCCGCACACGGGTAAGGCTATATATTCGATAATTATTAAATGTTTGCGTGAATTTAAAATAAAAGATAAATAATGAGTATTTCTTTTGATAACGCTAGTAATAACAACACCGCAGCGGAGTGGTTAAAACGTGAATTAAAACCAATGCTCAACGGTGCGTTTTTTTCACACACGATGTGTGTGCCACGTTTTAAACTTAGTGGTACAAGATAATTTAGAAGCTATAAAACCATATGTTGAAAAAATTCGGACTATGCTTAGATTTATTTATTATACCAAACAACGAAGTCAAGATTTTCGAAAATTTGTGATCACACAAGGTCAAAAATATTTGAAACCTCAATTTGATATGTGTGTAAGATGGAACTCAACATATAAAATGTCAAAATAGCGTTTCAACAAAAAACACTTCTTATGGAATATTACACTATAACAAATAATCATAATTTAACTGATAACGATTGAGACGTACTATTTCATTATATAGATTTATTAAAATATTTTTATAGGGCGACTGTTTTTTTATCTGGTGTTTATTATCTCACTAGTCGTTAGTAGTTGAGAATTTTATAAATATCGCACAAAAACTTAACAATTTTAAGCAACACTCTGTATGACTTCCTTTAATTGAAGTAATAGAAGGAAATTTTTTAAAATATTATAGAGAAATGTCTTCTGCATTTTCATGCGCCGCCGCTTTAAACCTGTTATTTGCTGTAGACGGCGTAAAAAATTTAATGGATGAAATTAACGTTAACTTAGACATAAATATAAATTTCGATGACGTTGACGACGTTAGTACTACTAAATTTAATTCTATTTTTACCGAATGTTTTAATTATTACGACAACTTATGTGGCTCATGACCCCGAGAAGAAATAACGCAATCTAGGACAAAAGATTATTTACAAATAAATTTTAGAATTAGCTTCCAGGAAAAAAACAACCAAGGTGGCTCACGATCCACCTTGGTTGTGGATCGTCTGACCAAGGTGGCTCACTTCATTCCGAATCGAAAGGAGGACAACGTAGAGAAGCTTGTGCAATTTTATGTTCGTAACGTTGTGCGGTTGCACGAGATTACAAAGAGCGTTGTTAGTGATCACGATGGACGGTTTACGTCTATGGACTGAAGTCTAGTGTAGAAAAGTCTGGGCACAATGCTCAAGTTTTGTACGATGTTCCATCCTCAAACTGATGGTTAAACAGAGAGGACGAATCATACTTCAGAGGATATGCTAAGAATGTGTACCTTTGATTTTGGGAATAAGTGGGAAGACTATATTTTTATGGTTGAATTTTCTTATAACAATAGTTTCTAAGCAAGTATCAAGATGGAGTCATACGAAGCTTTGTATGGAAGATAGTGTCGAACGTCAATGCCTTGCACATCGAGTAGTTTAAACGAATTAGGACTGTATACGAAAACACAATTTCGTTATTTTATGACTACGGAAGAGATCGAAAACTTCGATATCTTAAAGTGGTGGAAAGGTAAAGCTAATACCTATCCTATTTTGGCATATATGGTCTGTGATTTACTAACAATTCTAGCTAGTACAGTAACTTCGGAGTCCACTTTTTCTCTTAGTGTCAGGATTTTGAACACGCGGAGGAGCCGACTAAATGAAGAATCACTAGAACCATGCATCTGCTACAATGATTATTTGAATGCTATGAATAGAAAACAACACATTTCAGTGTTTGAGGAGAGGTTCGAGGAAATTGAAGAGAAGATGGACAACCTGAATTTGTAAAAATGTTAAAATTTTTTATTATCATTAAAAATAATAAATTCCAATTTTTTTCTACTTTTTTTTTAAAGTGTAATTTTGTTTTCTAAAATTTCAATATTAATAAAATTTTTTATTCTATTTTTATTTCAATTTTTTTAAGTAACATTTTTTCTTAACAGGGCCCGACTCGGGGGGGCCGGCTCGGGCCCCTTCCCGGGGTCAAAGCCCGGTCCCGGCCCGAGCCCGATAAAGAAAGGGCCCGGGCTCGGCCCGGTTTGCAAAAGCCCGGGCCCGATCTGGGCCGGTCCGGGCCGGCCCGATCGGGCCTTTTGGACAGGCCTGTGTGTAGAGCACATTTGGCTAAGTGCAAATTAAAAAAAATCAAAATCAAAATTCTTTTTTCCTTCTAAACTTTAGTCACAGCACAAGCTTTCCTTTGACAGCTCTTCAACGACGGACAGTTATAGGGTTTGTTTGTTTCCATTCGCCGTCATTTCCAGCGTCTCCTCCCCCTCTTCTTCCTGCTCTCGCCCTTGAAGCTGGTGCCTCCTGCGTGGCGCCGCCCCACCTTCTCTACCCCATCATCTTTGTCGTTTACAAATTTTTTTTGGAAGAGACCGACATCCAAATCATGATCTACGCCGCCGTCGCTGGCATCCTGATTTCTGACATCAAGATCGTTGCACGCGCCGTCCTCCCCTGATTCTACGCCGCGCCGCCGACGTCCGTGCGGATAGCTACAGGATCTTTCGCGCTTGCCGGCGGAGGCGGGTCGTGGTGACGGCGAACCCAGCGGTGATGGTGGAGCCATTCATGAAGGAGTATTTGGGCGGGGATCGAGTGTTGGGGGCACTCATTTCTAACATTTTGAGAGCTCGTTAATTTTACAGATTGTAAGATATATGAAAAATATGAAAAATTGTGGGGGGTAAATTTTCTGTTGTAGCTGCTCGAGCTCCTATTCATCTTCTTGTACAAAATTGTTTCATTCGTTCATCTTATCTGTTGTCTGCAATGCTCATGTTTATTCTTTGATTTCATCAAAAGGTGCCGGGTTTTTTTCCTTGCTTAGCAAAGTTCATGATTTCTTCTTTGCAAAACTTCATTTTTTTCGTTATTTAGCACACTATTAATGCACATTTTTTTTATATATAATTGGTTTGCGCAAACATTTGGGTTGCATTTAAATTTTTGAGTTTGCACCTAACCGTGGTTTGCACACAGTCAAAGTAGGTTTGCACTTAATATTACTCTTAATTTATGTTCATAACAATTTTTGGAGAATTGGACCATGAATAGAAGAAGTTCAAGGCTAAATTGGTCAAACCTATCGAATCTGGGTTGACCCAGGATAATTTAATATTATAAAACATATTTTAATATTATTACTGATGCAGGCTCTGACGTCGACACCGTAAAATCTGTGGAATCGGCTCTGCTCAAAGTATTCTACATATCCCTATCAAGTTTGGAATAGGTATATATAGTACCTCCAGCGTGAGCCAAGCCCTAGACGCGACAACAACCCAATAACCCGTTCCGAGTCGGACCCGACACGAGCGGACATAAAACCCAATATCATTAACAATCTCCTCCTATGTCCGCTGTGAACCCGACGTCGGAAAAAGGGGGTGGTTTTGTGAAATGTTCAGCCAAAGTGAATCATTCACAACCGTGTCCGGCACCTGTTAAAACATTATTAGACTTAACACAAGAATTAGTATGCATGCATAAACAGAACAAGAGTTCAGCCACATCACATCATGTCTCAAAACAATCAGGGCACAGGCCCTAAACCCTAGCGTCCCAAATCAAACAGAGAGCAACAGAAGTCCAAACAAGGTGAAGGAAATAAAGAGCTAAACAGTGCTCTGAAACAGAGATACCAACAATAAAGTCTAACAATACTCTAACTGTCAGAGTCCAGAGATCATCATGATCATGGAAAATATCCCAGTCTACCAGTGCTCCCTCTAGATCAGCAGCCCCTGTAATTTCCAACAGAGAATTTCATTTTAAAATGAATTCAAACATTTGAAAAATGTACAAATATCTAGTTCTACCATGAGAACGTAGTATTTTATTATTATTATTATTAGAGTTGGCTGGGAGGACGCTTCTACAGAGTATTATAGATAAACCTCAGAATCCGTTATCTGTTTCCAAATGAAACGATTTACGGACTTCTGGACACCGTAGCTATATCTGTGTTCCTATATGGAATGTCACGGTTACTGCTCTTCTGGAGTTGACTGGAACTCATCAGTTTGGAATGGAACCAATCAACAAGTGAAAAGTCAAGCCAAGTCGGTCGTGTTATCAAGTTTGGAATAACACTCTCCTCCTCGGCAAGATAGCCGAATCTAGGTGAAGTTGCTAACATCAATTTGGAATGAAACAACTTACCAGATCCGAACTCAGCAACCAGGAGCATCAACGGAGCACAACATGCTTGCTTTGACAAAGGAAATTTGAAAATCAAAACAATTGGACTAAGGCTGAACTGAATCGCCTAACGCCTAACCTTGAACTAACTGAGCTAAATCGTCTTTAGTCCATTCCCCCACTGTTTTGATTAACCGGTCTTTGGGCATTCCTTTCGTCAATGGATCAGCCAGATTATCCTTCGAACGCACATCGACCAAGTGATAATTCCCTGTTCTTTTAGATAATTCAACAAAGCATGTCTCAGTCGTACATGTCTCCTCTTAGTGTTATAGAGAGCATTCTTTACAACTTGAGCTGCTGCTTGATTATCACAATACAAGCTCAACGAGTTGACTTGGAGCTTAGACAGGGGTATGTCTAAAATCAGGTTCCTGATCCAATCTGCCTCTTCACCAGCTGAAGCTAAGGCAAACAACTCGGCTTCCATGGACGACAATGCTATACACGTCTGTCTTTTGGATTTCCAAGTGATAGCAGCTCCACCCAAAGTGAATATATATCCACTGTAGACTTGCTGTTCCAACTTCTGAACACACAAGGGCATCAGAGAATCCATCCACAGTAGGAGGATAACCAGTATAGCACAAGGCATGATCTTTAGTACCTCTCAGGTATCTCATCAGCCTATTCTAGGGCATCCCAATGCTCTTTGCCTGGACTACTGGTAAAACGGCTCAGCATGCCAACCGTGAAGGCAATGTCTGGTCTAGTACAACTTGTGGCGTCCATGAGACTACCAATCTTTTAGAATATTTTAATTGATCTATGCTGGTCTCTTCATTAGGACTCAACTTAACATTATGATCAAACGGTGTCTCAACAGGCCTACAGTCTATGTATCCCCAAGTAGAAAGTAGTTGCTCTATATAATGAGCCTGGCTAAGGGTGACTCTACCCTTGTCAACTCTAACTTTCATACCTAATAGGGTATCCACAGGACCAAGGTCCTTCATGTCAAAAGCTTCTGCGAGAGTGGATTTGACATCCCTCACTGCAGCAAGATCTGAACCCAAATCAACATGTCATCCACATATAGGCATATGATGACTGTTTGATTTGTCATAGAGCGGTAGTAGAGGCATTTGTCTGAGAGACTGGACTGAAATCCAACGCTCTTTACCACTTGATCAAATTTAATGTGCCACATCTTAGGTGCTTGTTTAAGCCCATAGATCGATTTATCGAGCTTGCACACTTTGTCTCTTAGATCCTTGTGCACATAACCTTCAGGTTGTGCCATATAGATCTCTTCATCAAGCTCTCCATTTAAGAAGGCTGTCTTTACATCCATCTGATGAACTATAAGGTTCTCGATAGAAGCTATGGCAAGAAGAATCCTAATAGTGGATAGGTGACACACAGGTGAATAAACATCAAAAATAGTCAATTCCCCCCTGTTTTTATAACCCTAGCTACTAGACGTGCTTTATATCTGGCTATAGACCCATCACTGTGCTTTCTTCTTCAGTACCCACTTGCATCCTAAGACTTTAGCTCCTTTCGGCAGGTCAACTAAATGCCAAGTGTTGTTTTGTAGCAGCGAGTTCATCTCATCGTCGATGGCTTCTGCCCACATTAACGCATCTCTAGATCTCATTGCTTCCTGATAGGAGAATGGATCGTCCTCTAAGTGGTAGGTGACGAAATTCTCACCAAAATTCTTAGGGACTCTATCTCTTGTAGACGTTCTAACCGAACAGGTTCCACCTCTAGAGGTTGGGGAGCAGTGCCAGAGGGGCCAGCTTCAGGTTCTACAGTAGATTCTGCAATCACGTCAGTAGACCCGTGGACGGTTAAGCCATGATCTTTGATAAATTTATGTTCAAAGAAAATAGCATCTCTAGACTCTATCACTGTATTAGTGGATAGATCAAGAAACCTGTCAGCTGCACTATCTTCTGCACTACTAGATAAACACATGTTGTCGTTCTAGGTCCCACCTTAGGTCTCTTAAGGTCTTGTAATCGCACATATGCGATACAGCCCCAAGTCTTTAGAGTGTCATATCTACAAGGATGACCATGCCACAACTCATACGGGATAGAAATGAGTTTCGAGTGAGGCACTCTATTCAGAATGTGGTTCGCAGTAAGAACTGCTTCTCCCCCAAAAAAAGTTGGGCATGCCAGCTGTTAGGAGCATAGAATTCAACATCTCTGTTAAAGTCTATTTCTTACGCTCGGCAACGCCATTAGACTGGGGTGAGTAAGGAGCTGTGGTTTCCAGGATTATGCCCTCAGAGGCACAAAATTCCTTAAACTCAGTTGCTGTGTATTCTCCTCCTCGATCACTTCTGAGTCTCTTGATTTTAAGGTTCAACTGATTTCCACACGAGACTTAAAAATTTTAAAAGTCTCAAAGGCCTCATCTTTCGATCTCAACAAAAATACATGACAATATCTCGAAAATCGTCTATGAAAGTAATTAGATACTTCTTTCCCCCTCTAGTGATATGACTCCGAAATCACAAAGGTCTGAATGTATCAATTCCAGAAGTTGTGTGCTTCTAGACACCGACTTGAAAGGTGTTCTTGTGATTTTGGTTTGCGCACACACCTCACACTTGTCAAATCGAATAGACAGATCTAAGGGAATGTTTTGACTCTTAGCTAGGTCCAGCATTTTCCTATAGTTCACATGTCCTAGTCTGTTGTGCAACAACTTGGGATCAATGAGGTTGGAACTCACTTGGTAATGCTATCGTTATTTAGGCTAAGTCTATACATGCCATCGATCATAAACGCACACCCAAAATAATGTGAATTGACCATTAAGGTCATTCTACCGTTTTGAGTAGTGAAGGTCATCCCAGCCTTATCTAATAAGCTTATGGAAATCAGATTTTTAGTTAAGTTTGGAACTACTTTAACATTTTTCAAAATTAAAGTTTTACCTGAGGAGAGCACAAGCTCTGCAGTCCCAGCATGAGTAACATCAGTCGCTCCTCCATTGCAGTTCTCGACTCTGTCCTTGACCGCTGTCACCTTAGAAAGAAGACTCCTGTCATTTGTGACGTGACAGGTAGCACCACTGTCCAGCCACCACTCAGAAGACGCACTGCGGTGACTACTCCCAATCATAGCCACGAAGGACTTAGGATCGGAGTTATCGACCACCATGTGCGCCACATTTTGTGGGGCATCCTCCTTTACCTTCTTCGGACCCCTGCATTCAGCGGCCCAGTGACCCCATTTGCCGCAGTTGTGGCACTTGCCCTTCTTCCTTTTGAGAGAAGGCTTTTTGACCGCCAACGGTGCTGAGTGTCACGCTTGGGTGCCGGGGGCTTCCGAGAGGGCTTACTAGGACGTGAAACGAAGTTGACAGCCTGTGAAGGCTGCGCAACCTGCTCCAAACTCTTCCCAGCAATATTCTGGTCTTCAATATGGATGAACCTTTTGAGTTCGTCCAAACTAATCTTCTCTTTCAGTCGGTGCATCTCGGTCTTGAAAAAGAGCCATTCAGGAGGCAGTTTACTCAGGATCATATACACAAAGAGGCTGTCGTCCATCTTCGAATGATCATCATCCAGCTTCTGACGAAGGTTGACCAGCTCCAAAAGTTGAGAAGTGATAGGCACGTCCGCTTTGAATCTAAAGTTGAAGAACTTCTCTCCAATGAGCGACTTCGACAATCCTTTCTCCTTCTGGAAATGCGCATTCAGGCGATCCCATATTTCCTTTGCAGATTTGTACGCGTGGTAGGTCAACGCGAGCCGGGGATTCAGAGAATTCAACAGGTAATCCCTGCAGAAATCTTCATCTTTGTTCCACTGGTACTCGTCCACGTTCTCGACGGTGGAGGCAAAATCGCTCTGAACAGTATAGAATATCTCGCGTTCCTTCATTCCTAGTTGGACTTGAATTTTCCAACTGAGGAAATCGGAGGCGTCGAACGATTGCAATTTTATTGTGTCGAGCGCGCTTTTCTTCGACATCGTACTAGATTCAAATAGAAATAAAATTCTAGAACAATATCACCTGAGCCGTGTGAGACGTCAGAAAATCTTCAGATCCAATCCAGAAAGCTAGACCCAGTTAGTCCAAACTCCACTGAAGCACCTTCCTCTTATAGATAGGAGAATTAGTTTGTTCAAGTTTTTCCACAAATCTGAAAGTGAACTATGGAAACCAACAACAGTAGGCTTGATCTGCTGCACTATATGGAGAAGAGGCCAAACCAGCATTGACCAAGGCTGTGAATATCCGACCTCTGCTCACTGGATCTCAGCCCTATAGAGATTCAACAAGGAGCAACCTTTTTCCTTCAGATTTTTCTTCAAAATTATAGTGAAGAAAAAAAAATTTAAGACTGCAGCAAGAAGGCCCTCCTTCAAGGTCTGGATTCAATAACTCTAGATCAGCAAAGGACTTATTCTGGACTGAATCCGCTGAGAGAGGGGCCAGCAGGATTGGCAGCAAGAATTTGCAAGGATCAGCGATGCACAGATCTTGAATGGAAGGAACCACAAAAAAAAATGGAGTTGGCCGGATCTGCATAGATCTGCGATCGCAGCAACTCAAGAGGCAGCGCTCTGCAAACAGCGAACGGCGGAGCCTTTATATCCGGCGACGCGCAAGATCGGCTGCAGAGGAGGACGGATCTGGATCTGGATACACACAGAGAAATCCTCCAGAACGGCTGGATCTGGATCGGCTTGAACGCAGCAACAGTCGCCGATCTAAACGGCAGGAGAAGACGCGAGGTCGATCTCCACTCATGCGATCCTGATTCGCGATCGGCTTCCAGCAAACCGTCGCAAGACGGTGAAGACGAGCGGCGGACAAATCGCGTGCAGGAACGACAGTTTACTCTTCCCGACCGAGAGCGGTGGGCTGCGGTGGATTCACAAATCGCGAAGAAGAATGCAACGGCGGAACACCGAGAGCGGACGGGAGCGGATCGTGAGCACGGGAGCGGATCGCGAGCACGGGAACGGCAGCGCAGAAAACCCTAGCAGAGCGCAGGATTACTTTGAGAATGTGGAATCGGCTCTGCTCAAAGTATTCTACATATCCCTATCAAGTTTGGAATAGGTATATATAGTACCTCCAGCGTAGAGCCAAGCCCTAGAGCGACACGAACCCAATAACCCGTTCCGAGTCGGACCCGACACGAGCGGACATAAAACCCAATATCATTAACAAAATCTACGGACTAAACATGATTGCCTATCCACGATCAAATTCTACACTTGCACAAGACATCCAACGCGCCGCAGACACTTTAATTTTATTAATTAGATGCTAGCGTACGGGTAGCCAATCGATTAGGATCGAACAAAGGTTATAGACCAATATTCTTTCCGGCTAAAGGGACCAACCCAGTCCGGTCGAGCGATGGTTGTACCAAAAGAGATCTACCAAAGTTACGATTCGGCAACAGTAGATCTCTCCCAACAAAAAGAAAACGAAGGTTCGTCAAACCTTTCGAACTTAAATAATATAAGATGAACAAAAAAATCAACGAGAAACAACGATAAATTCAACGTTTCAAAGATCACGGCAAAGTATCCACCACAATGAAAATCTAGAGGAAACACCAAAAGTAGAAAGTTTCATTACCCAATCAGAATGGATGATTCTGATTCACTATTTTCTGTATCATCCTTCAACGGCTCCGCCAGAGTCACGCCGGATGGAGAGAAAACTCGTCCGCCTTCGTCGCTTCACGCGCGGAGTTGGAATCATAAGGAGAGATCTGGTGTCTTGGACGAGTTTCACCAAATAAAGATGAGGTGGTCAGGATTTGTTATTGATGAGGGGCTACTCGAATTTTGGGAGTTATGAGGGTGGTCGACTTTGATGGTGGAGAGGGGGCCGAGTAGAAGAGAGGGGGGATAGTGGCCGACGGCCAAAGAGAGGGGAAGAGGATAGGAGGAGCCTAATTCTCAAGAGGGAGAGAGGGAAAATAGAGGGGAAAAGATCTCAAAAAAGATTTAGGGATTCAAATTCTTATCATTCATTCTCTATCAAAATCCTTCTAACATGACTATATATAGCCTACACCACTCCATCTCCTCAAATTCAAAATTCAAAATGAAACTATGATGGTTATATACACCCATCATGAAATAAAAATAATACAAATTTAAATGCATGAAATAAAATACTTACTATGCATGAAATATATATAGCCTACACCACTCGCACCGAGATGCGGCCGGCAGGAGGTGGCCACGGGAGGGTTGCCAGGGGGTTATGACATGTGGATCATATTTATTGGCAACATAGGTCCTTGATTTCTCTCTATTTCGTTATGTGTTTGTGCTTGTTGCCCACTGCTAGTAACCTTCAACCATCCTATCGGTCCAAACATAGTGAGTCAAGATCTCATCTCCAACACCAAAGTTCTATAATGAAATGAAATTGTTGTGACATAGAATAGAGCAATTATTGAAACATGTAAGATATTATTTGCTAAATCCAATTTACCTATGTATTTTTGGATGTGACATTAAATACTTCTTGTTATATCATGAATACGTGCTTAATACACATGCACTTGAAAATACCCCTTATGAGCTGCTGAAATTTAGGGCACATAGCATATTATATTTTAGAATTTTTAAAAATAACTGATATATCATAAACAACGATAAGACTCGTTACTAAGTTTTATAGAAAATTTGATGAGAGTATCTTACTTCAACGTTACTCAATTAGCAAAGGTTATAGATGTTTTAACAAAAGGACCTTGTGCATGGAGAAATCTATCCATATTACGTTTAAATATCTCAATTTTGAAGTACAACAAGCTATCCATCCTATAATTAATGCTAGAGTTGAGGAAGTTATGGATACCAATCATTGAGAGCAAAAGACAAGTGTTCTCATAAGCTATATAGAAGAAGAATTAGGGTATGGATCTAAACCCTAAATCCTAAACACTAAATCCTAAATCCTGAATCTCATGGTTCTGGGAGAAGAAGAATTCCAAGTCAACTTCTACAACAAATGCAAATACATATCAGTTGGGAGTTATTGTTCACAATTCCTATTTCCTATGGATGTAAAATAACTATTAGAGTATGGTCGTATTTGCTTTAAACCCGATATTTTGTAATAACACTAGTGATACATCTATTACTTCAAACCTAATATTTCATATTAGCTAGAACAAAGCATATAAACATAAGAGATCATTTCATAAGAGATAATGTGGAGAAAGAAAATATATTTCTTTAATATATTCCCAAAGATGATCAGATGGCTGATCTTCACAAAACCTCTTGATGAAGTGAATCATTCTTATTTTTTTCATGATTTGGGTTGGTACATAATGTTGGCTAAGGAATTAAAAATATATAAAATCTAGCATGGTATCAATTTTCATTGATAAATATTCGGCGATCATCATCATGTTCACTTCAATCTCTGAAAGAATAAAATGTCGACTAAGAACGTGACATTTGTTGACAGTCATTTGGTGAACATCTTCTTGTATGTCTTGACGTATATAAAAGAGAATTGGCATAAGCCTTTTGTCCCTACACCTTTCTGAATTTTCAAACTCTCTTTCATTCTCTCTCTTTCTTCATTTATCTCTTGCAGGTTCTTTGCAACGGGGTTCAAAATTAGTACAGTTATGAGGTTGATCTAGATTCCTTACAAGTAGTTGAGACCATGTTCGGGGAGATTCTTACTATGCTAGAGGAGAAAAAAAATAACAAAATATTATCGGCAAGGCAAGGATCCAAAAATTTGAATCATCTAAATTCCATGGCGCTGTGAACATTCTGGAGGCTGGAGTTATTAAAAGTTTTGTTAAAGGTGTTGAGATCAGGATTTCCCCAACTCTAATCTATGAAAGTATTTGAGTTTGTAAATGATGTAATAGAGGGTGCCTTATTTGAGGAAAACCTAGGCCAAGCTCTATTGATTATAGGATATACTAGGACCAAGTCATCAAAATTGAAGAAGGTTTAATTGGCTGAATAGTATAGATTTCTGCCATGCATAATAGAAAAAGTAATTTACTACAAAACTCTGCACATGATGCCATTATTAGAGAAATATTTTGTTGCATGAATTATGTGGTTTTAAGGAAGAGAGCTGGCTGGGAAAGCTACTCTTCAAACTTTTGAAGGATAAGTTAGGAATGTCAGTTATTACTTTTGACCAAATTTTGAGCATTCTCATCTCGACTGCTTATCCCAAAATCCCCTCTCCAAATATCTACCCCTTCCTCTTGAAAAGAGGTTGTCCAACACCCTCTTCTTCAAGTGGAAGATGGTTATCTCCAAGGTACCTAGCAAACAAGCTCCCTCCATTCCCCACATGTAACCAACAACTACTTGAACACCTCCACAAACATCCATCATATCACTATCATCTCTTACCTCACCTCAGAACCTCGTGTATCTTCTTACAATTCTACTCCTCTCTCATACTCCATCCATGAGACTTTCAATTATCATTGCACCAAACCTCTCCATGATCACCGTCATCCTCTGCCCTCTTTAACATTCTGGCACCCTCCAAGCTATGTCAGATGTTCTAATCCCCATTCTCCAAATTCTCACAAATTCTCTTTTTTCCAAGATATACTCTCTATCTATGGAATTCTCCTTTTGATTTGATTCCATTCATAATCAAATCACCTCTCTTTCTCTTCAACATTATTGCATACCCCCCCCCCCCCACCCAACTTCCATCTCAACTCAAAATTTGATCACATGGGAAGTTTTGATATAATTTCTTAGCAAATTCATAAAGGGGGAGAGTTGCACACCCAATGAAATCCCAGGAGGGGAAAATTTTGATATACAAGAGCCAGTTGTTGGACTCCATGGGGAGTTTGTAGATACAATTGTTTAGGACAATAAACTTGAGGAAGAATAAAAAAATTTAGCATGTTGTACACTCATTATGCGCATAAGAAGAAATAAGAATAAATGAAATAAAAGAAGAATGAATGAGATAGAAGCCAATAAAATTGATTCATGGAATAATTGAAAAATGATGAAGATACTTTCTAAAGGCATGCATGGTAGATCATGGAAATAAATTACAAGATGTAAAATCATATATAGTTAAACAACTTAAAGATCATTTACTAAAGAAAATACATCATCAAAGAAAGGAGGGTATGAGATATATTGAAGATCCTTACAAAAAAATATAAGAGAGTCAAATATGAAGGCCCGTCCTTTGTCAGGCCTAGTGATACCTAGTAGTTATATAGTGGTGGTGGCGCACCTGTTCCACATAAGACTAATGTTTTTGAAGAAATCTGTAGTTGTTGTCAAGGAGTAATGACATCCATCAAAAGCATGGTTTTAGAGATTCATATAAAATGTGATACTTTAAATAAACCCTAAACCAAAGCTTTAGAGGATCTGAGGAAGCTACAAAGCATCAAACAATCATTAAAAGATCACGTAGAAAATCCACCAAGAGGTGCACCAAATTCATTGAATGCACTCAAGAAAAGTTTCTAGATGCATGTGGTACATTCTTTGCACATCATATAGACAAGAATTGAAGATCCCTAAACCCTAAAATAATCTGAAGACTTTCAATTTTCCGTTTTTCCTTTTCGTACTCCATAGACAAGATTTTCTATTCTTTTCGGAAAATGACAATAGTTGAGAAATACTCTTAGACATTTTTTGTGTAAAAAAGAGAATCTCACTATTCACCTCAAAGATGAGTCAATTCTCAGATTATTTATTTATTCCCTTTTTTGTTAATCACTTTAACTTTTATGTGAACATATTATATTAAATATGAGGATAAAATGGGTTATATATAAAGTGATATTGGCTTATTGTGGTCAATTGAATAGAAAAGCTATGCATTATGTGTAATTGATGCAGTTAGTGATCAAGGTTGAATATTTTTGCAAAATGTGAATAATTTATCGAATATAAACTACGTTTTGTGAATGTCATTTGACGATTGCAGTCTTTCTCAAAAAATGTTAGTCTAATATGGGATCAAGGACCCTGAAGAATAAAACAATATGAGTTATTAGAAGTCTTTAATAGGATGCTAGTCAGAGCTTGAACTCATTCATAAGGAGCTTAAGTTATATTCAATACTGAAAATCATTAGGAAGCAATATTCGATAAGCTTTTAGAGTACAAGTTACATTTCGTGAAACGAAAGATCATTAGCGGGCATTAATCGAATCGCATTCAACTAATGAAGTAGAAAGTGCAAATAACAAATATTTCAGAAGTCGATTGAAGGTGGTAGTCGAATTGTATTCAACTAATGAAGAAGTAAGAGCGCTCAAAACAAATATCAATAGTTTTTGATAGTTGAATGGATATTCTAAGCTTGAGCAAGTTAGTAATGGATCGTTTAGTATACGTCGTCATTAGTGGAGTTCCTTTCAATTAGTGAGTAAGAACTCTGAATGAAATAGTATTATGTATCACAAACTAAAAGCTAAATGGTAACCCTATAATTTCCACTAATAAATGAAATCAAGAAAACACTAGAATAATGTCTTTGAAGAAATCTTTAGAGCCGTTTGAAAAATATAGAGAAGTTAAGAAAGAAAATTTCTAACATAATGTCTATGGAAATATCCTTTTTTTGTCTTTGTTTGATAAGATTTTGAATAGTACATATATGCTTAGTATTCTCTTTTTCACAAACACGAAGATCCATCCATTACTCTCAATTTGTGATTCTTTCACTTGTAACTCTAATTTCTCCCTCAACACGAGCTAGAGAAACCACTCTTGATTGAATCCACTCCAAGATCAATGATAATAGATTCTAGACTTTTTCTGAGATCTCTCTTGTGAAAATAATATTGCTAGCTAATATACAAGGACCTACTGAAGACGTTAAGGGTACGCTTGTTTGCACGGAATTGAGCTCCTGAAATTGAAATTGAAGGACTAATTCAAATTCCGTCGTTTCTTTGCACGCTTGCCGTAGAATTTGTATTTTGCGCTTTTCACTCGTTGCTATTTTCGCGACGCATTTTTCGCCTGGCGTGATTTTTTCGTCCGGACTTTTTTTCGTATGCGTGATTTTTTTGCCAGACCGTGTTTTTTTCGGTCGGGCGCGATTTTTTTCCCCCGGTCGTGTTTTTTCGCCCTGACGCGATTTTTTGCACGGCGCAAATTTTTCGCCATGACTCGAATTTTTTGGTCGCGCTTTTTTCACTCGGGCGCGTTTTTTTTCGCCCGGAACATTTTTCACACCGAACGATTTTTTCGCCAGAGCACTTTTGACATCTTTTTTTTCGCCGTCGCTTTTTTAGCCCTGCCGCGATTTTCTACAGGCATTATTTTTCCATCCGGGCGCGATTTTTTCTCAAGATCGCAAAATTTTTCGCCTAACCGCGTTTTTTTTCACCCGACACAATTTTTTGCCTAAACGCGAATTTTTTGCCGCGGATCTTCGTGAATTTTGTCCGTACGAGATTTTTTCAATGCGTGAATTTTTTCGCGAGCGCATTTTTCTGCAATGCCGCATTTTTTAAACCCTGCCATGATTTTTTTGCCCGTCACGATTTTTCCCATAGGGCATAATTTTTTCACGCGATTTTGTCGTCGGAACGGAAATTTTCGTCCAACCGCATTTTTTCGCACGGGCAAATTTTTCCGCCGGATGCGATTTTTTTCCCGACACAATTCTTCGCTCGGGCGCATTTTTTTGCCCGTACGAGTTTTTTGCCCGAGCGAGATTTTTTCGCCCGGGCGCGATTTCTCCCTCAGGCGAAAAAATCACGCTTGGATGACAATAAAGGGCTCAGGCGACAAAATCACGTCCGGACGAAAAAATCGCGGTCATGTGAAAAAATCACGTCCGTGAAAAATCACTGCCGGGCAAAAAAATCTCGCCGGGTGAAAAAATCACGTGCAGCAAAAAAATCACGTCCGAAAAAATCGCTCCCGAGCGAAAAGTCATGATCATAACGCACATTTTTTATATTAATTATTTATAATATTTTTCAATTCATATTAATTTTATTTAACAACGATCAAAAGATCGATCAATTACACAATATTCAACAATATTCTCTATTAGACGACAATAAAATTAGAATTTCTCACCAATATTTAATTTCGTAATATTCACCAATATTCAATTCCAATATCAATTTCAATTTCGTGCAAACGAACGGACCCTAATAGATTCTATTACGATAGAAGCTTGACAGACTAAACTTAGAGAAACTCAATAATTGTTATCCTCTCTGCAACTTGGGCTCTGTTTGCACGGTGGCGGCGATCGTAACGCATGTGTTAAACCGTCATTCATTAGGATCACCTAACAAGCATCATCCGTTTGAACATAAAATGGAATGAAGCTTTTTAAGTGGGCGTTAACGAATGACAATTTAACCCCGCATGTTCGCAGCCGCAACAGTGAAACAAAACCTTAGATGAAATTTTTGTTTTTTTACAACATTATTCCTGCTTATCAATGATAGTGATGAGATTTTGCAGGCAGCTTTAATCTATGATAGTGATAAAATTGGCTCCTCACTTCACACACAAATAAACCATTAAAAGATAACAAAAGAAATCAAAAGTAAATATGGCATCTAACAAAATCAAAATTACATTCAATTTGCCAACACCCAGGTGATAAGTATCAATCTACAGTGGTTCCTCCAATAAGATGGCACCAATCCAATTAGAGGTGCCAAAACAAAACAAAATACAAATAAAATTATAGAGATATATCACAAATGAATGACTCAATCTAACTTAACATTTTAACTAACCATCCAACCAACCTGCAGCATCAATGTACATCATGAATTAATTCCACCAGCCGCACAGCTTCGTCATGGCATGCTTATCCACTCCGTATTTTACGCATGTAGATAATTCCTTGTTCCGGAGCCATGTGACCTCATTCAAACAAGCTCTCTACGCTAGATTTATGGCGGCGAGATCCCCGTCATCCCTTCGCTACACTCGTTCTGCCTCAAATCTCGAGAGAGAAGACACTACCGAGTTTTTTTTTTGTGAAAACACAAAATTTACGTTCGTGTTCTTCGACTAAAAACTTTGGGAGATCGGATCATGATTTCGCGCTAATGTCGAACATTGCATTCATCCATGAACTGCTCCCCTTGTATTAAAAACTTCTTCCAGTACTTGCTGTAGGTGGGAATGCCTAAATCAAGCCAAGGCTTCATGTTTCCATTATACTGCAGAGCAGTGGATTTCTGTATCATATCTTCACTAATGCTGTAGTCGTAACCAAGTCCTGAGATGACCAAAGCGCTGTCAAGCGGAAAGGTGTGATCTTGAAATGCTAGCAAGCTTGCTGGAAGTGTTGCACTCCTCCATGTCTCCTCACTTCCATTATGGAACTGTAATAAAACATAAAGTAAAAGGATTGTTCATAGGATTGTATATTTGTATTCATGTTTGTTTTGGATGAAATCACTTCTTGCAAACTTTTTACATTATTTTAGTATCACATTATTAGCTTCATATTGTTTTGTACTACCAGTAAGGCAAAACCACCACAAAGCCAAACGGGGAGGCCTTCTATAACATGTAGGGTACCCTTCATCAAAAGAAGAGATGAAAAAAGGAATAATGTGATACTTTAAGTGCAGGTTATCATCATATTAGAATTGTTTTTTGATTTTGATGAAAGTCAAAGTAATCATCATTTTTCATACATACCAAGTTCCAATACTAATAAAAACTGCTCTTGTAAAATCAGAATGGACTAAAAACACAAGAAAGTTGTCTTTTAACACCTAGGCGTGTACCTTTTGAAGCAGTTTCTGGTATATCCCCGTAATATCATGTTCCCTCCACTTCTCCAAATCGATTATATTCAATCCCGAAATCCATAGACACGAACTCCTATCATGTGTATTTTTGCCTAAAACTGTTTCAAGCTGTCCAAATCTCAGCTTGCAGAAATTAACAGCACCATTGACTTTCCCCTCCAAATCCAAATTCCATAAAGATAGCAGCTCCTGCTGGACTATCACATCATCATCTAACACTATCACCTTCTTCAAATTCTTGAATATTTCAGGAAGGAGAAAGTGTGAATGTCCAAAAATAGATATAT
Source organism: Platanthera guangdongensis (assembly GCA_039583875.1). NCBI lineage: Eukaryota > Viridiplantae > Streptophyta > Magnoliopsida > Asparagales > Orchidaceae > Platanthera > Platanthera guangdongensis. Next base: position 484,360 of record CM077154.1, on the reverse strand, counting down.
ATTCAGTTCTCATCTGCAAAGGGTGCATTCGATCAAGGTCACGCACAGAAATCCGAAATTCTTCTGAGGCAGAGAGCTGCTTCACGCCTAAACCATTCAAGTTCCTCAGGTTGGGATCTTCAATATTCAGGACACGGATGGCTGCCTCCTTGTAGAAATTTCGGGCATACCAGAGCTTCATTGCATAGAAATTCTCTCTATCAGTCAGCAGATGGAATACCATAGAAGCAGAGTCCTGTTAACACACACAGACAAAATTAGTTATATAAACAAGTGATGAAATGTGACGTATTACTCGTAATTAGAGTATAGGCCATACCTCGGAACTTATGACTGTTGAATTGATGGTAACAGATGCTGCTAGAATGTTCCGAGTAAATATGACAAAGTGTCGGAATTTTGGATTGTCAAATTTATCAGCCAGAGACAACTCCATATCTGGTGGAGGGTCTCTAAAATACTCCAAGGTTAATCTCATTGATAAACAGTGGAGACTTTTAGGCATGGTCTGGACACCAAGACGGTACAGGAAGGCACTCTGCTTCATGTGGAAATGTGTTTCGTCCTCAGTGAGATCTAGTATCTGTCTCAGTTTCCTCTCAACATTGCTGCACTCGACATTGCATCCTTTTGCTTTTGCTATTGTCTGTTCCATCTTCTGAATTTTGTTTGCAAAACTGAAAAAGAAAGATGATTTGTAACCTCATTACCACGTCACAATCAATTAAAACAAATAACCTTTAGAGATATATCCACGGTTAAAACTAATTAACAATTGCGTATGAGTTTGTATTAAAACAAAGTGCGAGCTGGGAGCAATCATTAGGTTGCCTCCCTTATGACCTAGTGGTTATAGGTTCTAATTATGAAATCAAGCTCTTTATAATGATGAGGAAAAACAAGGTACAAGATCTCCTCTCATGGAGGTGAAGGATTTTGAGGACAAAACCTAATACTCTAAGACACTCTTAGAAGAGGAAACGTGCAGCTGCCCAAACACATCAAGAGAGGAGAACTTGATCTAGTTTTGGCAATCAGAGCCAGCCTCTTCTTTCCAGGTCATCCCTTCAACATAATTTTCTTCCTCTCAGGTGGTCGAGAGCCGCAGCTACTGTTGCTTCTTCAAGTTTCTAATCCCTCCCTCCATTAGTACCCAGCCACAGTCAGGTACTCAGGTCAAGAGCTATTGTAATGACCCAACCCACAATATCAGAGGTATTGTTCGTTTTGGTTTAGCTCATCTCATACTAAAATGAAGAGAGGGCAGAGGTATTGTCTTTTGCATGACAATAGCTTTCCGGATAAATGGGCAGAGGTCGTTAGGGTGGCATAGATGTCAAAGATACAAGAGTCATCCGAAGGGAGCCAAGCTAAACCCACGAGATACAATGAGGGAGCCGAGCTCAACGCCATGATGCCTTAGATGGGATACAGTTAGGGAAAGGAGAGGAAGAAAGGGAAGAAGTAAACGTAATGATAGGAAAAAGGTAATATTTCTTGCCTTCTCTTTATACCCAAAAGTGACATTAAGTAGGATTGCATAATGACATGTTTTTGCGATTTAAGTCCACATACTCAAACAAAACATAAAAAATACCTGAACCAAAATAAAGGACATGACACAACTATTGACCTACACGACTATTATTTAAATGACATTCAAAAAACTGTTAGAAAAACCCATGTAAAGAGCCCATTATTGGGCTCATTTTTATTGTTTTTCCTTTCCTCTTCTTAGTCCCGTATCTTGTATAGGATTTCTTCTCAACTTCTCCCTCCTATATATTTGTATTCTCTTATTGTATTTAGTTACACAAGCAATACATACAAGTTTTGAGCAGGAGCTGCTATCTTTATATATATCCGGCTTATCCAGCTGAAAGCACCGCCTGCAGACCGCCCGGCTTATCCGGCTGACCGCTCTGCTTATCCGTCGACATCCGCGATGAGCTACGGATCACCACCATTTCCCTCTCTGGCGAAGAAGAATTTTATCCCTTGGGTACAGTCTGTTCGTCGGTTTCTTCAGGCCAAGGTCCTTTTGCCACACCTCCTTCAGGCTCCTCCTACCGACGACTGGCTCAGAAATGATGGTCGTGTTCAGACATGGCTCCTCAATTCCCTGGATGGCGAACCTTATCAGATGGTCATGTATCACGAAACGGCCAAGGCTATGTGGGATGAGCTGCATTCCTTGTACTCAGGCAAAGACAATCTCCAACATCTCTATGACATCCTCACTGATTTTCTGGCTCTCGACACTGGGGGGCTTCGGATATGACCTCATTTGTCGCCCAAGCCAAGATTTGCTGAGGTCTGGATCCAGCAGCAGCCGTATACCAATGATCATGCTACTCAGCGAGCTCAGAAGGGGGCCGTCTGCATTGCCATAATGATAGCTCGTCTTCCGCCTCACCTTCAGAGTATTCAAACTCAGGTTCTGTCATCCTCCACCATATCGTCCTTGTCTGATGTGTGCTCCATGCTCCTCTGTGTTTCACCTCCTTCAGATACTTCTGCGCCTCCCCCTCGGCCCTCTTCAGCAGCCCCCTCCCCCGTTACTTCCCCCACCTACCTCCACTCGTGGTGGACGTTTGGGATCTAGGGTCCGGGGGCGCGGTGGCCGGGGTTGGTCGAAGTGTTTCCACTGCGGAAAGGACGACCACTTTGAGGCGGCCTGCTACAGGAAGAATGATTATCCTCCTCGTCCGACGGCCTCTGTTGTTGCTGACACATCATCTGCCGCCCCTCCTGACCTTGAGGTCGTTCGTCTCCAGCTACAGCAACTTGAATGGCTGCTCAACTCGCCCTCTGCCTCCATCGCCTCTGTATCCAACACAGGTACTGTTTGTTTATCCACCAGTTCGCGCTGGATCGTGAACTTGGGTGTCACTCATCACATTACCTCGCTACGGCCACCCCAGTACTCGGACTCTCCTCATCCGAAATATATCACCGTGGCCAATGGGGAGACGGTTCCAGTCTCCGACTCGGCTGACCTTTCTCTCAACCCATTGATCTCTCTTCGCTCGGCTTTTCATGTTCTGAGCTCCCCGTTCAATTTACTTTTAGTTGGTCGTCTTACTAATGATTTAGATTACTCTGTAATATTCACATCCTCTTCATTTTTCATCCATGATCGGCGGACGCAGACTACCATTGGTAAAGGCACACTTCGGAACGGGCTCTACCTTCTCGATGACTATCCCACCGTCCTATCCTCTGTCTCCTCCAGTGAGTGGCATCGACGCCTTGGGCATGCCCTCTCCCGGTCCTCCAGCGGGCTATTCCTGATATCTCTCTTCCCCCTTTTCAGTGCGAGTCTTGTATCTTCGGCAAGCAGCCACGCTTTTCTTTTCATGCACATTGTACCCAGAGCACTGCTCCTTTTGACTTAGTACCTTCAGATGTTTGGGGTCCTTTTAAAATTACTATTATTTCTGATTATCGTTACTTTATTACGTTTATTGATGATTATTCTCACACGACGTGACTCTACTTACTTCGTGATCACACCGAGCTTCCCCATGTTTTTCGGGTCTTTGTTCTTGAAACCCGTACGCAATTCCACACCACTCTCAAAACATTGCGCACCGATAATGCTCGAAAATACACTAGACATGACTTTGCGACTTTGTGGTCTATTCATCAAACATCATGTGCTTACACACCCCAGCAAAACGGCGTTGCCGAACGAAAGAAACGGCACTTGCTTGATGTTGCCCGCTCCCTCATGCTTCAAATGCATGTTCTCAAACCTTACTGAAACTTTGCGGTCTCCACTGCGTGCTTCCTTATCAACCGTCTCCCTTCTCCGTCCTCCACTATGCTACTTCGTTCAGCCTACTGTTTCCCTATACTCTGGTCTTCCCTCTCCTACTTTGCATTTTTGGCTGCACCTGCTACGTCCACCGACTGGGCCCGTCCTCGGACAAGTTGGATCCCTGGGCGGCTAAACATATCTTCGTCGGCTATTCGTGTACGCAGAAAGGCTTTGTGTGTTATTCTCCCGCAACCCGCAAGGTCTCTGTGTCTGCTGATGTTACCTTCCGGGAGGATCAGTCGCTCTTCTCTGCTCCTTTACCCATTCCTCTCCCGCCGAAAACTCTCTCCTGACACTCCTCTCACGACCTGTTATCCCCGTTACTACACCTCTGCCACCGGTCGCACCTGCTCTGGCTCCTGCGCCTTCCAGGCCGCCCGTTATCCGTGTCTACACTCGTCGTCCTTCCGGTTCTGTTGCCCCTCTGCAGTCGGCCTCGACCTCGGCTACTCCGCGCCCTGATGATCAGGTACCGGCATCCACTGCTTATCCTCTGGCAAACTATGTCTCCTTGCATCGCCTTTCTCCCCGCCTTCACACATTTGCTACTTATCTTTCCTCGATATCGGTCCTAAATATGTGCAGGAGGCGCTCCAACATCCTGGCTGGCAGGCCGCCATGGAAGAGGAAATGGCTGCTCTCTGGGCCAACCAGACATGGACTCTCGTACCACTTCCTCCGGGTCAGAAACCAGTTGGGTGTAAGTGAGTCTTTGTCATCAAACATGCTGATGATGGACGATTGACCGTCTGAAAGCTCGTCTGATGGGTCGTGGCTTCACCCAACAACAGGGGCTCGACTATGAAGAAACTTTTTCTCCGGTGGTCAAACTCAACACCGTTCAAGTTCTCATCTCCGTGGCTGTCCATCGCCGGTGGCCCTTACTCCAACTGGATATTAAGAATGTCTTTCTGAATGACGATCTCCAGGAAACAGTTTATATGCAGCAACCTCCCGGGTTTGAGACCACGGTGGAGTCTCAAGTCTGTCGTCTTGTGAAGGCATTGTATGGTCTCAAACAATCCCCACGGACGTGGTTTGACAAGTTCAGTAAGACCCTTCGGTAGGTTGGTTTTACTCGAAGATCGACAGATTTCTCGTTGTTCACTCGTCACCAAACAATGGGAACGGTTCTTCTACTAGTTTACGTTGACGATATCATAATTACAGGAGACGACTCGAAAGGAATACAAGAGGTCAAACTACATCTGAGCTTCGTATTTCAAACAAAAGATCTGGGGCCCCTTCGATACTTCTTGGGTCTTGAGGTTGTCAGACGGCCAGATGGTCTTGTCCTCTCTCAGCGGAAGTACTGCCTCGACCTCTTTCATGATGGAAGCTATTCAGATTGTAAGCCGATTGACACCCCAATGGATGTAAATCACAAGTTGTGCGCTCAGGCATCTGACTCAGATCTCCTACTCCAGAATCCAGAATACTATCGTCGTCTCGTTGGAAAATTGATCTACCTCACGGTAACCAGACCAGATATTTCCTTCGTTGTTGGTATTGTCAGTCGATATATGCATTCCCCTCAAAGATCTCATCTTCAGGTCGTTGAACGCATTCTCAGATACCTTAAAACGGCTCCTGGTCAAGGACTGGTATACAAAATCTCATCTTCAGCTCCAACATTGGTGACATATTCTGATGCTGATTATGCTGGTTCCCTTGATGATTGACGGTCAACCAGTGGTTATTGCACATATTTTGGGGACATTTGATTACCTGGCAAAGCAAAAAACAAGCGGTCGTTGCTCGATCATCAGCTGAGGCAGAATATCGGGCAATAGCATCGGTGGTCTCAGAACTGACGTGGCTTGAAAGTCTCCTTACCGATCTGTAACATCCTAAATATTTCGCGCACGCAATTTAATTTACTTTCCCCGATAATGAAAAAGGCAGTACGATATTTTTTCTCGAGATTTATTTTTTATGCGCATTTTCCGTTTCATTTGATTTTATTTTTTTGGGTGTCAATAACAATTGGTTAAGATTATATTAATATTAAGTGGGCTGATTTAATTATGTGGGCTTTCATGGGTTTTGCTGCCTTTGCTGGTTTAGTGGGCTGGATATATATATTGCTGGGCTTATCATTTAATTGTTGGCTGCCTTATTTGGCTGTGTTGTTAAGTATTGTTGGCTGGTTGATCCTGTGCTGGCTTGTTGAGGTTAATTTGGGTTCGGGCAAAGACACCTGGAGCGGTGCCGCTTACCGCTTACGCCGCTTCTAACGTTGTTATAAGTCGAGCCCGTCCGCACTCTCCTCCCGCACTGCTACTGCATCGAATCTCTGCTTCTGCGATTTCTCATCTCCTCCTTCCTCTGGCTGCTCTACTTCGACAGAGAAACATCTTCTTCTCCTTCTACTTCACCCCCTTCTCTGTGTCGAACTACCTGTGTCGTCGTTGTCGTGCTTCCGTGCCAACGCTGCTTTGCCGCCGATTCGTCTGGGCCGACGGTTTTGCTGAGCCGATTAGGGCTGCTACTGCTCCATTCCTCTTCTCTTTGCTGCTGGTTTGCTGTGTCGATCGACTTGTTGTGTCGATCGACTTTACTGTGCCGATTTTTTTGTGTCGTGACCGCTTCTTCCTGTGACTTCTCCTTCTTGCTGTAAGGAACTTCTTCTCCTTACCTGGCTTTGTTTATTTTCTTGTTACTTAGCTAAATTGCTTTATATTAGTGTTAGGAATCATTTAGTGCTGATTTTGTGGAAGTAAATTGCCGGATACACTTTTGGGAGTTGAGACTTGCCGGACAACCACTTTCTTAGTTGATTCATATGAAGTTTTACTATATTTTATAAGTTGTCTTACAGATATTTTGAAACGAATTTCCACATTCGCGCACGTAATTTAATTTGTTTTCCCGATGATGAAAAGGGCAGTACGATACTTTTTTCTTTCGAGATTTTAAGCGTATTTTTTTGTAAGCTTTTCGCTACGAATTCCAAGTGACGCAACCCAATAAACGTGGTATAATTTCAGTGGTTCCCAAGACCTTGAAATCAGAGGATGGCGTCGCAAGGAAACCGTGGCGGAAATGCGAACTTGGACAGAGACAAAGCTGTTGTGAGTTTCTTATTTCTTGATTTAGTTTACTCACTTACTTTCCTATTCTGCTTCATTTTATGAAATAAACAAGTGCCTGAGCATATGAGTTTAACTCATTAAGATATCGTTGTGGGATAAAATGTGGGCGAGGGAAAAACATAAGCGATATATTTATTTTTGAGGGGATCATGTTTATTATAAACTCCTATTTACACGCAAGATAATAATTTAAAACTCCGCATGGGGAAATGTGATGCTTTCGAATCCGATGATGTGGAGGCATCCACTGATGGATTCACCAGTAGGGGTGAGCCTACAATTACGTCCTTCGGGGGCAGGGCTCAATTCAAGTTTGCATCACCGGAGCATTTCCTATTTTATGTAACTCAAATTAAGGGGTAAATTAAGATTTAGCTTTGAAAATGAAATTATTATTGTACTGTATGCATATTGATAGTATCTCCATTGTTTGCATGTACAGCACTTCACGAAATATTTATCTCACTTAGTCATAATTTTTATGACTAACCCTTTGTGCACCCATTTTTTTAGACAGCAGAAGCGTCTTCATGTGCAACAAAGGGATTCCGCCGGAAGAATTGACGAAGCTCAGGAAAGGCTGAACGAAATGTGTACCAATTTCAGATTCCGATCTCTTTGTATAGATGAGTACTCGTAGTTTCTTTGTATTCAGTTGTAACTCAGTCAGAAATGAATAAAATACTGTTTTGTATGTTCTTTGTACTGTATTTAGATGTGCTGCGACTTTTTATTGAAATGTTGTTCACTTTTTGACATCATTTGGGAAGCCCGAGAATTTGGGTCTTCACACCGATCTGGGTGTAAAGCTCCCTTCCCCAGCTCTCCTCCTCTGTGACAGCCAAGCTGCCATACATATAGCCAAGAACCAGGTCTTTCACGAGAGAACAAAACATATTGAAGTCGACTGTCATTTCATCCGAGAAAAGGTTCAAATGAAGAAGCTCGAACTGAAACATGTTTCGGGGACTGGACAAGTTGCGGATGTCCTCACAAAAGCTTTTTCCAGTACCCTCTTCTATCAGTGCTTGTCCAAGCTTGGCGCATACGATTTGTACGCTCCAGCTTGCGGGGGAGTGTTAGAATCCATGCAAAGAGCCCATTATTGGGACCATTTTTATTGTTTTTCCTTCTCCTTTTCTTAGTCCACACCTTGTATAGGATTTCTTCTCACCTTCTCCCTCCTATATATTTATATTCTCTCATTGTATTTAGTTACACAAGCAATACATACAAGTTTTGAGCTCTTTCAACAAAAACGTCTCCATTGAGGCATAACATCTCTCACTCCCTTCAATTTGACTTTGCCCTCAAGCTCGGAATGGAAATCTGACCATAGAATTTTCTAGTTTTTTATCTTCCATAACAAGAGTGCTCTGTATTAAGTTGCCGCGATAGCGACATCGCTTTTTGATGAGCCCCACTCGAATGCACGGATGGAATGAAGGACCATGCGGAGGAAAGCGCATTACCTGCGCATTGACAATACTTGTGGTTAATATCGACGTACCGGGTAGGCGGTGATTGATGCTAACGCAGAGGGAGCTATTAGATGCAGCATTGTGGGTAGACAGTGGGACCCGCTGAGCCGAAGCCGGCAAAATTTGTGGTTGGAGAGAGGATACTGGATGGAGACAACATGGACTAGTGGTGGTGCCTCGCGGGTTGATGGGCATGGTGTTTCGAGGAGTAGGTGATTGATGTAGCCTTTGATGGTGTCAGATAAGGTTTCGAGTATGACTTCTAATTGCGCAATGGGTGATTGAGGGCCTTGTTGTGCAGCTGGAAGGACCTTGACTTTCTCCATGAGACTGTAGAAAACTACTTGGAATGTCACGTGAGAAACAATAAGGTTTATATTAGCCTATTGCAATGCTGCCAAGAATTTGTTATGCCCCCACATCCGCTTGGGTTCTCGGGGCATAAATACTCGCGGCGGGTCAAGGAGCGCGCGCAAGACAACGGGGCTGAACCATCCGGTTCAGCCCCCATTCATTAAATCGGCCAGAAGGGGGCTGAACCACTCCGGTTCAGCCCCACTTGGGGGGGGGGGGGGGGGGGGGGGGCGGCCGGCCCCTCCTTTCCCCGGGTATTTATAACCCGGGGCTGCTTTGGGGAGGAATTATTGAAGATCTATCAGGTTTCTCACTTCTCTCTCCCTCAAACCCTAACCCTAGTTCTCTCTTTCTCTCTAGAATCTCCATCTCTCATCTTTTTCTCCTGCTAGTTCTTATCATTTGGTATCAGAGCATCCCTCCTACGACCATGGTGACACGTTCGGAGGCGGAGACCGCACGATTGGCTACCCTAGAGGAGAACTACGTGGGGTTGGCGGATTCGGTGACGGCCATGGAAGGCCGCTTGGACACGTCCACAAAAAACATGGAGGAACGCATGGATGAGATCAAGGCGCTGTTGATGCAATCGTTGAAGGGCAAGGCGGTTCTAGGAAGCGATTCTGAAGCCGAGGCACCACAAAATGTCCGATCTACGGGCAACGGAGGAAGCGCGGGGTCGGGACACTTCGGTCCCGACGGAATCGGGACCGATCCGGGCCGCACGGAACCAGCGGGCACCGGATCGGCCCCCGCCTGGATGGGAGCACCGCACGCCTACCACGGCTGGTCAACCGTGGCCGACGGGACCGGCGGAAGCCGGCCAGGGGGCGCCTACGCCGCACGCCAGCCTGCGGCCTGGACCAACCAGCCAACGCCGATTTCGGGCGTGCCGACAGGAAACGGGGCAGGCGGTCCGTCCGCCGCCCAGGAAGGGGCCGGGGCCGACCTATGGAGAAACCGGGAGGCACCAGCGGCTCCCTTGCGACCACCGGGGGCTGTTGACGTCAATTTCGGAGGGAGAACGGGCCTTCTACCGACGCCGCAGCACATGGGAGGTCCAATGAGGTTTGGAAACGACGAGACATGGGCCGAGCAGCCACGCCGTCAGGGATTTCACGGTGGGGGACAACAATGGGGCGGCGGCCAAGGGGGAGCTAATTTCCACGACCCATTCGGCCGACCACAGCATGGACCGGAGTTCAACGGGAGACATGGAGATATGCAACAACGGCCCTACATGCCTCCGAAGAGAACTCGCATGAATTTCCCGAAATTCCGCGGCGGGGATGCCTTGGAATGGGTGCAAAAGGTGGAGTTATTTTTCACTTACCAGGAGATACCGAATGATCAGTGGGTGCAGCTGGCTTCTTTCCATCTGGAGGAAGATGCATATCAGTGGGCTCAGTGGTTCATACGGGCCTACGGGTACGCAACATGGGCGAATTTTGTGGAAGGGTTTGTGGCTCGTTTCGGACCGTTGGAGTACGAGGATGTGGAGGCGACGCTACAGAAACTCCGTCAGAAGGGCACAGTGATGGAGTACCGAGCGGATTTCGAGAAGCTCGCAAACCGGGTTAATTGAGAGGAGAAGACGCTCCTCAGTTGTTTCATATCCGGCCTGCGGGACCATTTAAGGGATGGGGTCCACGCGTATATGCCCCGCAGTCTAAGCCATGCTATCAGTCTGGCCCGCATCCAGGAGGAGCGCTTCAACCGCCAAAGAACTCGAGCTCCACCAAGGGCTCCACCCGCCCCTACAACGGGCCGAAGGGAGCAGGCACCGGCGGCACGGCCGACGGTGACACGACTTACGTGGCCTGAGCTGCAGGCCAGGAAGGAGAAAGGATTGTGTTTCAACTGCGATGAGAAATACGCACCGGGGCATCGATGCCAGAAGGTGCAGGTCTTCATGCTGCGGGAGGAGGACGAGGAGGAGGACCACCCGAGCCTCGAGGCAGAGGAGGAGTTGGATTTGGCTGAGTTTGGTGTTTCGATTCAGGCTATGGAGGGGTGTGTGGCACCCACCACCATGCGGATCAAGGGCAGGATTGGCAAGGAACGGGTCACCATTCTCATTGATAGTGGGAGTACCCACAATTTCATCAACCCTGAGGTGGCACTGAAGACAGGACACCCAGTTGACAGGAACGCGGCGTTCCAGGTGATGGTCGCGGATGGCAGCAAACTGCGGTGCGAAGGGGCACTGAAGGGCGTGGAGATACAACTTACAGGTTATGTGTGCCGCACCGACGTCTACCTCCTTCCGATTAAAGGGTCTGATATGGTGCTGGGGGTACAGTGGCTCCGCCAACTGAGGCGGGTGACTACGGATTGGGACCGCATGACACTGGAGTTCACGCAGCAGGGGACGGATTACTGTTTGCATGGTATCCGATCCTCCCCTCTCAAGGAGATCTCCCTACGGAGCCTGCAGAGGTTGGAGGAGCAGGGTAGTATGATGGCCGTGATACTCGGGATGGCGGCGGAGGGGGCCGACACGCAGAGGGCGCCGGACCCGATACAGTTTCTTTTAGCTCAGTATGAGGACGTCTTTCAGGAGCCGCACACTCTGCCACCCTCGCGCTTCCGGGATCATCAGATACAGTTAAAGACAGGGACGGACCCTACCAATATACGTCCCTACCGCTACCCGTACGTGCAGAAAGCAGAGATCGAACGTAGCGTCCGGGAGATGCTAGTGACGGGCATTATTCGGCCCAGCACCAGCGCGTTCTCTTCTCCGATCATCTTGGTCAAGAAGAAGGACGGCTCCTGGCGCTTCTGCGTCGATTACCGGGGCTGAATAGCTCCACCATCAAGGACAAGTTTCCCATTCCTATGATTGAGGAGTTGCTGGATGAGCTGCATGGAGCGAGTTTGTTCACCAAACTGGATCTCCGGTCCGGTTATCATCAAATTTGGATGAAGGAGGAGGATGTCCACAAGACGGCGTTCCGGACCCACGACGGTCACTACGAGTTCTTGGTGATGCCGTTTGGGTTGGCCAACGCTCCCTCCACCTTCCAGGCTGTTATAAATGAGATCTTTCGCCCACTTCTTCGTCGGTATGTCCTGGTATTTTTTGATGATATACTAATTTATAGCAGGTTGGGACGACCATTTGGAGCACGTGCGACATGTCCTTACTATACTGCGGGAAAACCAGTTATTCGCCAAAAAGTCCAAGTGCTCCTTCGGCCAGAGTCAGGTCGAGTACCTGGGGCACCTCGTGTCCGCCCGCGGGGTCCAGGCAGACCCACAAAAGATTGAGAGTATGGTGTCGTGGCCCCAGCCCACGACGGTTCGAGCCTTGCGTGGCTTCCTCGGGCTGACGGGGTACTACCGCCGTTTTGTCAAGGACTACGGCAAGATTGCTCGACCTCTGACACAGTTGCTGCAGAAGGATGCGTTCCAGTGGAGTATTGAGGCGGACGAGGCCTTCCGGGCCTTAAAGCAGGCCATGACCACTACACCGGTGTTGGCGCTACCGGATTTTAGCAAGGAATTTGTGGTGGAGACTGACGCCTCGGGCGTCGGCCTTGGGGCAGTCTTGATGCAGGAGGGCCGCCCGCTCGCTTATTTCAGCAAGGCTTTGGCCCCACGGACGTTGGGGCTTTCAACGTACGAGAAAGAGATGTTGGCTATTATACATGCAGTCGAGATGTGGCGACCCTATCTCTTGGGCCAGCACTTCCAGGTCCGTACGGATCACCAGAGTTTGAAGCACTTCCTAGAGCAGCGCTTGGCGTCTCCACTGCAGCAGAAGTGGTTGACCAAGCTGATGGGGTACGATTACGAGATTGTGTACAAGCAGGGCAGAGAAAATGTGGTCGCCGACGCTCTCTCCCGCCTACCTGAGAGCTCTCTCTCTCATGTATCGGGACCAGTGGTTACCACATTGGACGAGATGCAGGCAGCGGTACTCCAGGACCCCGAGTTACGCACCATTATCGAGACACTACAGCAGGGTCAAGCTACAGAGCCGGGTTACCATCTTCTGGGTCAGCGGCTGTACTTTCAAGGCAGAGTGGTCATTCCATCCGCGTCGCCATGGCGGACGGCGATGATGCAGGAGTTTCACGCTTCACCCACAGGCGGCCATGCAGGGATTCTACGAACGCTTCAGCGGCTCCGAGCAAATGTATTTTGGAAGGGGATGCGTCGCGATGTCCAACAATTTGTGCGGGAGTGTGACATTTGTCAGCGGCAGAAGTATGAGACTACATCACCTGCGGGGCTCTTACACCGCTCGAGATTCCGAACCAGGTCTGGGACACCGTCTCCATGGATTTCATTGACGGATTGCCCAAGTCCCAAGGCAAGTCCGTCATACTGGTGGTGGTAGACAAGCTTTCCAAGTATGGTCATTTCCTTCCGTTGAGCCATCCGTACACAGGGAGACAGTCGCAGAGTTATTTGCGCGAGAGATTGTGCGCCTCCATGGCCTCCCACGCTCCATCATTTCCGACAGGGACCCGGTCTTTATCAGCAGTTTTTGGCGGGAGCTTTTTCGACTCCAGGGCACGACACTGCGCATGAGCACCGCCCACCATCCCCAGACGGACGGACAGACTGAGGTCCTCAACAGGGGGGTGGAGACCTATTTACGGTGTTTTGTGATGGACGAGCCGCGCACGTGGACGCGTTGGTTGCATTGGGCGGAGTACTGTTACAATACGTCATTCCACACAGCCAGCAAGCTCACCCCCTTCGAGGTGGTCTACGGCCGTCCTCCTCCTACTTTGAGTTCTTATGAACCCTCCAGCACCGCTCTTCCAGCTGTGGAACGGACACTTCAGGACAGGGATCGTACTTTAGCTTTGCTCCGGGACAACCTGCGGGTCGCGCAGGACCGCATGAAAGCACAGGCAGACAAGCACCGGACAGAGCGCGAGTTTGTCGTGGGCGATGAAGTTTTCCTCAAGCTCCAACCTTACCGCCAACTGTCAGTCTCTCGGCGGACGAATCAGAAACTCGCCCCACGCTACTACGGGCCATTCCGCATTCTTCGTCGCGTGGGCCCGTGGCCTACACCTTGGATCTCCCCGCGGGGTCTCGCATCCACCCGACATTCCATGTATCTGTTTTGAAGAGAAAGATTGGGGCTTCCGTTCAGGCCAGCCCTTCACTTCCCGAGGCGACCAGCATGGGTGAGTTGCGTCCGTCACGGAGGCCATTTTGCTCACCAAATGGAAGAAGTCCGGCACGGAATATCGGTCGGCAGTGCTCGTCAAATGGAAGCAGATGGGCACAGTGCATAACTCATGGGTTGACTTGTTGGACTTCCGCGAGCGGTTTTCGGACTTCCACCTTGAGGACAAGCTGGTGCTTGATGGGGAGGGGAATGTTATGCCCCCACATCCGCTTGGGTTCTCGGGGCATAAATACTCGCGGCGGGTCAAGGAGCGCGCGCAAGACAACGGGGCTGAACCATCCGGTTCAGCCCCCATTCATTAAATCGGCCAGAAGGGGGCTGAACCACTCCGGTTCAGCCCCACTTGGGGGGGGGGGGGGGCGGCCGGCCCCCTCCTTTCCCGGGTATTTATAACCCGGGGCTGCTTTGGGGAGGAATTATTGAAGATCTATCAGGTTTCTCTCTTCTCTCTCCCTCAAACCTAACCCTAGTTCTCTCTTTCTCTCTAGAATCTCCATCTCTCCTCTTCTTCTCCTGCTAGTTCTTATCAGAATTTCAAATACTTTGGCGGGTAGCCTCAGTTGGTGTGGCAATCCCTATAGGTAATTGAAGCATGCTCAACTTCACTACGAAACCAAAGTGGTGGATTTCCTGCCCCTAGGGAAGCGAAGTTATGTTTGGATGAAGGATGGTGGCTTTTTTCTCACTTATTTTTTAAAAAAGAAAAAATTACTGAAGGCATTAATTTCCCCCGAATCAATGAATTGATTGATTAGTCAACTAATTAATCAAGGGCGGGGCTCGAAACAGAGATTGGCGTGCAAGTCAAGAGGAAGATTGTACAAGCATCGAAGATGGCAAGGGATGAAAAAAGGTGCCTACTCATGCAGTTGTTAGCTGAAAAAGAATAAAGATCTACCCCGTGTGGTATGTGTATAGATGGATGGAGTTTGCTAGTAAATGCAATTTTGCAGATGAAAGGCATAGACCGAGAATTCGACTGGGCGTGTTGGGGGTGTTAATAATAGTCTCACATTGTCAATCCACTCTGTTCCGATCTGTTTATATGGCAAGGCAACCCTCACCTGTTGAGCCGGTTTTTCAGGTTGAGTTAGGCCAAACCTAACATGGTATCAGAGGCGGGTTCCACCCAGTTTCTGTCTGGTTCCGTCCGGTCCGCCCATGAGCAGTTTATATCCCGGTTTCGTCCGGTCAATCCATGTTATGGGCGAGGGGGGATGTTAATAATAGTCTCACATTATCAATCCACTCTGTTCTGATCTGTTTATATAGCAAGGCAACCCTCGCCTGTTGAGCCGGTTTTTCAGGTTGAGTTAGGCCAAACCTAACAGGGGGCATCATCTACTGAGGGAGTGCCTGTGGGAGGAAGCGTTCAATTGATAGGAATGGAAGAGGTGGGAGAGAGAAAAATATCTAGGGT
Source organism: Platanthera guangdongensis (assembly GCA_039583875.1). Taxonomy (NCBI): domain Eukaryota; kingdom Viridiplantae; phylum Streptophyta; class Magnoliopsida; order Asparagales; family Orchidaceae; genus Platanthera; species Platanthera guangdongensis. Next base: position 469,029 of record CM077154.1, on the reverse strand, counting down.
TTGACAGAAGAAGAGGGAAATACCTTTGAAGTCTTTCTTGTCCACCTCCATGCAACCCTAGAGGTTATTATACCCCTCGAGTCCAGGTGAGGTGGGTGCTGGCTGACCCCCATAGGGGTTGAACCTGTCGGTTCAGCCCACGACTGCCATCTGTTTTAATTAGGGAGGGCTGAACCGGTTGGTTCAACCCAGCTTAATGTCACATCCTTCCTCTGTTTTTGATATTGTTGTCCCGTGAACCGGCCGTTATGAGGATTCGTAACATCCCCTCCCCCTTAAACAATCAGTTTGTCCCCAAAATACAAATTTGGATAAAGTTTCTGAAACTCGAGCAGATCGACCTAGGTGGTGCGTTCTGTAGATAAGTTCTTCCATTTGACAAGAATATCCTGACGGTATTTCGTTCTGTGTTTCTTCCACTTGGTGAGCAACACCTCCTCGGGGAGCGGTTGCAATTCTCCACCGTTGGTGGCTTCTGGGAGGGCATAGCACACTTGTGTTGTTTCCCCGATTTTCTTCTTTAACAAGGAGACATGGAATGTGAGATGAATAAGTGAGCCCGCGGGAAGGTCCAAGGTACAAGCAACTGATCCCACCGTCTTAATGATTCTGAAGGGACCATAATAGCGAGGAACCAACTTATGGTCAGTCCTCCGGGACACTGAAGTTTGTCTGTAGGACGGGAGCTATAAGATGACTTCATCACCGCTTGCAAATTGACGTTCGGACCGGTGTTTATCTGCATGTACCTTATTCTGTTTTGGGCGACTAGGATGTTTTCTCGTAAAATGGCAAGGGTATGGTCTCGGTTGTGTAACTCGCGATCAACAGCGGGTACTGTCGTTCCCCCGGCTCATATGCACCCAAGCGCCGGGCGAAGCACCCATAAACAATTTCAAAATGAGTAAACTTACTGGCTGTGTGGTAGGAGGTATTATAGCAGTACTCTTCCCAATGCATCCATCGTGTCCATGTGCAAGGCTTGTCCATAACGAAGGACCGGAAGTATGTCTCAACTCCCCGATTGAGTACCTCTGTTTGACTGTCTGTTTGTGGATGGTTGGAGGTACTCATACACAGGCAAGTACCCTGCTGCCTGAAGAGTTTCTTCCAAAAGTTGTTCACAAAAACTGGATCCCGATCAGAGATGATGGCTCGTGGGATTCCGTGAAGTCTGACTATCTCCCACACAAACAAGTCCGCTACTGATTCACCTGTGTAGGGATGGCTCAGGGCCAAGAAGTGTCTGTAATTGGATAATTTATCCACCACTACCATGATGACTATCTTCCCTTGGGACTTTGGCAGCCTGTCGAAGAAGACCATGGAAACCGTGTCCCAAATCTATCACGGTATCTCCAGGGGAGTGAGAAGGCCCGATAGCGATATGGGTCCATATTTCCGTTGTTGACAAATATCGCATTGTTGCACAAACCGCTGGACAACCCTTCGTTGACCTTTCACAAAAACATTAGGCCCGTTGTAAGGTACGTAGAACTCTTGCATGCCCCCCCTCCCCACTGGTGAAAAGTGGAACTCTTGTAACATAGTGTCCTTTCATGGCAACGATGAGGGTATGACCAAACAGTAGTGAAAGTACAGGTGCCTATTTTGCAGTCGAAACCCGGGAGGAGTGTCTTGTCCCTGCCGAAGTGCCTCTACGACAGGATGAAGCTCAGGGTCTTGTAGGACCTCCTTCTATATGTCATTCAATGCACCGATCAGCGGACCTAAGATGTGTTAGAGTGTCCCTTTGGTAGGCGGGATAGTGCATCTGCCACAACGTTCTCCTTCTCTTGCTTATAAACTATCTCATAGTCGTAGCTCATCAACCTCATTACCCATTTCAGTTGTAGAGGAGAGGTTAGTCGTTGCTCCTAAAAATGTTTCAAACTCTGGTGATCAGTCCAGACCTTAAAGTGACTTCCCAAAAGGTAAGGCCGCCACAAGGTCACGACGTGTATGATGGCCAACATTTCCTTTTGGTAGGTCGACAAGCCTAGTGTCCATGGAGTCAACGCATTGCTAAAAAAGCTATCAACCGACCTTCTTGCATGAGAACGGCCTTGATCCCTAAGCCTGAAGCATCAGTCTCCATAATGAATTCCTTGGTGAAATCGGGAAGAGCTAGTAGCATTGGTGTCATCGTCATGGCCGTCTTGAGAGCTTGGAATACAGCTTCCGCTTCCTCTTGCCAGCAAAAAGCATCCTTATATAGCAGTTGGGTCAACGGTCGGGTTATCTTCACATAATATTTCACAAACCGTCTGTAGTAGCCTGTCAACCCGAGGAAGCTCAGGAGAGCACGGACAGTGGGCGGCCTAGGCCACGTTTGCATGTTTTCCACCTTCTTGGGGTCGGCATTGACTCCTTGTGCAGGGACAATGTGACCCAGATATTCCATCCCTTCTTGACCAAATGAGCATTTGGAGTGTTTGGCATAGAGTTGGGGCTGCTGGAGTATCACGAGCACTCGTTGCACATGTTGGAAATGTTCTTCCCAGTTGACACTGTAAATCAGAATGTTATCAAAAAAATATTAATACAAACCTATGGAGGAGGGGCCGAAAAAACTCGTTCATCACTGCCTGAAATGTAGAGGGTGCGTTGGAGAGTCCGAACGACATCACGACGAACTCATAGTGACCATCATGTGTCTGCAAAGCGGTTTTGAAGATATCCTCATCCTTCATCCTGATTTGGTGATACCCAGAATACAAGTCCAACTTAGTGAACATGTGTGCTCCGTGTAGTTCGTCCATGAGTTCCTTGATCATGGGAATAGGGAACTTGCCTTTGATGGCAGAGTTGTTCAGAGCGCGATAGTCAACACAAAATCTCCACGACTCATCCTTTTTCTTCACCAGGATGTTGAGTGAGGAAAACTAGCTGGTGCTGGGTCGAATGATCCCTGCGGCTAGCATCTCATTCACACTTCGTTCTATCTCGGCCTTCTGTATATACGGGTAATGGTAGGGTCGAATGTTGGTCGGCTCAGTCCCTTCCTTCAGGCTGATCTAGTGATCTCAGAATCGTCAAGGAGGTAACGATCGAGGTTCCTGGAATACCTATGGATACCGGAGGAGATAGTGGCTTCATCTGTTCTGGGAATTCGTGTGGGGGCGTAGCTTGAGGCACGATCTCCATAATCAAAGTCATGTTGTCCTCTTGTTCCCACTTCCTCTCTAAGCACCGAAGAGAGATCTATTTCGTCGGAGAGGTTTTGATCCCGTGTAGACAGCACTCCCTTCCACACTAAGCAAATTCCATGGTCATGTTGTCCCAATCCAGGGTAACTTTACCCAGCTGTCGTAACCACTGGACCCCCAGAACCATATCTGTAAGACTCGAACGTATCATTTTGTATAAAACTAACAAATTATGTGAATATCCCTGATGATGAAAGAACAATTTAGTGCTGACGTGACGTTGCACTTTAATTTAATGTTCGGGTATCATATTTTGTGACAACCGCTTTGTTTAATATGACCCTAAGTGAATTTTGGTTGGAATTGGGTGGATGGTGGATGTGCTAGGGGTGAACCGGTGGGTTGGCTTGGCTGTGTACTTTAAGTAAAGAGGCTGATTATCTCTTTGGACCAGCTGGATCAGTAGGGTGACCGATTGCCCGGGTTTAGGCGGTGGATACTACCGTATGTTATAATCTCGTTCTTCTTTATTCTTCTGCATTCCGACGGAAGAACTCCCAGGCCGCACCTGCGCCGATTGCCTTAGCCGCCTCAAATCTTCTCCGTTTCGTACGATTTCTCCTTCGTTGGGTCGGTAATCTCTTTCTCTTTAATCCTTTTTCTTCTTGTATGAAGTTTGTGTATGAATTGATGATGGAGGAAACTCTAGGGTTTGGGATTTGGATTTGATTCACTCGTTTTTCAAATCAGAAATTTCATTATGGTTTTTTCCAAACCCTAACCCTTGCTTTGAACTCAATTTGGGAGTGAAGAAGTTAGGCTTGCCTTAGGGGTTTTGTAATGACCCCTTGCAATCCTTTGGTTGTCGGCTATATTGGGAAGAATTGATTGGGGGCTGTTTTCATCCTTTTGGGTTGTTGGGTATGATCTGCCCGGCTGTTTTTATGGAGATTGACACCATAAATTGAGCTGCAATTCGCAGCCCTTAATGTTGCCTTTGTGACAACCATTGTGGTTGTGCATTGGAGCAACTTGGATAGATATATGCTGAATGGTGTGCCCTCTTTTTGATTCCCCCATGTTAGTCATTCCCTAGACAACTCCTAGAGGTCGTAGTTGTGACCCTCGTAGGAGCTCGGTCATAACTATTTATGGCGCAACCCGAAAGTAAATGATATTTTGATACTGCAGAGGATGACGTCCGGCGATAGACGTGACGTGAACCCTTCGAAGGACAAGGGCAAAGGAAAACTGGGGGTGAGTTCTTACTGCTTTTTCCTCTTTTGTGAACCTTTCAGTTGTTTTATATCACTGGATATATGAATTGCCGAAAACGCTAACGTGTCTTAGCGAACGATAAAAAACTGAGGGGAACCAAATACAAATCAATCCTAAGTAAATTGAATGAATTGAAATGATTGAATTGAAAGAAAATGGAGACCGCATCGACGCAGCAAAATACTAAGGGTCGGCCTAGTAGGGGGGAATGTTTCAGACTCCTACACCTCGTGAGGGGGGTAGAACTCTCACACCTCGTAGGGGGGTCGAACTCCTACAGATTAAGATATGAATCCGAGTAGGAGGCATTGAAGCCTGTAGCGCGTAGAAGCGCACTAAAGCGAATAATAAGCGGAAGGGTCGACGGACCCGGATAATTGAAATATTCAAATGACCCTAAGTATTTCAAGAAACGAATTATGAATAAGAGAAGATTGATAAAAGCAGTACGACTGAAATATGAATTGATATCAAAGATAGAGACGTTGATTTTACCTGTTCCTAGCTTAGTACTCTGTTCATATAAATTTCATTGCTGCTGACTTGCTTGTCTGCTTGCAGTGCGAATTTACAGGTAAGAGTAAGAATTCACTTAGTTTCATAACTAATTGGTTCCTAAATTTGTAGGAACCGAGCATCAGCATACCAGACCCCGCTAGACGGGCCCAGGCGGAAGCGGAGCGAAGACCAGTTGAAGACGTGGCTCGTCCACGGGTTAGCATGAGTTTATTTCTTTTTCTTGTGTTGGATAGTGGTGGTGTAATAGATGTATACACTATTGTATCTGTCATGTAGACAATGTAAACATGTACTATGGATAATATTGAAATATAATGTTAGGTTTTCACTGGTACACTTCTTTTTTTAAACTGTTGTGTATAAGTGTGAGAAAAAACCCACTCAGAAATAACGATTTAAATTATGACGGAGTTTGGGGCCGTTACAATTAAGTGGTATCAGAACCAGGTTTTTCGCAGTGCGTGTAACGCAGAGAGTACCAGGATAGAACAGAAATTACAATGATGAGATTGAAATATCAGAAGATACTGAACTGTCTTATGCTTATTCCTCAGGAACCTTTCCAAGTGTATTCGAGCCGCAGAATGCGAGAGGCTCTGAATGAACCTGAGGACTCAAGGGACTCTAGGTCAGAAGAAAGTGTGAGTGGCAGACAGTCTTTTGTAGTGCATATCGCCGATATTGCACAAGCTATCGCAGAAGCTATTCGGCTGGTTCGGGATACCCCTCCAGTTGTACCTCGTCCTGGCGCACCCCAGCGGTGCCAGCTGTATCTCCTCCCGCATATATGGAACTGCAGCAGCTTCGCTCAATTGACATTGATATGAAGCAATTTTTAGAATTGAAACCGCCGACATTTCGCGGTGGTTTGCCTCCGATTGAGACGGAAGATTGGATCCTGCAGATTGAAACGATATTTGATACGATGCGGTGCCCCGCGGAGAGGAAGGTGGAGTTGGCTGTTTTTCTTCTGGAAGGAGAGGCTAAAAGATGGTGGGTGAATTTGATGAAAGGAAAGTTTCAGACTCGCGGTTTGGCGAATGTTTCTTGGACAGAGTTTGTTCGCGAATTTACAAAGTGGTTTGTGTCGCGGACAGAGAAGAGACATCTTCAGGAGAAGTTCTTGAGATTGGTACAAGGAAATCGCTATGTTCTTCAGTATGAAGCCGAATTCTGCAGCTTGGCGTACTATGCAGAGTCTGCAGTGGCGACCGAGGAAGCTCGTTATGTGCGGTTCCAGGAAGGGTTGCGGGACGATATCCGCGCTTCAGTGGTTCTTTTTTATATTACAGAGTATGCACTGCTGGTGGAAAAGTCTCGATTAGTCGAGCTAGACAATGAGAAGAGACAGAGGAGAACAGAGATGAGAAAGAGATTTAAAGAGGGTATTAGCCAAGGGAAGTCGGGCGGAACAAGTGAAGCCCCGTGGAAAAAGAAGAAGCCGCAATAAGCGGTGTCAACTGGTAGCACACAAGTGTCCCAATCAACGTCGACCAAGTGTGCCAAATGTGGCAAGATGCGCCGAGGAGAATGCTTGACAGGAGTCTGTTTTTACTGTCGCCAACCGGGCCATCGTCGAAAGGATTGTCCAAAACTGCAAAGGGAGGAAAGTTCGAGGGGAGCTCCAGCCTTGCCGCCTCAGAAAATTTACGATATTGGGACTTCCAGAGAAGGGGAGTCGATAGCATCAGCACTCGCTGAAGGGGCCAGAGAGGAGAGGCTAATTCAGGCTCGAGCTTTTAATCTCGGTCAGCAAGAGGCGAAGGCAGATGATACTGTTGTTAGAGGTATGCTGCTTGTTCATGATCAAGTCTTGAAAATCTTATTTGATACTGGTGTCAGTCAATCGTTTATTTAAACATCTATTCTTGAATCAATTCATATACGGCCATATCAAGTGGCTCAACCTTTGAGTGTACTGCTACCGAACAATACGATTCTGATGACGAAAGAGCGAGCTGTAGTCTCGCTGCTTTTTAATGATAAACGTGTTGAAACTGATGTTGCGGTCTTGCCATTGGTTGAGTACGATGTCATTCTCGGTATGAATTGGTTATCAAATCGAGAAGTCGTCATTAATTGTAAAACGAAAGAGGTGGCATTTAAATGTCCAGATGGAAGTCCGATGATTTATAAAGGTCTGAGCGAAGTTGCAAAAAAAAGGATCTCGGTAATGAAAGACAGAAAAATGGTGTGGAAAGGCTGTGATACCATTTTGGTGATGATTAAAGAAACGAAAGAAGAAAGGAAAGAGATTACGACTGTGCCAGCAGTGCGGGAATACGTGGATGTATTCCCAGAAGAGTTGTCTGGTGTGCCTCCAGCCAGAGAAGTTGAATTTGAAATTAAGGTGACTGAAGAAGCTGCTCCTGTGGCAAAAACTCTGTATCGGATGACGCCAAAAGAATTGGCCGAATTGAAAGTGCAATTGCAAGAATTGTTCGATAAGAAATTTATCCGACCGAGTACCTCACCTTGGGGAGCTCCAGTATTATTTGTGAAAAAGAAGGAAGGCTCACTCCGTCTATGCGTCGATTATTGCGAACTGAACAAGTTGACAATAAAGAACAAATACCCTCTGTCACGTATTGATGATTTGTTCGACCAGTTAGTGGGTGCCCGTGTATTTTCAAAAATTGATCTTCGATCAGGTTATCATCACCTGAGAATTATAGAGGAAGATGTCTTCAAGACAACATTCAGTACTAGTATGGGCATTTTGAATTTGTAGTTATGCCTTTTGGCCTAACGAATGCTCCTGCCGCTTTTATGGCCCTGATGAATTGTGTGTTTAAGGCATTCTTGGATCAGTTCGTGATAGTGTTTATCGATGATATATTAATTCAAAAACAGAGGAAGAGCATGCCCAGCACCTGCGTCAAGTCTTGCAATTACTAAGGGAACAACAGTTGTATGTCAAATTCTCGAAATGGCGTTTTGGCTGACTGAGGTGGTCTTTCTAGGTCATGTGATTAATGCAGAAGGGTTGGCTGTTGATCCAGCTAAAATTGAAGCCATAATCAACTGGACCCGACCTAAATCTGTGACTGAGGTGCGAAGCTTCTTGGGCTTGGCCGGTTATTATCGCAAATTTGTCAAAGACTTTTCGAAGCTAGCACTACCCTTGACACAATTGACTCGAAAGAACGTAGTGTTTACGTGGGGGGACGATTGCCAGCAAGCATTCGAAGCCTTAAAAGAAAGATTAACGACGACACCAGTACTAGTGATGTCTGAAGGCTCAGATGGTTTTCAAAATTATAGCGATGCGTCCCATAAAGGATTGGGTTGCGTATTGATGCAATGTGGAAGGGTGATTTCTTTTGCTTCTCGACAATTAAAGGATGCCGAAAAGAACTACCCGACACATGACCTGTAATTAGCAGCGGTGGTATTTGCCTTGAAAATTTGGCGTCACTACCTGTATGGTGTTCGATGCAAGATCTTCACAGATCATAAGAGTTTGAAATATATATTCGACCAACGGGAAATTAATTTACACCAGAGAAGATGGCTAGAATTCATTAAAGATTATGATCTAGATATTCAATACCATCCAGGGAAAGCAAATGTGGTCGCAGATGCATTAAGCAGGAAGAATATTGTTACGGTGTCAGTGATACCGCAATATAATAGGAAGTTTCTTTATATGCTTCAGGAAATGGAAATATGCGTAATATTTACACCTGAAAAAAAGCAGGCACAACTATTCCAAATGCGAATTCAATATTCACTTAAAGAAAAAATTCGGGAAGCGATACCTCAGGATCCATTTTTGATGGGAATATTTGAAAAACTGAAAAAGGGAGAAGTTAGTGCCTTTATTGAAAAGGATTCTCTATTACTCCTGAATGACAGATTATGTGTACCAGATGTTGATAGCCTACGGAAAGATATCTTGTATGAGGCGCATAATACGTCATATTCGATTCACCCTGGTCAGACAAAGATGTACCACGAATTGAAACAGGACTTCTGGTGTCCACATATGAAGAAGGATGTCATTCAGTATATTGTGCAATGTCATACCTATCAGATAGTGAAAGCAGAACATCAAAAACCTGCTGGCTACTTTGATCTCTCCCATTCCGGAATGGAAATTGGATGATTTTGCAATGAATTTTGTATTTGGCATGCCTCGCAGTAAAGCTGGAAATGATGGAATTTGGGTCATCATTGACCGATTGACAAAGAGCGGCCATTTTATACCGATCAAACAAAGTGGACCGACTGAAAAATTGGTGAAACTCTATGTAAATGTAATCGTGGGATTACATGATATTCCGCGTACGATTGTGTCTGATCGTGATGGACGGTTCACATCTGATTTGTGGCGACGAGTACACAACAGATTGGGAACAAAATTGTTGTACAGTACTGCCTTCCACCGGCAAACAAATGGCCAGTCTAAACGCACCATAGAGATGCTCGAAGATCTGTTACGAATGGTAGTTTTAGACTTGAAGGGCTCTTGGGAAAAATATTTATCGCTAGCTGAATTTGCGTATAATAATAGCTACCAAACAACGATCCAAATGGCTCCGTTCGAAGCTCTATATGGGAGGAAATGCAGAACTCCTTTGAGCTGGGCAGAAGATGGCGAAAAGAAATTGTTTCCGCAAAACAGGACAGACAAAATTGAGGAAAAGATTCGTATTATTCAACAACGAATGAAAATCGCACAAGATCGTCAACAGAAATATTATAATGTCTGACATCGTCTGGTGGAATTTGTTGTGGGCGATCAAGTGTGTTTAAAAATAAAACCGTTCAAAGGGATTTCTCGATTGAGACGGATTGGAAAATTAAGTCCAAGATATATTGGTCCCTTCCCGGTGATTGAACGTCTTGGCGAAGTAGCATATCGTTTAGCTCTGCCTGCCGAATTGCAACGATTGCATGATGTTTTTCATGTATCTGCACTCAGACGATATATCTCGAATCCGGATTTGATGGTATCTGCCAGTGATGTGCAGATAGAAGCTGATTTGTCAAGTCCGACAACACCTTACCAGATTGTTGATCGGCAAAGCAAAAATCTTCGGAATCGACAAGTAAATTTCGTCAAAGTCTGGTGGACCGGTCATTCCGTCAAGGATGCTACCTTGGAGCGAGAAGACTTGCTGAGGAAAATATTTCCCTCTTTTTTTGGGAATCAAGAAAATGTTTGAATTTTCGAGAACGAAAATTCTGATAATGAGGGGAGAAATTGTAAGACTCGAATGTATCATTTTGTATAAAACTAACAAACTATGTGAATATCCCCGATGATGAAAGAACAATTTGGTGTTAACGTGACGTTGCACTTTAATTTAATGTTCGGGTACCATATTTTGTGACAGCCGCTTTGTTTAATATGACCCTAAGTGAATTTTGGTTGGAATTGGGTGGATGGTGGCTGTGCTAGGGGTGAACCGATGGGTTGGCTTGGCTGTGTACTTTAAGTAAAGAGGTTGATTATCTCTTTGGACCGGCTGGACCGGTAGGGTGACCGCTTGTCCGGGTTTAGGCGGTGGATACTACCGTATGTTATAATCTCGTGCTTCTATATTCTTCTGCATTCTGACGGAAGAACTCTCGGGCCGCACCTGCGCCGATTGCCTTAGCCGCCTCAAATCTTCTCTGTTTCGAACGATTTCTCCTTCGTTGGGTCAGTGATCTCTTTCTCTTTAATCATTTTTCTTTTTGTATGAAGTTTGTGTATGAATTGATGATGGAGGAAAACCTAGGGTTTGGGGTTTTGGATTTGATTCACTCGTTTTTCAAATCAGAAATTTCTTTATGATTTTTTCCAAACCCTAACCCTTGCTTTGAACTCAATTTGGGAGTGAAGAAGTTAGGGTTGCCTTAGGGGTTTTGTCTTGACCCCTTGCAATCCTTTGGTTGCCGGCTATATTGGGAAGAATTGATTGGGGGTTGTTTTCGTCCTTTTGGGTTGCTGGGTATGATCTGTCCGGCTGTTTTTATGGGGATTGACACCATAAATTGAGCTGCAATTCGCAGCCCTTAATGTTGCCTTCGTGACAACCATTGTGGCTGTGCATTGGAGCAACTTGGATAGATATATGCTGAATGGTGTGTCCTCTTTTTGATTCCCCCATGTTAGTCCTTCCCTAGACAACTCCTAGAGGTTGTAGTTGTGACCCTCGTAAGAGCTCGCTCATAACTATTTATGGCGCAACCCGAAAGTAAATGATATTTTGATACTACAAAAGATGGCGTCCGGCGATAGACGTGACGTGAACCCTTCGAAGGACAAGGGCAAAGAAAAACTGGGGGTGAGTTCTTACTGCTTTTTCTTCTTTTGTGAACCTTTCAGTTGCTTTATATCACTGGATATATGAATTGCCGAAAACGCTAACATGGCTTTGCGAACGATAGAAATCTGAGGAGAACCAAATACAAATCAATCCTAAGTAAATTGAATGAATTGAAACGATTGAATTGAAAGAAAATGGAGACCGCGTCGACGCAGCGAAATACTAAGGGTCGGCCTAGTAGGGGGGAATGTTTCAGACTCCTACACCTCGTGAGGGGGGTAGAACTCACACACCTCGTAGGGGGGTCGAACTCCTGCAGATTAAGATATGAATCTGAGTAGGAGGCGTTGAAGCCTGTAGCGCGTAGAAGCGCCCTAAATCGGATAATAAGCGGAAGGGTCGACGGACCCGGATAATTGAAATATTCAAATGACCCTAAGTATTTCGAGAAACGAATTATGAATAAGAGAAGATTGATAAAAGAAGTACGACTGAAATATGAATTGATATCAGAGATAGAGACGTTGATTTTACCTGTTCCTAGCTTAGTACTCTGTTCATATAAATTTCATTGTTGCTGACTTGCTTGTCTGCTTGCGGTGCGAAGTTACAGGTAAGAGTAAAAATTCACTTAGTTTCATAACTAATTGGTTCCTAAATTTGTAGGATCCGAGCATCAGCATACCAGACCCCGCTAGACGGGCCCAGGCGGAAGCGGAGCGAAGACCAGTTGAAGACGTGGCTCGTCCACGGGCTAGCATGAGTTTATTTCTTTTTCTTGTGTTGGTTAGTGGTGGTGTAATGGATGTATACACTCTTGTATCTGACATTTAGACAATGTAAACATGTACTATGGATAATATTGAACTATGATGTTAGGTTTTCACTGGTACACTTTTTTTTTAAACTGTTGCGTATAAGTGTGAGAAAAAACCCACTCAGAAATAACGATTTAAATTGTGACGGAGTTTGGGGTCGTTACAATATCTGACCCCCGGATGGGAAACAAGTAAACATCCATCCTGCAAGTGTATCTTTAAATACTGAACCCTACTCCCTTCAGCACTCCTTCACACTACAGCTTAGTTTCGTCTGCCACTATGAACTGGAAAACAACATCCTTAGTGATCTCTTGTCGCAGCTTATGTGCCACGTCGGGGTTAATGAAGTTGTGAGTGCTCCCGCTGTCGACCAAAATAGTCTCCTTTTGTTGGCAGATCCGCCCTACGGTACGCATAGTGAGCGGTGTAGATCCTCCCTCCATGAATTGGATAGATAACCCGAACTCGGTTATATCCGGAATGTTCCCCTGCTCCCCTCCTTCATCTGACATCTCCCCCTCATCTTCCTCCCTCAACATGTACATCTGGACCATCTGACATTTGTGGCTTGGGGTGAATTTCTCATCACAGTTGAAGCACAATCCCTTCTTCTTCCTTGCATGTAGCTCTGATCATGTCAATTTCTTCATAGTTGCCCTCACAATAGCTCCTTGATCCTTCTTGACGTCTGAGGGGTTCGTAGTGTTCTTCGTACTCCCCCATCTGGATTTTTGACGGTTGAATCGCTCCTCTTGAATCTGGTCCATGCTTCTGGCATGGGTCAAACTACGCTGCATGTAAGCATGCACCTCATCCTTGATGTGTTCCTTGCCTCCTTCAACCCAAAAATAAAACAACTCATTAATGTCTTCTCTTCCCACTGCACCCTATCTACTAACCTTTCGAACTCTGCTCGGTATTTCATCATCTCCTTTTTCTGCCTCAGTTTTTGAAGAAGAGTCCATCTCCCTTGATCGTCGGCCCTCCTTGCGTAGTTGTGTCCCTCCCACGTCCAATCAGAAGCATAGGTGCGCGTCTCTTCCATAAGGGGGAAGATCCCAACCCGGAGCGCCGATCCTTCCCCCTTGACTCGCGGCGTTCCACGTCAGAGGCCGTTGTGAGCCTCCCGACCTTTCGTCGTCATATCTGAGCCGCATATTGATGTTGCCAGCAATGTCGTTGTCGTCGTTTCCCGCATAGAGATCGATCGGGTCTTCGTGACCCACTGCTGGAGACGGGATCGGGATCGCGTTGGTCTCTTTCGTCGTTATAGCTTTACCCTTCATATTTTGGGTCAACAAAGTTTTGAACCCTTCCATGCGAGCATCCAGACATTCTTCCAATCGTTTCTCTAATGCCCTCGGCTTTTCTTCGATGGCAGACACCATGTCCGACAGCCCGGTGTAGTTCTCCTCCAGGGTTGTCAGTCGATTGGATTCTTCCTGGGAGCAAGTCATCATGGTGGAAAATCAGAAATCCTTTGATACCAAATGAAAGGAATAAAAGAGAAGTTGGGAGAGAAATGGAGATATCAAGGGTTTGAGAGAAGAAGAGTGAAATACCTTTGAAGTCTTGCTTGTCCACCGCCATGCAACCCTAGAGGTTATTATACTCCTCAGGTCCGCCGGAGGGGGGGGCTCCCCATAGGGGTTGAACCACTGCTTGATGTTGCATCCTTCCTCCGTCTTTGGTATTGTTGTCCCGAGAATCGGACGTTATGCGGATTCGTAACATCGTCTAACTGGATGACAGAGTCGATGAAGTAGACAAAACATTAGTGTAAAACACGGCCATGGGAAGTAGATACAGTAGCGTATACAAGTTCAGAGGACTGTCGTGTATGGTGAGTTACAATGCTTTGTCACTCTAGTTTACTAAGGGTAACTTAGAGGTGTCTTTGTAGGTATTGATTTAGGCTTGCATAGGCGAACCCGGTGTTGTTCACATTTTGGAGAAGATGACCGTACGGTTGATTTCCTGTTGTCAGTTATTTGGGGGTTTTTTATTACTAATTGTGAAGGAGAGGAATAACCAAGTAGTTGACGTATGGGTAAGGGTTCTGGAGGGTACAGAGCAACGGTAGATGGAGGGGAAGATAGTATCGACAGACCCACATGGAACCTGGGTTTGATACCAGGTCTTTACAGACCACATGTAGTCTGTCGATAGCTTGTCGTTAAGGTGGATGGAGGTCGCGAGGGTAGTGGAGATGTTGGAGATACAAGGGAGTCATCCAAGATGCGTTGAAAAAGACGAGCTCGACCTAACAATGCCCAAGATGGGGTATCGGTTGGGGAAGGAGAAGGAGGGAAGATAGGAAAGTAAGGAGAGGAAAAAGATAATATTTTTTGCTTCCTTTTAATGACCGCAGGGTGTCATTAAACAGGACTACATAATGACAAGTTTTGTGATAGAGTGCACATTCAAACAAAATACAATAAAAAATACCTGGTCATAAAATAAAATACATGACATGCCTATTGACCGATGCAACTATTAATTAAAAGACATACAAAATAACAGCTCTCAGAGGTCCATAGCATTGTTGTCGTCCTATTCCAGTCTTTGTTATCCCCACCTGTCCAAAGACATTATTGACACCATCCTCTTCTTTTTTGGGTATTGAGGACAAGTCACACAACAACTGTAATGCCTTTATTTTCCCTTTCACTTGGTCTTAATGGATGTTGGAGGATTGGTGCACATGTGTACACATTGTGCATCTTGATGTGGGGTGTTTGAGGGCTTCACTAGCTGGGTATTTCCCTCCACACAATCGTGTCTGAAGCCTGAGCTAAAAACGCCATAAACCAAGGCATTCCTGAGACAACTTGGATGAAATAACGATTTATTTATGCTTATAAATGGCTGGTAAAGCTCTAAATAGGTTGAGGGCTGTGTAGCAGGTTGGGGAACTGCCTAGAGTCAAAAATAAAGACCTTTCTGTTACACACCCTAGGTACAAGTAATATACCATGGGCGTGTAACAGAGAAAAGTTGCACAAAGGTTTCCTGAGACCTCTCAAAGTCGGCTCTTGTTTGCTAGGTAGTACACGGCCCAGGTACACGCTGTGTACCAAGGGCGCATACGGGTTTAATTGATTCCATTTTGATCGGTTTGAAGTTGTTTAATTAGGCGATTAAAGATCCAATGGTTGAGGCATGCTTATGCATTAAGACATGCTACAAGATACAGAAAATTGATATTTTAAAATATCTCCAATATGTCTATGACTTTCGACATCCGACATTTATGAACTTAATCTAACATATCATCGACATCTGATATTTACTATCTTATTCTATCAATAGCTTCAATAAGAGAACACCAGTTTCTTACAATCTCTAAGGTACTCGCAGCATGGAATCAAATTAATACATGCAAAGAATGGAAAACAAAATGAATAAATCGCGCATGTTTATGCATTTAGCCACATGCTATGATAATCCTAAATAGTAACTGGCAGAATTAGAAGCTTCCAGTCAAAGATTTAGGTGGACTAATTTAACACATTATAAAAAAAAACAAGCTTATCCATTGCCCTCACTTACAGTGGTGGGAGATCAGCATCTGAAATAGCATCGCTGAGCATGCGCTCATGTTCTTGAATGTTTTGCTTCATCTCACGTGATAGATTATCCTGCCCCTGAAGTTTAGCAATGCTTGGATAATATGCTCTGGCAACAAATAGCTGATCCTTAAATCTCTTAACTGACGCATCTTCCATTGCCTCTTTATGTTCTTTCGACCAAAGACAGTAACTCCCAAATTCAAGCTGGCAAGAAATCTCAGCTCCATAAAAAATTGAACCATCAGAAACATTTGCTTTCATTGGTTTACCTAGCTGAGGAGGAGAAAAAAAGATCATTAGCATCAACATGCAAGATTACCAAATCCTGGAGCAACATGCAAAATTATTAAATCCTGGGGCAACATGCAAGATTACTAAATAAATACATTTTCAAATATATATGTTTTTCTTACACTCGAATATGAAGTTGGATGTATATTTGAAGCATCGATTGATGATTTAGATAGGCCTGAATAATCAAAGAACAGCATTTGAACATCTCAAAAGAATTAAGACGTGGGAAAGGAATAGAATAAGAAAAATAACAAAGTATTTTGTAACATTAGGAAATGGGTCACAACATTTGACTAGTGGACTGCAATACCCATTGGTTGTGAATTCGCTGGCTCCCTGCCAATATCTGGTTCAGAATTCGCCGGTTTGCTATCACCTTTTGGTATTTCTTGGACAATGTTCTGCATGTAGCAAATTAACAAGTTAAATATTTGAGCAGAAAAGAAATTTCTTATTATAGTAACAAATTCAAAAGAAAATTCTGACACCAGAAAAAAAGTGTGATATGATTACAAATTCCAAGGGAATCCACACGTCCTCCCATCTACATATGTAGCCCTAGGGTATTGCAGCAATTACGTATATATCACTCCCGCCTATATAAGGGACTGGTGATGAGTCTTTTAGGATATCTGGAATCATTGTCTTGTATTGGGCTCTCTTAGGAGAGAACTTTTAGAGGGATCATATCCAAGAGTGGCTAACAAACATACCTTGATATATTGTATCACGCAATTTCAATTAATCAACTCTCATTTAGTTCAACGATAGCGGAAGTTATCATATGTCTAACATGCCCTAACAATTAGGGTTCATTTTGAAGCCTTAATCCCTCCTGATTTGGGATCTCCACAGCAGCCGAGAGTGCCCACACATGTCTTGCTTCCTCAGTGTCGCCCCCCTCGTCAATGCGCCGCTTTGTTAAGCCCTTGCGCCCAACAACAACACATTTGTCACACCATGCATCGACATCTTCTACGACTCCAATGACATTTTCTCCTCATGGATCAGCCTCGACGTCTACTCCTACAAGGAAATCTTCTGCTCCGACTTCCCCACACCGTACATCGCCTCTCTTTTGTCGATATCCCCCTCACTCACTCCGCAACCACCATAGGACTGATACCACTCCATCCGCCTCCAACACAAGCTGAAATTGTCACTCTATCCCTGCTTCCAGCAACAGTGATAGACGCCATTACGCCATTCTTGCATTTTATGCCTTTTGGTCAGCTCCCCAATAGCACGATCTACTTCCACCTGCCTCTTGATACAACAAGCAATTTGAACTCCATTTTCTTCTTCGGCTCCTGCGATTCATACCTACGACCCGTTCCATGTCCCTACACATAGATGAGGTATCAGCTTTGGCCTCCACCGATTCTACTCGTTAGATTGGCTCGAAGCTCGACCGAAAAATCTAACGCTTCTTTGTGAGCTCGTGGCAACCGCTGCCAACCAGCCATCAACACCTCACCCCCCCCCCCCAACCATCCATTGAGTACATGGGGTTCATACACCCCACCAAGGATATCCACCAAACCACATCTGTCGGATTGAAACTCCAGTGTTCAACAACACTAACCCCCTCGGTTGGATCCCCCGCGCCGAACAATTTCTCAAACTCCAGTCCACCCTCGTCAACCAGATGGTTCTGGTGGAAACATCTATATGGAACGCTTCATTGGGTGTGTTGGAACACCAACAGGTCTCTGATCTCTCTTGGCCCACTTTGAAGGAGGAACTCCGCCACTATGACATTCATGAAGTGGGTAATGCCAACGAGCGCCGCAACTTCGTTAGCCAGGAAGACACTGTCGCCACCTACATCACCGAGTTCATCGAGTTCATCGTGCACATCATTTGATTATCCCCTGACATTATCTGAGATATTTTCTCGTGGACATGCAATCCCACAACATGGCACACCTTTGTGTCCACAATCTGTGTCCTCTGTCGGGCGTTATTGAGTAAGCTCGTTGCCTCGATGAGAAACTCTATGCGGCCCAGCCATCATCCTCTACTCGGCCACCCCACCAACCACTATCACCATTGAAACTACTGTAATTAATGTTCATTTTGTCTAGGTCATATTATTTTTTGTATTTTGTTTTTTTTCAAGATAAAGGGGGCTTTCTAGTTTTTATGCCCCCTCAAATGTAATTGTATATATATCCCTTTGGGGCTTAATGAGTAATAAGAAACATTTATTTCCTACATGGTATTTGAGCCCCATAGAAATTATGTGTGCCCTAGCCATTGCTTCATTGCAGACGAAGAGGCATCCTCGCTTGACAGACTTCTTATGCCAGTTGATGATCTCCCCTAACGATGCCTTCATTGCAGCACTCGACGTGGACAAAAGGGATTTTGCGTTCGACAATATTCTCGTTCCCATCATCGATATCTTTTGTCAATCGCCTTGTCTCCTGATCCAGATGATACAATCTTTGTGTACCTTTTTGTCTGCTCCAGACGATGATACCGTTGTATCTCCTCTAAACCCAATACGTAGGCACCACGTATCTCCAATGCATCTGATCCACTGGTTTCTCCTCTGCGCCTGGTCTGATAATTCTGTCGATACAGGTTATGTATTGTTGTTGTTTCCAGTGTTGATGTTTCCAGTGCTACCATCTTTGTGTTTCTGCACTTTATCCTTGTTGTTTGTTCGTGTGTGCAATTGTTAGGTACTTATTCCGCTTCATTGTGTTCTCTTTGATCAAACTCCTTTCTCCGTCTTCAGGTTTACGATAGCAGATCACTCTAAATTTGTATTTGTTGTAGTTTCCATTAGCACATATGTACCTCACCTTAGCCCAAATGATCTCCCAATTAATCATCCCACGTACTTTCTCAATGGAAAAAATTATCTTCAATGGGCCCAAGTTATCTGCACCACTCTGAAAAGATCAAGAAAATTGAATCACACTGAAGGAAATACTCCAGGGAAGACCGATGTCATGTTTCAAGATTGGGATGATGAGGACTCTCTTATCATGATTTGGTTGTAGAATTCTATGACTCCTAAGGTGAACCAAAATCGTATAATCTTACCCACAAAACGTGACATCTAGGAAAATCTATGTCAAACCTACTCCATGAAGCAAGATGAGGTCACCTGCTATGAGTTGAAGACAAAAAAAATTCTACAAAACAAGGAACCTATCTGTTACTGACTACTATAGGATTTTGAATGGACTATCGATTGAATTGGACCAGTATCATAAGTTGAAGATGGAAAATAATAAGTATGCATCTACCCTGGCTGCCTTTCTTGAAAGAGATCAGATCTTTGAGTTCCTTTCAGATTTGAACTACAAGTATGATCCCATCAATGTGCAGATTCATGGGAAGGAGAGACTTCCAACTGCGCTTGAAGTGTTTTATACAGTTAAGGGTGAAGAGAGTCGAAGAGGTGTCATGATGGATGTGCCCAACGACATGTCTGCTCTTGATGCAAATAAGAATGCCAAATCCAATAACATTGGTCCATATCATGCTTCCCGAACAAAAAGAGACAACCGTTGGTACACTTACTGCAAAAAATATGAATACATTAAGGAGATTTTCTCTAAACTTCATGAGAAGGAACAAGTTCTTTTAGCCATACATAGGGCTTTAAAGAGATCCAAAGAAATCAGACCAACTTAGCTACACTTGGGACCACAGAGGAACTATACCATAGCTCTCAGTAAAGAAGAGTTAGAAAGCATGTGAACCCTTATTGGTTCCCTCAGTAATCCATTTGGTACTTGCGCTATTGATATGTTCGGTAAGAATCTAAGTTAAAAATCATTTAGTGTTAAAAGTTAGAAAGTATGTGAAACCTTATTGGTTTCCTCAGTAAACTATTTTGTACTGGATCTATTGATAAGAATCTAAGTTCAAAATCATTTAATGCTTCAAGTACTATTGTTATTTCTTCATGGATCATTGACTCAGAATCTATTGATCACAAGGTTTCCTGTAAAACTTATTACTCATCTTTTTTACCATTTTCTTCATGTTCCTAAATTATCTACGAATCTTATTTTTGTTCATAAATTAATTACCGAGCTAAATTGCATTATTACATCCTTTCCTTCTCTTTGTGTGTTTCAGGATTTGATCATGGGAAAGACGATTGGAACTGCTGAAGAGAAGGGCAAGTTATATCACTTCATCCAGAAGTCATATGAGATTGCTCATCAATCCTTTCATTCATGTCATCACTCTGACGATATTTCCATGATCATTGTCCACCACAAACGACTAGGCCACCCACCATTCTCCGTTCTTAAAACTATGATTCCTGCTTTGTTTCTTAAAAAGTATGTTGAGTTACTTCATTGTCAACCTTGTGAACTAGCTAAACATTGTTGTGCTTTTTTTTCATAATAGTCTTTTTGTAAGTAGTGAACAATTTAATCTTATTCATTCTAAAGCTTAGGGTCCTACTTCTACAACTAGTATTTCTTGTGCTAAGTGGTTTGTAACTTTTATTGATGATTGAACTATAGTATCTTAGTTTTCTTAAAGAAAGACAAGTCAGAAGTTACAAAATTAATTTACTCAATTTCATTGTCTGATCCAAACCCAATTCAACAGATCTCTAAAACATGTGGACAATGGGAAAAAAATATGTAAATCAAAATTTTCTCAAATTCACTACTGAAAATGGCATCCTCCATAAATTCACTTGTGCTGATGCTCCTCGACAAAATGGCATCTCAGAATGGAAAATTCGTCATCCCCTTAAAGTTACTCGAACTTTACTCTTTCAAGTGTCTGAACCTAAAATTTACTAGGATGAACCTCTTCTCACTCCACCTACCTCATCAATCGCCTACCATCACAAATTTTTGGTGGGTTCAATCCCTATCCAACTCTTAATATCATTATTTCCTTCAGTCCCCATTATGTAAAGTTGGCAAGCACGTGTGTATGGATGTGTAGTCTATACCCACATCCATCATTAACATCGCACCAAACTTGAACTCAGGGCTATTAAATGCATTTTCTGAGGCTATGCATCCGATAAAAAGGGTTACAAATGTTATTACATTTTGTTCTGTTGTATGCTAACCTCCAAGATGTCAGCTTCCATGAACACGAGCCTTTCTTTCATTCGTCTCCACTTCAGGGGGACAATATATTATAAGTTAAATCCTACAGTTATGGGCACAAATTGTTCTTCAAGCACTCACTGGAAGATAAACTCACTGTATTACTTGTGTATGTTGATAATATTGTCATCTCATGGAATAATATAGTTGAAGTAAATTACTAAAAGAATGACTTGCAACAGAATTAAAGATAAAAGACCTAGGAAGACTCAGGTACTTTCTAGGAATTTAATTTGCATACTCTAGAGAAGGAATCTTTATTTCTCAGCGGAAGTATATTGTTGACCTCCTCAAAGAAACTGGGAAAATGGGATGTAATCAAGACTAGTTGTGCCCCAAATATAAAATGATGAATGATGGAGACAGACCAAAGGTTGACGAATCTCAATATTAGAAACTTGTTGGCAAACTGACATATATTGCACATAATATACCTGATTTAGCATAAGTCATAAGTGTTGTGCACCAGTTTTTGCATGACCCACGGGCCAACCATCTATAAGTTGTCGACCAGATTATTCAATATCTAAAAAATTCTCCAAGGAGAAGTTTGTTGTTTAAACATGACTGTCTCTAGATACATACAATGATGCTAACTATAGGGGCTCCTTTGTGAACAAGAGGTCCACTTCCGGCTATTGCGCCTTCCTAGGAGGTAACTTGTCCTATGACAAAGTAAGAAGTAAAATGATGTAGCCTGATCTAGTGATGAGGCTAAATTTAGGGTTATAGCTCAAGGCACCCGTAAACTTTTGCGGATGAAAATTTTGTTCGATGACTTGAAACATAAGTATGAAGTTCTAATAAACTTGTTTTGTGATAATAAATCTGTTATAAGTATTGTTCATAATCATGTTCAGCACGATAGAATAAAGCACATAGAAATTGATCGTCATTTCATCAAAGAGAACCATGACTATAGGTTGATATTAGATATCTCGAGGAAGAATTCGGCAGAGGTCGCCAGTAAGGGGAAGAGGGGAGAAAAAACTTTAGCGAGCAGCCCTCTCCTTAGATTCATCCAAGATAACCCTAATAGAAAATATACAACTCCTCCATTAACAGCGGTGTGCGAATAGCGAAAGTACAGGTGTGCGAATAGTAAAAATATAATAACATCCAAACAAAAATATTTAAATAGTAGTAGATCTTGCGGTCTCCTCCAACATTAGCGAGCTACATGCCAATGCCTTCGCATGTAGACCATCCATGACATAGCCTCTTCATGCATGTCTGTAACAATATCACTATCTGGAAACTTTGTCTTGTCCTCAGGGAAAAAATCGGTAAACCGGAGGCGGAAGTCATCCCAGGGAAGTCATGCAGTGTCATATTCCGAACAAATGGGCCAAGCCACAAGAACTTCCGGCCGGTGTCACCCAGAAGGTGGTAGCGGAGGCCAAGGATTTTGGCGGGGTAGTAAGGCACTTCACCGGAGAGAACGATG
This sequence comes from Platanthera guangdongensis, assembly GCA_039583875.1. NCBI lineage: Eukaryota > Viridiplantae > Streptophyta > Magnoliopsida > Asparagales > Orchidaceae > Platanthera > Platanthera guangdongensis. The sequence goes on along the minus strand of CM077154.1, from coordinate 446,581 downwards.
TCGACCAGAATGTGGTCCATGGTAGGGTGTTAACCAACCACACTGCGCAGCTGAGAGACGTGAAAAACCGAGCGTATGTCGCTTCTACTAGGGAGGCGAAGATGGTAAGCAACTACTTTGATTCAAGCGATGACTTCAAAGGGCCCAAAGAACCAAGGAGCCAACTTCTGGGAGGGGTGGGCCATCAAAAGTTGTCGGTAAGGATGGAGCTTGATAAACACCTTCTCTCCCCTGGAAGGAAAGATCTTGCCTTTTCGGGTTTTGCAAAGACATCTTTTTCAGTTGAGCCCGTCATAAGTGGTGTTTTAGTTGGTCAAGGATGGAGTCCTGGACATATAGGTGGTTGGCAAGGCTTTCCAATTGGCATTCCCCGAGAAGGCGGCGGATTATAGATGGAGGTGGTTGGTCGTAGACGATCTCGAACGGGGTTGTATCGGCCGATTGGTGGTAAGCCGTGTTTTAGGGATATTTGGTCCAACTGAGCCACTTGGCCCATCCCTGGGGCTGCTCCCCAACAAAGCAGCGAAGGTAACTTTCCAAACACCGGTTGAGAACTTCGGATTGGCCATCCGTTTGTAGGTAATACGTGGTGCTCATGCAGAGGAGGGTGCCTTGAAGACGAAAGAGAGTCACCGAAAATGTGCTCAAAAATAGTGGATTGCAGTCGCTCACAATCAACTGAGGGAAACCATGGAGTCGCACGACCCCGTTGATGAAGCTCTCCGCCACGGTGGCGGCAATGTAGGGATGGCGAAGAGGGAGGAAGTGGTTGTATTTGGAGAGATGGTCCACCACCACCAAGATGCAGTCAAACCCTTGCGAGCGCGGTAACCGAGTGATGAAATCCATGGCAACATCTTCCAAAATGCTGTCTGGAATATGGAGCCGTTGGAGAAATCCGCCCGGGTACATGGTTTCGTATTTTGCCTTTTGGAAAATGAGGCATGCGGCTACGAAGGCTTTGACTTACCACAACATGTGAGGTCAGTAAAGAGACGTCGGTCACGACGCCAAGAGGTGGTAAATGCGGAAGACCCCGGCGTGTCCTCAGAGGGTGAAGCATGGAACTCGGCGAGGAGACGAGAAATGCTAGGTGATGAGGACGCGAGAACGAGGAGGCCCTCGTAGAATAAAAGGCCTCCGACAAGAGAGTAGGAATGGTGGGTCGCGGCGTCGAGGATAAGGGTCGTCCAAATGGCGTTCAACCGGGGGTCGGCTTCCACTTCATGTTGGATGGTAGTTGCTTCTTCCCAAATGGGTCGAGAGATAGCCAAGAGTTTCGGAGATTGGATTTGACGGGAGAGAGCATCGGTCGTCCGGTTCGCCTTCCCCGGGCGGAACTCAATGGTGAAGACATAAACGAGGAGCTTGGTGACCCAAACTTGTTGCGCCAACGTTGCAATTTTCAGTTTTATAAAATAGCGGAGGTTGTGGTGATCAGTGCGGACCATGAAGGGGCGCCAAGGAGGTAGGGTGCCAATATTGCACCGCCAAAATGAGGCTCATGAGCTCATTTTTGTACGCGGAATGGCTCCGGATAGTACTCAAGAAGGCCCGGCTAAAGTAGGCGATCGGCCGACCAGCTTGCATGAGTATGGCTCCTACCCCGATGGCAGACATGTCGCACTCCACGAGGAAAGGAAGACGAAAGTACAACATGGCTAACATCAGTCCTTGCACAAGGGCTTATTTGAGGGCGGCGAAGGCGGCGACAGCCGTGGTCGACCAATGAAACGGACCCTCTTCCGACTTCTTTAAGAGCTGTGTGAGCGGATATGTCATACCCCGTAGCCTTGGATGAAAAGCTGATAGAAACCAATCAAGCCCAAAAAACCGCGAACCTACCGGAGTGAAGAGGGGGTCGTCCACTAGAGGACCGATGCAATCTTCTCCTCATCCATAGCTACCCCTGGGCCGAGATGGTGTGGCCCAGGTAGCTTACTTCCTGATGCAGACAGGTGCCGCGGCGCCAAAGTTTATTTTATGCATGTTTATTTATTTTTATTCATGTCAAATACCTTTCTTTTATGACACGCACTTATGTCATGCTTTTATTTTCGTGTATTTTTTATGTATCGAAGTTGTAATGGTGTATTCCCTATGACGTAATTAATTAGGTCGTACATTTAGTTACTCTAGATTAGTCTGAGGTGTAATTCTTTCATTGGGTAAGGTCGGTTTTCCTCTCACTTCCATGTTGAGTCTTAATCCTAATTTTGAGTCTATCCCTATTTTATTCTCATTATAATCCTTGCATTGTTTATAAAAAATAAAAATATATAGTCTATAAAAAAACAGAAAAATAAAGTTGAGTAACGTCAAATTTAATCTCATGTGGGCCAGCCATCAAATTTTACAAGTGGGTCAGCCCTCACCCGTGAAAATGGGGAATCCAAGCAGTTTTCTCTGATCATGGGCAGCCATTGGATTATAAAAATGTGTGCGTGTGCGCGCGCGCGCGCGTGTGTGTGTGTGTGGGGGGGGGGGGGAATGATTACAAAGAGGGTAGGATAAGAGACAAGTCTGAAAAAAAACAACCCGTAACAGGCTTCCCCCCTATTTCCCTCTACAGGACCGCGAGTCCATTTCTTTAACTCTTTCTTTCTCCGGACAATTTCTTCTATGTGATTCTTCTTCATCCTCCATCTTTCCACGAATTTCGACACCACCATATTTCTTCTAGCACGCCACCGCTCCGTCCTCCTTGCAAGCCGCCGCGCCGTCTTTACTCTGTTTGTGTGAGTTTCTTGTCCTCCACCAGACCTTCCACTGACCACCACCACCATCCCTATCCACTTTCGGTGAGATCTATCCATCTTTAGGTTCGTCACTGCCCAGTTTGTAGTAATTAACAAAGTTTCTGAGGGAAGTTTGTTTTTATTTTTTTTGTCTTATTTTCTCGTTTTCTCTAAATTTTTTTCTCTCGAAAACTATTTTGTTACTTTGGATTTTATTGATTGCCGTTGGATTATCGTTGGATTGCCATTCAACGGATTTTTAAGCCGCTAAATAAATTAAAATACTAATTTTGTGCAGGTTGCACTCCAAATTTACATGTTAGATCTAATGTCGCTTTCTTGATTTTAAAATTGCATAAAATACTATTTTTGTATTGCATTCATCACATCAGATACAACTATGAATACATCAAGTGTAATCAGAGCTAGATTGTCTTAAAGATTTTGTTTGGCGTCATCTTTATTTTTATTTTTATTTTGTCAAAATAAAAAACTTACAATTTTTTAGTTTCCGAGATATTATATTGTTGCCCAAAAAATTTAATTTGCCATTTCGGCATACCTCATACATCTTTTCATATTAGAGTGCATTATACAATCTATATAGCATGGTAGTTGCATCACCTCTTAATTTTGATTTTCTCATGGCTAATAATGAATTAACTAATATAAATACGACCCCAACATGCAATCTAAAGTGGCAAGAACTACTTGATAGAACACACGAATTACCACAACGCATCAAACATGACAATGATTTGCAGAACACCACCCACAATATGGAAGAACGATAACAAAAATTGGTTAATAAGCAACAAGAAATCTAAAACAAAAGACAAATTACATTAGATAATCTTAATCACCAATTAAGATTACTCACTAAGCACTACTAAACTCAATGCCAAACGTATGGGGGCCATACCCGCAAATAATCAAGATAGGTGAAATGAAAGTAGAGAGTTTATTGAGTTGAATGATCATAAGAGATATAATGACTGAAAGATTAAAAAAGACAATCAAAATATTGTTAAACAATATTCTTTAAGTTGTCATCAAGTTCATCTAACCCACACTACTGAAAGCTCCATCTATATCGATCAGCATGATATTAAAATTCTTGATTGTAAACTAAAATTTAACCTAGTGAATAATTTTACAGTTTTTCACAATCCTTTTTATGTTGGTGATGATTTTATAATAAAAGAGCAAGATAATGCGGCAGAAGATAATTTGGAAGATAATATGAAGTTTTTGGACAACCCTATTTATGATGACAGTATAACCAAATATGATATAGAATCCACCATTTACTAAAAGACGACAACCTTAAAGAAGGTGATTCTTTTGAAGATAATGTAGTAAATGAGTTAAGACTCAAACTTCGAACATTCCCTTAAAAAAATTCAACACATTTATGTGCCCAATATTAAATATATCCTTTTTGAGATCTTGGATTTAACGATGTTTGAGGATGAAATTTTAGCACTAAAGGTTGCAAGATTTCATCAATTATTAATTATCCACTTTGGATAATTGTACTTCAAGGAAATTTTTTGCTAGCACGGGAACACTTAAAATGGAAGATACTTTTAAAAAAAGAGTTGAATTTTTATTTTTGCTTAGTTACTTTGCATTTTTAGGCTTTGTATATGTTTTCCATTATCTTGTCTACATCCTATTTCTATATAAAGTATCATCTGCATGATAATCGCATGAAAATTACTTTTGATTGCGACATTAGGTTCCTAAGTCATTTTTGGAGAACATTATGGGCAAAATTAGGAACCAAACTTCAGTTAGCAGTCCATATCATCCTCTCAATGATGGGAAAAATGAAGTAGTCAATAGGAGCCTAGGTAACTATTAGATGACTTGCGGGAGAAAAGCGACTTCAGTGGAATTTGATACCTCCACAAGCCGAATTTGCCCACAATAACTCTGTGAACCGTTCCACTGGCAAAACCCCTCTTCAAGATCCTTTATGGTCAGTCTATTCCTCACCTACTAGATAGGACTCCTTTATCTTTTAATGATAGGATTAGTGCAGAGGCTAGGGAACTTAGCTACCAGATTCTAAAGGTCCAAAAGGAAGTACTTAAGAGACTTTGTATCTCAAACGCATGATACAAGGCAGTTGCCAGCGAGCATAGGAGAGGCCGAGAGAGCAGCATTTTCACAAGAGAGATATGGTGATGACATACTTTCGGCGACAGAGATTCCCAGTTGGTGCATACGGCAAATTGAGTAAGAGGAGCCTACACAAGAGACCCGACAGATGAGGTTGACCTATAGACACTACCATTTAAACCTGTGGAGCAGCTAGAGACTGGTGAGATCGACGACAAAGTGGATATCTGTACCACTCAGACTCGGCATGGAGTACATCGACGATTCTTAGTACGTTGGCGAGGACGATCGTTGACAGATTGTTCGTAGATCAAGGCTGAAGAGTTATCGAGACGTCGCCCTGACATATTACAACATATCACGAAGGTTTTCTCGTCAGGGGACGAGATTCTCCCACCTGGGGGGATTGATGCAGACAGGTGCCCGCAACGCTAAAGTTTATTCTATGCATGTTTATTTATTTTTATTCACGTCGAACACCTTTCTTTTATGTTGCGCACTTGCTTCACGCTTTTATTTTTGTGTATTTTTATGTATCAAAGTCGTAATGGTGTATTCCTTGTGATGTAATTAACATACATTTAGTTGCTCTAGATTAGTCAGAGGCGTAAGTCTTTGATTGGGTAAGGTCGATCCATGTTTCCTCTCTCATTTTCATGTTGAGCCTTAATCCTAATTTTGAGTCTATCCCTATTTTATTCTCATTATAATCCTTGCATTGGTTACAAAAAATTTTTAAAAAAAATCTGTCTGTAAAAGTAACAGAAAAAAATGAAGTTGAGTAATGTGAAATTTAATCTCACGTGGGCCAGCCCCTCTCCCGTGAAAATGGGGAATCCATCTCCCGTGCCCCACTTTCAAATATTGTTTTCCCGAAAACATCCCACTCTCCCTTGAAAACCACCCCCATAAATGAGATTGTGGGCAACCATTGGATTATAAAAATTGGGGGTGGGGTGGGGGGTGGGGGGTGGGGGGTTGATTACAAGAGGGGAGGAAAAGAGACAAGTCTCTTCGTCGCCGCTTTTACTCCGTTTGCGTGAGGAGTCTCTCGTCTTCCACCAGACTTTACACCGACCACCACCACCATCCTGCTCCACTCTTCGTGAGATCTATCCTAATCTTTAGGTTTGTATCTGCCTAATTTGCAGTAATTAACCTAGTTTTCGAGGGAAGTTTATTTTTTGTATTTTGTCTTATTTTATCGTTGTCTCTAAATTTTTTTTCTCTCCGCAAATATTTTATTACTTTGGATTTTATTGATTGTCGCCAGATTGCCACTCGACGATTTTTTGAGCTGCTAAATAAATTAAATTACTATTGTTGTGCATGTTGCGCACCAAATTTACTTGTTAGATCTAATGTCGTTTTCTTGATTTTAAAATTGCATAAAATATCATTTTGCATCGCATTCATCACGTCAGATACAAGTATGAATGCACCACTTCTGCCACGACAAAGGAACATTTCTTTGAGTTGAGGTAATCGCACTGAATGGGAGTCAAATGAGGCTTACATGTCAATGGTGGTCCGGCCATGAGGAGCTACACCAAAATGTCATTAAAAATGAGTGTGTTTGTGAAGTGCCACCCTGAAGATATCGTTCAACGTTGCTTGGAAGATGGTGGGGCGTTGGTCAGCCTGAATGGCATGACAAGAAACTTTTAGTGGCCAACGTAAGTCCGGAACCCGATCTTGGTGACTTCTTCCGGTCTCACCTGAATTTGATGCTAGCCCGACCGGAGGTCAAATTTGGTGAGGAAAGCCGCCTCGTGGACTTCGCCAAGCAGCTCCTGAATGATCGGAATTGCGTACTTTCCCGGCACCGTTGCCTTGTTGAGCTCGCAGTAGTCCACGCAGAAACGCCAACTACTGTCATTTTTAGGACCAAAAGGATCAGGCTAGAGAAAGGGCTCACACTAGGACGGATGATCAACATCTCCCGCACAAGACGCTCGATCTCATCTTTCTACACATGACCATAATTGTAGGACCGCACTGAGACCGCCGTTGTCACTGGGTGGAGGGGAATGGCGAGATCGGTCAGTCGAACGGAAGGCAACACTGTCGGAGGCCGGAAGACGTCGGCGAATTAGGTGAGAAGTTAATGAAGATCAACCGGGTGAGTGGGAGGGACTGTTACTGGCCCCGATATGGGGAAAAGCCAAGCAGTGAAGTCGACATCGGTGGCCTGCTGTATAGTGCGAAAAAAGACTGGAGAGCGGAGGAGAGCGGAGTCGGTGTCGAGGCGACACAACCGGTCACCGTAGATGAACTGCATAGTCATGGTCGCTCAATTGATGTGCATGTCGCACAGTATACGGAGCCAAGCCACATCAAAAATTGTGTGATGTCGCTGAGGCCGAACGCATAGAAGTCTGTTGTCGCAGAACAGGGCCCCCACCGAGAGAGTCGTGGAGGGGTAACGAACCTCGTTTGGCCAGCATCTCCCATCGCCAAGGCATACTGTAAAGTCCGGGGAAGGGACAGAAGGAAGTTAAAGCTGCAGCAACAATGGCTGCAAAATGAAGTTGTGGCTCACACCGCTGTCCACCATGACGATAATCGAACGATCACAAAGTGTGCCAGAGAGTTTCATGGTCTAAGAGTCGGAGATCCTGCCCACCGAAAAATAGGGTAATAGCTCTAGTCAGTGGAATGTAGTCGTAGCGGGGTCCAAGATGACGCCCTCCTTAGAAAACTCGAGGGCCTCGAAGTCGGCCAAAGTAACCTCGGGGTTGAAGTCGCCAATGATGGAGTGGAACTAATTCACTGAACATTCGTGGTTGGGGATTAGGGTTGGCGGCATCGAAAACACAGTCTTTTGATGTCGAACTCGTTATAATCATTGTTCGAAGGGCGATGAGGGGTCGTGGCACAGTCTGGGTAGGCCAACCCTGTGGACCGCTGGGTATATCCGCAGCAGGCGGCAACCATGGTGGTCGCGGGGTATGATAGCCAGCGGCAGGCGACTGAGCATAGAGGTCAGCCTCCATCAGATAGGCCGTGTTGAGGATGTGGGAGACCATGCGCAAATGGCGTGTGCGGAGGCGCGAGCAGATGTGCGGAATAAGGCCCTGAATAAACAACCCCAAATAGTGGTCGAGCTGAAGGTCGGGAACATGAGTGAATAAGGCGACGAACTCATCAATGAACTCATCAAGGCCAACGTTTGGCGAATGTCGCAGAGGCGCTCGATGGAGGAGCCAGAGTAGCAGGTATCATACCGCCGAATCATCTCATGTTTGAGGTCGTGCCTATAGAGGCAAGGATTGGACCGGCGAAGCGACCGAGTCCAATGAAGCGTGGAGCCGTCGATGGCGGTAGACACCTTGTCCGAGTCAAGAGTGAGATGATGATCAATGTATTGTTCCGTCTTCGTGATCCATCCCATCAAGTCAACGTCGGCAAAGGACGGGATGTAGAGAGCTATGTTATTAAAGACGCAAGGTGCAACTCCTAGGTGCGCTTTGGGCCGGCCTTGGGTGCGCCTACGCACACCTAGGCATGCCTCGGGCACATCACTCGCCTCTGTCTGATAAAGGAGGGTGTTGTGCGCCTGGCGCCTGAGGAGCGCCTTTAATAACATGGGTCGAGAGTGAGGTCCAAACATGCCAGCGGTGGTGGGAGTGGCGGCTCCGGTGGAAGCCAGGATGTTAGAGCACCGAGAAGCGTTGAGGGCGTCTGAAAGAGAACCGGAGTCGGAGGTGGTGAGGGCGGCAACGGATGCTTGGAGGGCGTCGATCTTGGAGTTGATGGCGAGGAGCGTTGCTTGCATGAAGGCGAGGAGTTATTCGTGGGCATCCACGCAACGGCTTAGGGCATCATTGGTGCTATCCGCGATGGGATATGGATAGAGCCAGGTGAAAGGAGCCAAGGACGTTGTCAGCTGCAAGGGGCGGTGCTCAAGGGAAACAGGAGGCGCGGATTCCCCGTGAGCGGCGATGCTGACAAGGGAGACAGACGCAAACACTGGCGCGCAATCGGCAGGCTTCTGGTGGTCGAGCGGCTCGCGGAAAACAGAGATCGGGAGAGAGGGCCGCACGCGGATTCGAGCGAGCAGAAAATAAATCGACGAGCAGCAAAATCGTGGAGAAACTGGTGGCTTCAGCGGCTAGTAGTCGGACCAAATATTAGATATCCTGAGGAAGAATCCGGCGAGGGAGAAGTTCGGCAGTAGGGGGAAGAGGAGGAGAAGAAACCTTAGGGGGCAGCTATAATCCTTAGATTCATCCAAGATAACCCTAATTGAAAACATACAACTCTATTATAACAGTGTGGTGCGAATAGCGAGAGTTCAGTTGTGCGGATATTAAAAAAAAAATCCAAATGAAAATATTTAAATAGCAGTAGTTCTCGCGGTCTCCTTCAAGTCGAAGGGCGACGTGTTGATGTCTTCTTGCACGTGTAGACCCTCCACAACCTAGACTCTTCATGCACGTTTGTAACAATTGATCACTACTTCTCACGTTCCGTCTAAACTACAGATTGTTGATTTCTTGACAAAAGGGATATCCACTGAGAGATTTCATAATCCCACTTGCAAGCTGGGAATGATAGATATACACTCTCCAATTTGATGGCGGGTGTTGTAATTAATGTTCTGTACATCTAGGTCATATTATTTTTTGTGCTTCGTTTCTTTCATGATAAAGGGGTCTTTCTAGTTTATGCCCCCTCCGATGTAAATGTGTGTGTGTGTGTGTGTATATAGGTCTTAAGGACAAATAAGAAACTCTCATTTCCAACAGAAACCACAACCACCTCTCCATCACATGGATCACTCGCCTCTGCCTAGACCCCACTGATCAGCCCGTAACTGCCTCTGCCAGATCCATTGATCCTGCCCTCACTGGTACCCAAACCACTCCAATGCTTATCTCACTAGCAATACTTCGAGCTTCGTCGAAAGGGCCTCTGTTTTTCCACCGCCAGCAATACTCCCTCTCCGACAAATGCCCTCACAAGGACTCATGTCTATTGCTCAGCACTGAAGACGACAATCTCAACTTTGCTTAATTTTGATCGTCTGATGCTCAATGAGGACCTATAGGCCTCGACCTTCAAGATACGATCGATTTTTGGGAGGGAAGTGTTGATACAATTACGACTCCACGGGGAATTCATACATCCTCTTACCTACATTTGCAACCTAGGGCATTTTAGTAACTACGTGTATGCCACTACCGCCAATATAAGGGAGTGACGATGAGTCTTTTAGACTATCTGGAATCATTGTCTTGCATTAGACTCTCATAGGAGAGAAGAACTCATAGAGGGATCCTGCCCACAAGAGTGGATATCAAGCAAGCCTTGATATATTATATCTCACAATTTTAATTAGCAGGAGCTATCAAAATGCATATAAGACAAGCTAAATTGAAACATTAGCGATATTTATAAGGCCCCGTTCATTTGGGCGGATTTGGGGGATAGGAATTGGAATTTACCTTCCAATTCCAGTTGCTTTGTTCAGCATCCTAAATAACAGGTTGAAATTAGAAATCATATCAATACCATAGGAACTGTTAATAGGTCAATTCTTTCTCCCACCCCTCAATTCCGACCACTATAGTTCTAACATCTCAATCCCCCCCCCAAATGGCGCACCTCCGAAGTTTGTGGCCACTCTCCTCCAATTCATCAGCCGGAGTATGCAATGTTCTCCTCGACTTCACCGGTTGGTGTTTAACCGGGAAGAAAGCGAGGATCAAATTCAGCAGGGTATTTTCTTCCACGATCTTTCCTTCGACTCATCGATTACATTATTTTGTCCTCCTTCAGTAATCCTCCTCTTGTTTGTCTCGATTCTTGGAAATGTGTTCACTTGATTTGTATTTTTAATTTTCTTCCCCTTTCGTTCCAGTTCAGCTATTTAAGAGGATTATATGCTCAAACAGGACATGAAACAGCAATGATTGGATGATTTTTTCCTTCCTGTTTGTAACTTGTGTAGGCAGACGTAAGCCTTTTTTTCTGAATGCCGCTATTTCTCCTTAAAATAATCTTTTTGCAATTCATGAGGAACATTATCTACTGTATTTCTTAATTTTTCATTATGTGCGGACATGAAAACAGATCTTGAGGTCAAATACAAAGATCAAAGTAAATTTTATAACAGCACACTTGCCAAGATTCTCATGGAGTATACTGCTGGTTGAATTATTTGGAAATCTAGGAGCTTTCTTGTATTTTTTTTTATTATATAACAATTTCTTTTTGTTAGTTTTCCAGTGATTTATGCGTTGAGCCTGCAATTGCATACATCCAAAATTTTGCTTTGTCTAGTTTTCCAGTGATTGTATGTGCTTCATGACGACATAAAAAATATAGTTGTATGTGTATATGCCAAATCCAATATAATTCATGCACAACTGAATTCTTGCCTATATTCGAACAACGGAATTGTCAATGACAATTCCTGTGATTGAATTCTTGGCTATAGCCGAACAGTAAAATTTGAATTGACTCAATTCCAATTCATGTGGAAATTGGATGAGTCAATTTCAATGCATATCTCACAACTCCTTCCAAACGAACGGAACCAAAGTGATACTGTAACATATGATAATAAAAACATTTATTTGAATAATGGTTATAAGAAACCAGGATGACGTTGGATGAAGAGTGTGAGATTGGAACGATGCTCAAATCAGATGAATTGTGTTTCGTAGAGAGACTGCATATGCACCTTCTCTTCTAGCGAAGACTCATTTGAGAAAATTAGATACCATTAAACTGCATTTGCCTAAGCAAAGACGCCTAACAACCAAAATGCCTGCCAAGTCCTAATCAAGATAAATAAATAAAGAATAGCACATTTACCTTTCCATTGCTAGAAGCGCATTTCACATTTCAATCAAAAGTTACAAATCCAAAAGTATCAGTATCACAAGGGAATCTAACGAAATACTATTCCTAACAGTGTAAGTAAAAGGAAATTTAGTTTTTCTTATGCTTACAAGCGCACTCGGGTAGTTGACCAGAATGGAGAATTAATCATCCATAGCTAAATGTATTTGTTTGTGTTAGAAGATAGTAGAAAAGTATGTAAAAGCCCATTATAATTATGACTCATTTTTGAGCCCAAGTTTGTCTTAGGTTTAGTCTCACATTGTATTTTTGGGATTTCTCTCTTCCTCTCTTCCTATATATATGTACTCATACTTAAAGTTTATACATGAAATACAACCTACAAGGTTCATTGTTCTCATTTTCTACATGGTATCAGAGGGATACGGTCCGGTCTGTCTGTTTCTGTCCGCCTGGTTCTCCTGTTAACCGGGCGGTTTGGTCTTCGGCTTATCCGCTCTGTCTTGCGGCCTTCCCTGTTTCTAACCGCGGCTTCCCGCGCGGTCAGTTGTTCTATTGTCGCTCCCCTTACTCTCTCTCGTGGATTCCACCTCTTTTTAACCCCCCCCCCCCTCCGTTTTTATAAACCTCTCGGTCTGGTGGGCCCCCCTTCCCCCTAACCGAGTGGTTTTCTTTTATCTTCTCGCCCGACTTCCCGCCCTCTCGTTGTTGTCTCTTCTTCTACCTGGAGTACCCACAGTCTCTCCTTTCTCCTTTTCTTATCGCGCGACTTCTTCCCTTGTCGCTGCGACCTCTTCTTCTCGCTGCGGCTTTCTGAACCGCTACGAGCACCGCATCTTGGTCGCGACACCTTTTTGTGCCGCTGGTGTTCTCACCGAAACCGTGCGGTCTTCCATGCTTAAGTCGTTGCGGTTTCCCTTCCCACTGTTGCTTTCCTACCTGCTGCAACTTTCCCTCCCGCTCCTGTTTTTTCCCTGGTCTCTGTGGGCTTCCCGCACGGCCTTCTCTTGCCGCTGCGGCTTCTCTACCCTCTGCGGGCTCCGCATCTTGGTCGCGGACTCTTGACGCTGGTGTGTTGACACCGAGACCGTGCGGCTTCTCTTCTTCTCCTCCGAACGCTTTCTTCAGGTTGTGGGTTGCCTCTCTTAGCCGTTGCGGCCTCTCTACCTGCTGCGGGCTCCGCATCTTGGTTGCGGCCTCTTGCCGCTGGTGTAGTGTCACCGAGACCATGTGGCTTCTCTTCTTTTCCGCTCCGCTTTCTTCAGGTTGCGGGTTGCCTCTTCTCGCTCGGCTACCTCTTCGTGTGCGGCTGGTTCTGTCCGTTGTGGTTTCTCCATGCTGATGTCTTTTGTCCGCTGCGGCTAGCTTCTTCTTGCGGCTTCATGGATTCTACAATTGCCTCTGGCGAGTCCGCCGGTGCATCATCTCTGCCACCACGGGCTGCTTCCTCTGCTACTGATCTTCGAGATGAACTCGGGATTACCACTATATCTATCACTGGCAAAAGGAACTTTGTGGAATGGGTACATTCAGTTTGTCGGGTGCTGCAGACAAAAGGACTGCTTCATCACTTGACCCGGGCTACTCCTACCCTTCCTACAGACGAGTGGCTTCGTGATGACATTCATGTGCAATCCCGGCTTCTCAACTCCAAGGATACCGAGCCATACAGGATGGTCATGTGCTAAGTCCATGTGGGAGGAACTCCACTCCTATCCTGGCCAAAACAGCCTCCAACATTTGTTTGACATCATCACTGATCTTCAATCCCTTGATCACGGGATACCTGGCGATATGACTTCCTTCGTTGTCAAGGCCAAAACACTTGTTGAGGCATGGATATAACACCAGCCTCTTACTACTGATCTGGTTGCCCAACGGGAACAAAAAGAAGCTGTCGGGATTGCCATGATGATGACAAGGGTTCCTCCGCATCTGCACAGTGTTCGAGCTCAGATACTCTCCTCTGCCACTACTCCCTCTCTCTTTGATGTCTACTCAATGCTTCTGAAGGTCACTCCACCACCCGAGGCTCCTCTGCCTCCCTCTCCAGCTCTTCTCCAGCTACATTCACCACATCCCTCCACTCGTGGTACCTCAACCCGTGGGGGTCTCCATTCGTCTCGGGGATGAGGACGTACTGGAAAACCCCCCTTAAATGCACTTTATGTGGTCGGGAAAATCATCTGGAGGTTACCTACTATCGTAAGCATGGCCTCCCACCCCACCTTGCTGCTTCTACGAAGGTCGAGTCTCCGCCCTTGACTTCTACTTCGACTTTCACAAATGCTCAGTCTGACATTGATGCTATCCGCACCCAGCTTCAGCAAGTCCAAGGGGTGATTGCTCGCTCCTCGGGCTTCGTGGCTTCCATCGCCAATGAAGGTATAACCTGTCTATCTCGGAGTTCCCACTGGATTGTGGACTCTGGTGCCACCCACCACATTACTTGCTAGAAGCCGTCTCAATACTTGGTCTCTCCTCATTCCAAGTTCATTACTGTCGCTAATGGTGACTCCACCCCTGTCTCTGGAGCTGTTGATATCCATCTCACACTCAACCTCTCCTTAACCTCAGTTCTTCACGTTTCGGGCTCCCCGTTCAACTTACTTTCTATTAGTCGACTTACAAAGGATCTTGATTGACATGTTACATTCTCACCATCTTCTTTTGTTGTGTAGGATCGGCAAACGCGGAATATTATTGGTAGAGGACGGCTGTCTCATGGGCTCTATCTTCTTGATGTCCCTCCATCTACCCTTTCTGTCGTCTCCTCAGTTGAGTGACATCGTCGTCTTGGACATGCTCACCTCCAGATTCTAAAGCAAACTCTTCCAGATGTCTCCTTGAATGAGTTTACTTGTGAGTCATGTATCTTTGGTAAACAACATCGAGTTTCTTTTAGTCCTGTATATAATCTGAGTAGTACTCCTTTATCCATTGTCCATTCTGATCTTTGGGGCCCTTATAAAGTCCCTAGTATATTTGGGTACCGCTACTTTGTTACCTTTATTGATGATTACTCTCGAGTGACATGGTTATATTTACTACGGGATCATACCGAACTCACTTCTATATTCCGTACATTCGTTACTGAACTTCGTACTCAGTTCTCTTCCCCGCATAAAATTATCCGCACTGACAATGCGCGGGAATATACGAGCCGAACATTCGTCTCACTTTGTGCTGAATTTGGCATTATACATCAAACATCGTGTGCTTACACTACTCAGCAAAATGGTGTTGCTGAGCGCAAAAAATCGGCATCTTCTTGATGTTGTCCACTCCTTAATGCTTCAGATGCAGGTACCCATCGAATACTGGAACTTTGCAGTTTCTACTGCGTGTCACCTCATCAATCGTCTGTCTTCCTCTGTTCTCAACTTTGTCACTCCGTTTAGCCTCCCCTTTCCTTCTCAATCTTTGTTTCCTCTCGCACCTCGGGTGTTTGGGTGTGCTTGCTATGTACATAACCTTGGTCCACCTACGGATAAATTTGTCCCTCGTGCAACCAAATGCATGATCGTAGGGTACTCTTGCACTCAAAAAGAGTATGTATGTTACTCTCCTGTCGACCGAAAAGTGGTTGTGTCCGCTGATGTTACTTTTTTGGAAGACCAACTATTTTTGTCATCCACTTCAGTACCTCCTAGTGTGCATCATGTGCCTCGTCCTGCTATCCCAGTCACGACTTTTCTACCTCCTCTACTTCCAACACCCCACGTGAAACCACCAGCACCCAAACCACCTCTCATCTGTGTCTACACTCGTCGTAGTTTGAAATCTGAAGCCCAGCCACTACTACCGTCTACCAGTACTATCTTGCGGTCAGCTGACCCTGCCTCGCCTCTACGGCAAATGCTCTGGCCAACTATATTTTCCTACATCGGCACTCTCCTCCTCTGCTCAAATTTGCTCTTGCACTTTCCTCTATTTCTCTGTTTAACATTGTGCAGGAGGCTCTCCAACACCCTGGGTGGCCTGCGACAATGGAAGCTGAGATGTCAGCCCTTTGGGCTAATCATACTTGGGATTTGGTACCTCTTCTGTCTGCCCAGTCCTGTGTTAGCTGTAAATGGATCTTTGTCATTAAACATGCTCCGGATGGGACTATCGATCGCCTCAAATCCCATCTTGTGGCTCGTGGGTTCACTCAGTAACAGGGCTTGGACTATGAGGAGACTTTCTCCGCTGTCGCCAAACTAAATTCTGTTCGGGTTCTCATCTCCCTTGTTGTTCACCGCTGTTGGCCACTACATCAGCTGGACATTAAAAATGTCTTTCTTAATGGTGATCTTCAAGAGACGGTTTTCATGAACCAACCTCCCGGGTTTGAGACCACGGGGGAGTCTAGGGTGTGTCGACTGCGTAAAGTTATCTATGGTATCAAACAGTCCTCTAGAGCTTGGTTTGAAAAATTTAGCAAGATTGTTCGTGATATTGGCTTTCAGCGAAGCTCGGCTGACTTCACTTTTTTTACACATCATCGATCAACAGAGACTGTAATTCTCTTAGTGTATGTGGATGATATTTTGATAATTGGCGATGACTCTGTCGGAATACAATAGATCAAACAACACTTAAACTCTGTATTTCAAACAAAAGATCTGGGAAACCTTCGGTACTTCCTTGGACTTGAGGTTGCTCGAAGACCTGATGGCCTGGTCCCATCTCAACGGAAATATTGTCTTGACCTTCTTCAGGATGCTGGTTATTCCGGATGTAAACCCGCGGAAACACCTATGGATGTCAACCACAAGCTAAGTGCTCATGGAACCGAATCAGATTCTCTACTTACAAATCCTGAATATTATCGGCGCCTTGTAGGAAAATTGATATACCTAACAGTTACAAGGCCCAATATCTCTTTTGTTGTTGGAGTGGTTAGTCTTTTTATGTATTCACCAAAAATATCTCATCTGTAGGCTGCCGAATGCATCCTCAGGTTCTTGAAAGCTGCCCCGGGACGAGGGTTGGTATACAAGCCATCCGCCTCTTTATCCCTGTTGCGTACACTGATGCTGATTATGCGGGCTCGCTTGATGATCGACGATCCACCACTGGTTTTTGTACCTACTTTGGAGAAAATCTCATCACATGGTGCAACAAGAAACAATCGGTTATTGCTCGCTCTTCTGCTGAAGCCGAGTATTGTGCTATGACTGATGTCGTGTCTGAACTTACCTGGTTAGAGAGCCTTCTTTGTGATTTGGGTGTCAAACTCTCCTCACCTGCTACTCTATTCTGCAACAGTCAGGCTGCTATACATACTGCGAAGAATCCTGTGTTCCATGAGCGAACAAAACACATTGAGGTTGATTGTCACTTTGTCCGGGAGAAGGTCCAACTGAAGAAACTTGAATTGGAACATGCTCCAGCCTCCGAGCAAGTTGCAGACATCTTTACAAAGGCTCTATCTCAGTCATTGTATCAACAGTTTCTATTCAAGCTTGGTGCTTACGATTTGTATGCTCCAGCTTGCTGGGGAGTGTTAGAAGATAGTAGAAAAGTATGTAAAAGCTCATTGTAATTATGACCCATTTATGAGCCCAAGTTTGTCTTAGGTTTAGTCCCACATTGTATTTTTGGGATTTCTCTCTTCCTCTCTTCTTATATATATATATATATATATATATATATATATATATATATATATATATATATATATATATATATATATATGTACTCATACTTAAAGTTTATACATGAAATACAACCCACAAGGTTCATTGTTCTCATTTTCTACAGTTTGATACCCCAGGAATCAAATTTTGTCAGCCCAGGAAAGCAGGTGTTAAATTTTATTTACAAAAATATTGTCCTTTAAGCACTTACTAACCAGACAAAAAACCAGGCTGCATCTACTTTATTATTTATCAAAGACTCCATGCATATAAGGAGAGGAATGTGTGCATGAGGACAAGAGGGATGTGGAGGACGGGGCATGTGGATATTGAGGGTGGTAGGCATGGGTTGTTCCTTCCTCATCACCAAGAACCAGAGGAAAATGCAAGAGCTGCGGTCAAAGCATGAAGAATAAAGACGAGATGTTATGAGGGTTCATATTTACAGCAAAGTGAAGAAAATTAAAGCAGCTGTATCCATTGAACCTACAGCATCCATTGAGAAATAAATGGGTGTTCTTCTACAATGGTAACAAAAGTCACAAGAAGAGGTGAGGGGGATTTGCGCAAGCAGATAGAAACACAATTAATTTGATAATTATGTTTTTAGGTTGTTTTTTATACTGTGGAAATGAAAAAAAAAATTTTGAATCTTTACAGTTTTGCCAAAAATATAATTAAGTTGGATCCATGACTTCCCCCATGAAAGAACTAAGGTCATGTTAGCTGAGTTCAAGGCCTTGGAAACTGAGTATATTGGCCTTGCAGCTAATACAGGACATTTATATCATTAGACCAACCATGCTGCTCTGTGGGTAGCATTTTTAGACCGTGTACCAGGAGCTGAGGGGATCATGATTATGATCCATAGTGGAGCAAGTCACAAGTTTGTCTAACAGGACTTAGTGACTCGGTTGCACCTTTGGATAGACCCTTCATCTGGCTTCACATTGTTAGGTGCCCGGGATTGAGACCTTGTCAAGGGGCGGCGAAGAGTTGAGTCGAAGTTGAAGCCTCTGTCCTTCCTCCCTTGATAACCCATATAATGGCCTATGGTGGAATCAAGGAGGAGAAGAAGATTAAGTTAAAACTTGTATACCATTTCCATACTTCCCTTGAGTATAAATACTCACGACCAAATTACATGAAACTTCCAAACATTAAGACCTCATGGATGGAATTGGAGGTTAGGAATAGGAATTGGCCCCTCAATTCCAGTTCCATTTTTCTGCACGCATAATAATAAGGTGGAATTGGAATTCCCCTCAATTCAATGGTAATTGCTAGCCTATTTTTCCTCTTCAATTCTGACCTAAGGAGATCAGACTTCCCATGTCCTTCACCTAGTGAGTTTTGTTCATCCAGCACTACTCTCATGCAATTGTTCTTGTCCAATATTGTTGGCGATCTGATTCTTCCCCTCCGACCAAAAAGCTAAACTCGGCTACTTCACCTGCATCCTCACACTCCTCTCTTGCACGGCAGAAGGTCTTCCCATCTTCTTGCAAGAGAGAAGAATCCTCATGAGAGAGGCTTCATGCAGAGTGTTGAAACCAAAATTTGGTCTCAACGAGAGTTCGGATCCAAGGGGGTAGCTTGCACTTACTTCTCCCGAACTAAAACTCCTGACCAGACGCTTAGAATTAGAGAACTGACCATGTGCTGTAGCGTGGAGGTCCCACCACACACCCGGAAGATCTTAAGACTGCTTCCCCTCTCAAGACAAAACCTGAGCTGGACATCTTGAAGGGCTCTCGCAGACAACCAAAACAACCTGAGGAGGAAGAAGCCAAAAGAACTGAATCCCCTCCAAAGGTGCCCACAAGGTCTATTTATAGAATTTCAAGCCTGGTCTGCAAACAGCTTAACTCCGATGTTCAGATCTTCTATACGCAGCCCAAAACGGTCTGTCAACAGCGAAACTCCATTGTTCAGAGGGGCTATTGGCAAGCCAACAGGGGCATTCTGGTAAAAAACACTATTGGGCGAGTGGGTCCATGAAAATACCACTCGCCTGGGGCAGCGAGTGCTCGATGGGACTGGCACTCGCCACCAGCCTGGGGCCTAGGGCGAGTGCGGGTCTGATTGCCCCACTCGCCCACCCTTTGCCATGGGCCCAGGGCGAGTGCGAGCCTATATGCTCCACTCGCCCCCAACGCTCTTGGCCACTTGGCCTAAGCGAGTCGGGGACCACTCGCCCATCCGACTCGCCTGAGTCAAAGACTGCACACTATTCGGCTGGGTCTTCCCCTGATGGGCCCACTCGTCGGGCACGGGGTTATACACAGAGCCTACAGACTATCATCCTACATGATCGCCAACTACCACATTTGTGTGCCCTATCAATTCGCTGCCTCCCTTCTTCATGATGCCCCGATATACTGATTCATCAAGCTCAAAAAAAGAACCTGAAAATTTCCATGTATTCTCGCTCATTGTTTGGTTGGTGATGGTGATGATAAATTCCTACATGGCTTGCCTCAATGTCTTGTGTTGTACTACATAATGGGGAATTCCATGGTCACTGAACGCATGGTCTATCGTCAAATAATATATGTAGATTAATATGAACAAACATACATGATATCGAGGGAAGCTCGAGACAATTCCTTAAAGGTAGGATCCCTCTAAGAATCTACTCTAAAAAAATTAGCATACCTAATGATCTCTAGTACCATTGCAATCAAATTTTTGGAACTCGACATCTAGTCAGAGACGTTATTGGAAGCATGGTGTGAAGAACGGGATCTATTAGTGCAATCGGACGGAAGTAACGTGAGCGAACAATGTCTGTAACTGCTCCAAATACTCATCAACTGAACCCTTCAACATGATAGAGATGAGTTTGCTCAACGAATTGTTGTGCTTGAAGAATTGACAATTCATGTGTGTATGATCTCGCATAAGTTGTGCATGCCACAATTGAGATGAACCGAGTAAGTGAAAGGCCCGCAAGACTCGTCCATTTAGCTCACTGAGTTCTTTGGTTGCAGATAAAATGTTCACAGTGTATGAACCATTCTAAGGGAACATGTTTCCCATCAAAAGAGAGGGGAATCCAATTTCACATAGCACAAAAAATTGTCGGTGTTACCCAAGGAAAAGTTATATCTCTCAGAAGGATTGAACAACCCTTCGTAGTAAATCAGAGGTTCCCAATGTGTCTGGGTTAGTGGATGATGTCCGGAGGGAAATGAGATAATAATCCACCATTGAAAACAGGTTGTCGGCGCATGTAGGCCACCATACGATGGTTTACACATGCATGATCGGCGGTCAGCTAGCCTAACCTCTAGGTTGGTCGGTGTCACAGTTTGTTCCCATTGCACGCAGGATGTCCATATTCGCCCGAGGGATTGACCAAAACCCACGTTAGCTGCCTGACACGTGTTTTTCGTATAATATTTTCACCCTGTTATTGTTATGGTTTTCATCCATTTTTGTACTAGATGTGTAGGATAATTGCTCATATTGATATTTATTGTTTATATGGGATGTGTGGATGAATTCTTATTACAGGCGTGGATTTTTGTGTGTTTGGGGGACATTATGTTCAATTTGATTTACGCACGCCCGTGCGCAATTGCCGCACGCCCGTGTTTAATTGTCGCACACCTGTGCGTCTATTTCCCCTTAACACTACTCATTTTTGTACCATCTGAATTTGGTGTGCGGTCTTTCGCATGCGCGTGTGCGCACGTGCAATTGCCCGTATGCGCATGTGCGCGGTCATTTCCCCTAATCTTATCAAGTTTGGATCATTCTGAATTTGTGTGTGTGGTATTTCTGCACGCGCATGTGTGCACGTGCAAATGCCTGTGCACGACCTGGGAGCCCAGTTTTTTGTAGTTGTTTAACTGACGCACGTGTGTGTGCCCTGTTTTCTTATATAGTCGTTGCTCGCGATTTCAGTCGAATTGACCGCATCAGGAGCATTGTTCTCCCTCGTTTTTTGCACAGAAGTCTAGGGTTTTGCCCCTAGGTCTCCTCCAAACTCCCCAAGCATTCCAAAAGTAAAGAAGTTGATTTGCAAGGTGTCATTGGAGCTCTAAGGCTGGAGCACTTGAAGTTGAGGTGGACAAACCCCGGGAGATGACACGGCTAGGAGAAGGTGACAACTTCTCCCGTATCGTGGAAGCAGCCACGGAGGAGTTTGTAGAGCTGGTGGACCAAGTTGAGCTCTCCTACGAACCCAAGGAAGAGTCTCTCGTCCCACCATGATCACACCATGATAATTGGGTGTCAATGTCCGTAGATATATTTTCTACTCTAGATGGTTTAAAATGAGATAATGTCCTTCTTGCTGTGATTTCTCTTTCAGTATTTGTGTTTGGTTGCTTGGATGAGTTTATGGATGTGATTGTGTGGTGATGTGTTTGTTGCAACTTCGTTGAGTTAGAAACAAACAAGGGAGCGAGCAAGCGTGGTTGGCCTTTGCAAGTGCAAGGTGCAACGAGAGCAAAGCGGAGAAGTGCGACCCGCAGAGGTGAGAAGAGGTGAAAGAGACCCTCATAGTTTGAGTTTGTGCAAAGTGGAGGAAGGCAGCCCGCAGAAGTGTGAAGCGGTGCCAGCAACCCGCACGTTAAATTAGTTTTCTTTTCATTACATTAGCGATAAAAAAATCAAACCCCTGATAAAACCACCGACCAAGACTTCAATCGCAAGTCTTTTTCGAAAGTAAACACCAGCCCGCCGTGTTTCCACGAGATTCGATATTCGGCGATTCACTTCCCGTTTTATTATTACTTATACGACATTGGCACTCTTGTCGTTTGCCCATCAATTTTTTTGCGTTGTTGCCAAAGAGCACGACACGTGTGATTTTTTTTAAGGAAAAGGCTTGGGGATATAGGCCTTTTTCATTTGTATATTGTGTTTCTTTCATTCTTTCTTTGTTTGTTTCCTTCTATTCGAATGTTACTATTGTATTATTTGATCCAAGTACTACTTTAATTTTTTTAGATTTATGCATATTGGATTTTTAGAATTATTTGTGTTGAATCCATCTCCTCGTCATGTTGTACACTCCACAAAAGTGCAAACGGTGTGTGAATCTTTGTCATTGTAGTGAGGTGTGTGATAAGAGAAATTATGGTTATAATGCCTAAGGATCATCCCATGGAGAATCAAACTCTTTTGGCTCTCCATATGGTGTGAATAATCATTAATTCCTTATACACATGCTGCCCCACTACAGGTATCGTCACAATGTGGAGTTTGGACTCCTTCCATGTCCAGACCTAAGGGTAAGCAATCTTTGTTTTGTCAAAGCACAAATAGTGTGGTGAAGGATTGTGAAAAGATGAGATTGCAAATCGAGGATGAAGATAAGTCTGTATTTATGGTCGTACCTCCTTTCCCTACTTTCATTTTTCCTTCGGTCGCGGACGAGACATCCATTAGCTCCTCAAGTTTTCTTGGGAGTTCATTGGATACATCGACGAGCGAACCCATTGATCTATGTAATGACATTGTGAAGCATTATTTTTCTTTAGCCGCCCGACCTCTTTTGGATTCAACCTTGAGGGATAAATTCTCTAAACCAATTGTAGATGCTCCAAATTCTTTAAATCTTAACATGCATATATCTAGTAATTTGTTGGGTGAGACTGAATTGCAGGAAAATGAGGATGAGGACTTGCCCCCTCCAATGTGCATTAAATGTGGGAGGTAAGGGCATATTGTTGATGTGTTCTTATTGAACAATCCAACTCAGTTGAAAAAGAGTTTGGGATACGATCGCACCTATTACAATAAATCCACTCCTAGAACGATAACTCGTGAAGAGGAGGATCCTGAAAGGATGAGATCCCTCAAACTTTGTTCCTTTGAGTGGGATGCATTCATGCCAGCATGCTTCGCTATGCCGCTTGTTATGCGGGAAGCAGCCACTGGTGAATGGTTAATCACCTTTTTGTTTGTGGAAGCCCCTTTCTGCCCGATCTTTAGTGGCGTGGGTTTCTTTATGAACCTCCCGGGCAGAGAAAGGTAGATCCGATAATTTGAGTTCGGATCCGGGCTGAAATTTCCAGATCCGGGCTGATCCGGAAGAGGGAGGGCTATTGGAGGTGGTTCCACGAGAGGGGTGACTGTGGGGAGAAGGAACAAGTGGCTAGAATTTGGGCTGGCTGCTGGGAAATAGGGGGGAAGGCTGGTGGTGCAGGGAAGGGTTTAGAAGGGGCGGCCGGCGGTGGATTTGCTGGAGGAGAGGCTGGCGGTGGAAGAGGGGATCAGGGGTGGCCAGGCGGCTGGCTGGAAGGGTTTGGGGAAGCGGCACAGCAACAAGGAAGCGGCGGTTTGCTGGGAGGGCAGAGGGAGGCGAAATAGCAAAGGGGCGGCGGTTTTGGCTCCGGAATTGGGCAGCCGGCGGTGGAACCGGCAGGGTTACTGTTGAAACATTAGAATAAATGGAATGGTGAATTGCATAAACGAATAGTGAAATAAGAGTCTTGATTTCTCTGGACAGCAGGAAGATGAACGATTTGGGGGTTGTAGGGGGGCTGTGAGAGGAGTTGGAGGGGGGAAAAGAGGGCTAGGGTTAGGGGATACCTTGGGGAGGAAGATAAACACCTAGGGTTCCACGGAATCGGCATCGTGGCTTGATCGCTGGAATCCGGGATTT
The DNA here is from genome assembly GCA_039583875.1 of Platanthera guangdongensis. Lineage (NCBI taxonomy): Eukaryota > Viridiplantae > Streptophyta > Magnoliopsida > Asparagales > Orchidaceae > Platanthera > Platanthera guangdongensis. The sequence continues at coordinate 422,657 of CM077154.1, read as the reverse complement.
CTTTCTCCAAATTCTGCAATGCCTTCAGCCAGCCCACAAACCATTTATTTATAATAAAAGGAGAATTAGGGCATCTCACCATCGATAACTATGATTGACAGGAGGTGAGGCTACCCAAATACAACAAAATAAATGCAAATATAGTGAAATAATACATCAAATCGATTCGCAACGCGAATCCGGACACATCTGCGGAATCCGATCATCGGTCCGGGCACGCCATATATGGTAAGTTGCCAAATCAGCCCCAAACAGGCCCAAAACTCGTCCTCGTCTCTGCTCCACATCAATCTCCCCGGATTGAAAGAATTCATCTCCCGAAGAATTGGGATCGAAATTCTCTCGAAGAATACCAGGTACAACTCGAAGAGGTCCACCGAAAGTCGTCCAAGTGTCATCGATGGAAGAGATTCCTCGACAATCAACTCCCCCTGACTAAAAAGTTGTCATCTCCAATGAATGGAGACAGTCGTACAGAAGTCGAAGTCCAGGGGTGAATTGATCATGCTCTGCTGCAAGTACTCGGGTGTCACCAGCGTTTGTAGTAGGAATGCACTGATGGAGTATGGTCTCCATGAAGCTCTCAACGCTCAACTCATGAGTGGTGGATCCCGGTGCGATCGGCGGCGTCGTAGGCAGAACCAAATAAAACGAGTCCCCGGGCGGGTGGGTATCAGAAGTGGGTGAGTAGTGGTGTCCATCAGACGTATGTGAGCTATGAAGGTGGCAAGGTAACGGACATAGAGGTGTGGGCGGCTGGAAGTCCCCGCTGCTTGGGTCCACATACTGGCGAGGTTCGTAGTACGCCGTCATATCCTCAACACTAAATATCGGGTGGATACCCATACTTGCAAGGATATCAAGATCATACGTGTTTGCTTCGATCTGTCTCATGATTATATAGGGATCCATTCACCTAACACTCCAGCATTTAGCAAACCTCGTATGGAGCCTCACAACGCAGATTCTCATCATCACTTGTTCGCCTTCATGAAGTACCTGCACTTACCAGTGAACGTCCGCATGTGATTTATAAGTTTTATTATCATTATGGATTATTCGTCGGACCGACTCATGACACTCATGCAAATGATGAACAGACAACACAACAGACTCACGCAAATGATGACAAAATGACTCAACAAACTCATGCAAATGACAAATGACCGACAAAACATGCTCTTTATGGGAGAATCTAATAATGACCTGAAAATTTATCAATAAAGGCGGCCTATCAGGAGTCTCTCTAGAGGGAGTGTAGAAAAACTCATCCCGTGTGTGTCGAGTGCTCAAGTGACCGTGCGGAACATCTACACTCAAGGGCGAGCTCTTGAAGAGCAAAATGTCTCTCAGAGAGTGTAATGCATCAGGGGGCTCACTAGGAGGTGTGTAAGAAAAGTCAACACGACTGCGACCACCTGAATGAAAATCGTGTATCCTGACTAAAAGATGCGACTCTCGAGTGTGGTACGTGTCTCCGAAAAGAAAGAGCTCGTCTCGTGGGTCAGCAGGTGGTGCGACCAAAAACTCATCGAGGGTGCGATGTGCCAGCAGGAGGTGCACTAAATACTTGATGCTCCACACAATATCCATCATCCGGGGCAAGGCCAGAGACAATAATGGAAGAAACGCCACTAACTTGAAACTCGTAAACAAGCGGCTCACCTGAATCGCATCCTCACCAGGATGTGGTGGCTCATCAGGAGGCTCAACAAAGGGGACGTCATAGAACTCATCACTAGGGTCAAGGTCCTCCAGGTAATTACCAACATAATGGGTAGTGTGCCCGTGAATGGATGACATGGCCACTACGAGATCAACATCAGGCTCTGGGCTCTCGGCCGTGATATGACTCAGAGCAATGACAATGGGAGGAGGACATAGACCTACTCTCAAGAATGGGTCTGTCAGCGCGGTGTCAAGACAAAAGTCTAGGGTAAGGGTGCTAATCAACCCATGGTACGTCAAAAGTGGAGATGTGGGTGATGGACATAGTACTACATACTCAATAGGTCGTTTTGGCTCACTCTCAGTCGGGGTCACTGGAGGAGTGTCAGAAACAAAAGATAGGTCACTCGCTGGGCTAAGCACCTCATTGGGGTGAGAGCAATCCGCATCAGGTGTCACTTCAGTCATGTTTGACAGAACAATGAGAGGCAAAGTGGTGCCCTCGGTGTGGGAGGAGCTTGTACTGTTGAGGTCAAGGTGAGAATCTCATCGACCAGCTCTTGTTGATCTCAATGACTGTTCATAATGAAGGGTGAGTTGATATGTCTGCTTAAGGGACTTCGAGTTATGATAAACAACTTTGGTACGTATGTCAGACCGAAGGCCAGACCGAAATCGGGGAGTGGTCATGTCTGGGTCCTCTCGGATGTCACTCCTCACAACTAATTCATCAAAGCGATCATTGTACTCAGCGACAGACATGGATCCTTGCTGAATGGAAAATAATTAGTCGAGCAAGCGACTCTGATACGACGAATGCAGATACCTCTGACACAATGTGCGCTTCATGTCCACCCAACTAGTGATGCGACGAAGATGGTCCCGCTCGCGGGTCCTCTCAAAGCTAGCCCAATATGCCATCGCCTGATCTAGAAGTCTAAGTTTCGTAAACTTGACGCGACGCTCACCGAATAACTCAAAATGATCGAGATAATATTTCATATCCGCGAGCTAATAACTAAAAGACTCGGGACTCGATGAGCCGTCAAACGAAGGGGCAACAGTACGAAACTGACTCTCAAGATCTCTCTCGGAATGACTATCCTCATAATAAGCATTCATAAGGTAACTGAGTTGTGTCGAAGGATCGACACGATCCGCTCGCGTGTACGGCTAAGAATGACAACAATCATCATACTGATCGTCTCTAGCATAGTGGGGTCGTGTCGGTGGGTCAACACGATCTCTGAAAATGGTGTACTGCGATCGAGAATGATCGTCGTAATAATGTGAGGATCTCCCTGACGGGGTTCTGTGAGAGTGGGTGCAAGTGAACTCAAGACCTTTAAATTGAGGAGAATAATTGTGACACCTAGACATAATGAAAAGCCTACAGACTCTACGACTGCTTATCGAAAAGTGCGTGCAACCTCGCTTTGATACCAATTGACGCAGGACGAATCTATAAGTGGCAGTGAATCGGCGACCTAACCCTACATGCTATGCAAAATCCGACGGTTAAATCGCAATTGAATAATAAACTTTAATATCTCACACAAATAATTCAAGACAAGGCAAAATAATTTAATTAAGCGAAGCAAGCTTAGGCTTTCCTCCGCATGCAGGGCCAAAGCAGGAGCGCGTGGCGAATAGACCCTGCAAATCACAATAATAATCTAACCAACAACTATCATGCAAGATATTCAAAACAAGTATAAGACTCAATATAATATAAATATGCTGAAGATAATAATCCAATACAACAAAATCTCACCAAATAGTGGGCTAACCAAGGCACTGAAGAATATGGCGCCAGAAATGCGTGGACGGCGATCCGAGGTGGAACCGGCAGCGTGGAAATAGCGTAGGTGGTTGTGCTCGGCAGTGGAAGGTGAAATCGGATGAGAGATGGATAGAGTCGACCACGTATAGGTAGATCCGGGCGGAGAAAGGTAAATCTGATAATTTGAGTTCGGATTCTGGCTGAAATTTCCAGATCCGGGTTGATCCGGAAGAGGGAGGGCTATTGGAGGTGGTTCCACGAGAGGGGTGACTGTGGGGAGAAGGAACAGGCGTCTGGAATTTGGGTCGGCTGCTGGGAAATAGGGGGGAAAGGCTGGTGGTGTAGGGAGGGGTTTAGAAGGGGCGGCCGGCGGTGGATTTGCTGGAGGAGAGGTTGGCGGTGGCAGAGGGGATAGGGGGTGGCCAAGCGGCTCGCTGGAAGGGTTTGGGGAAGCGGCTCGCTGGAAGGGTTTGGGGAAGCGGCACAACAACAAGGAAGTGGCGGTTTGCTGGGAGGGCAGAGGGAGGCGAAACAGCAAAGGGGCGGTGGTTTTGGCTCCGGAATTGGGCAGCTAGCGGTGGAACAAGCATGGGTTACTGTTGAAACTATAGAATAAATGGAATAGTGAATTGCATAAATGAATAGTGAAATAAGAGTCTTGATTTCTCTGGACAACGGGAAGATGAACGTTTTTGGGGCTGTAGGGGGCTGCGAGAGGAAGTTGGAGGGGGAAAAAGAGGGCTAGGGTTAGGGGATACCTTGAGGAGGAAGATAGGCACCTCGTCACCTAGGGTTCCACGGAGTCGGCACCGTGGCTTGATCGCTGGAATCCGAAATTTCTTTCTCCAAATTCTGCAATGCCTTCAACCAGCTCACAAACCATCTATTTATAATAAAAGGAGGATTATGGCATCACACCATCGATGGCTATGATTGGACGGAGGTGAGGCTACCCAAATACAACAAAATAAATGCAAATATAGTGAAATAATGTATCAAATCGATTCGCAACGCAAATCCGGAAACATCCGCGGAGTCCGATCGTCGATTCGGGCACGTCATATATGGTAAGTTACCAAATCAGCCCCAAACGGGCCCAAAACTCGTTCTCGTCTCTGCTTTGCATCACTCCCTATGCAGTTCCACTCACCATGCTTGTTTCAAACATGCCTATCTTAGAAACCACCCCGGTGCAAGATCACCCAGCTCTTCCAAGCCCAGTGCAGGTAGAAGAAGCCACTGGTGAAGGGGATCCCCCTTGCTTGCGGAAATTTCCTCTTGCACCGACCTTGGTCTGCAGGATCCTATAATGGGGGTACTTTCCCTCATTTCCACTAATGTTATCATTACAGATCCACTCGCCGGAGAGGATTTCGTTATTGATAACATCCCCGTTTTTATGTCTGAGGATGATGAGGTGGAGCCACCTTCTTCCACCACTCCTACTAATCAAATCACAAAATTTTTGTTTTCTGATATAGTTATTTCTCCTGTGCAGGAGGTGGAGCAGGAGCTACCCCTTGTTTCTAATCCTCTTTATTTGCAGGACAACAACAACATACAGATGGACAAGGCCATCAGTAGCGATTCAAGCCGTGGAGGAGAATTTTCTCCTTCACCCTTCTTTATCTTGTATCCTCCACCTACAAAACACAGGTATTACTATTCAGGTAGAGGGATATTTGTCTTGTCTCTGTATCGGTACTTATTAACGATATCGATATTAAGGGAGTTACTTTGGCACTTTTAATTTTCTACTCCAATAAGCTAGAATTTTTTATTTCCGTCTAAAAAAATAATGTTGGGGAGACAATAAATCTAGTAGTTATTTTTAAATTTCACTTTTTAAAGTCTTTGAGATTTTTGTTTTTGTTAAATTAGTTAAAAAAATGTTAAATTACTTAAATAAATAGTCATACAATTTTTTCGGGTTTTCTGTTAAATTTTCATTTTATTCATGTGTTGTTACCTTTCCGGGATCGTTTCGAAGGCCCGAAAAGTTTTTACTTGGCGCACGGCCATGCGTTATTTTCGCACGACCATGCGGTTTTTCTATCTACCGCACGCGCGGAAATGATACGCACGCGCGTGTGCTCGGGACTATTTTAGAGCCAGCCAAGCCATCATTTGTATTTTTGTCTAGTGCATGCCCGATCTCTCTTCCCGTTCTTGTTTGTCGCCCCCTTGCTGTTGAGCGTGCAACTCCTTTCTCACCGGTGGTCGCCCTTTTCTCACCGGAAGTAGCTAAGGCTTGATCCTTTACTTCCACCATTAGGTAAATCTTCCATTCCTGATTTTTTGTCTCAAAGCGTTTAGCCCTAGGTTTTCTCCTTCTTCCTCCTTCCTTGCAACCTTTGCACCCACCATGAAAAAGGTTTTTGGAAGGAAGCAAAAGGGGGTAGTCTCAAAGCGGAAGCAAGCCGAGGATGAAGCTTTTGTCTCGCCGTGATGTAGAAGCACAGGTCGCAATGCTCAATTTCGAAGATCCCAAATGCAACGTCGTTTTTTGTCGCCTCCGTGATAGAGAGTTCGTAAGACACCGCTACATTGGGTTGGAAGTCTTTCGAGCTCACTTTACGGCCACAGGTGGAGGATTTGGTAATGCATAGTGGGTGGAACGAGCTACTGAGCATAGTTGATCCGGGATACTTCGAGCTGACACATGAGTTTCTCTCTTCGCACACTCTTGCTTTGGTGATTGCGGAACAACCCCATGCTCTCACCATCACTTTCCGCCTCATGAGTGTTCCCTGTCAGCTGGGGGTTGTTGAGTTTACTCTCCATCTAGGGCTTTTCCCAGGGGAGTGTGAATTCCGCAGGATTTTTGGTTTTACCTTTCGGTTTCCCCCTGGGATCTCCCACTGAGAGTATTGGAGAGAGATCATAAGTGGGCATGTGGAGTACGAGGATCGTCGGGCCAAGGCTACTTATCTGGTGCAACCCAAACTTCAATACGTGCACCATGTCCTAAGTCACGATATAGTTGCACGGGGCCTGAGCATCCACATTATTGGAGGCCAGGAGTTGTTGTACCTATACAGCATGGATCGACGTGTCCCGATAAATTTGGGGGTGATGGTCGCTCAGTTCTTGCTACACCAAGCGACAAACAGCCATGTAAAGAAGATTTTGAGATCACCATTTATCGCGAAGCTGATCCACTTCAAAGGGATTCTAAATTTCTACACCTTGGTTGCTACGAGGCTTATGAGAAAGGTCGTCGACGGTGACAACTTCTATTACATCCTCGTGGATGCTCAGGCTGAACATATTCCCGCACCGGACAGTGGGCACAAGGAGAACATGGATGCAGAGGAGACACGCCACCACACCCCGAAGCAGCATATCGCAGCCGCAGTCAAGAGAGTTCAGGAGGAGAGATCCACGGATGCAGAGTGCTTTTATGATCAGAGGTCTTTTCAGGTCTTCCCTGATGCAACACACCAACTCGACCATATGTCTACACAAATGGATTCGATGATGTCGTATATGCATCCGTTGTTGGGATGCCTCCCGACTATACCTTTGGTTGTGTCGGCCCTTTGCAGGATCTTGTTGGTGGCCCATCTTCTAACATGTTCTGATTACATCTTTGTGTTGATCTCTTTTCTTTAGCATTTATTTTTTTGTGGAGTACATTATTATTATTTTGGATGATTCTCCAGCTGGAGATCTACTTGTATGCCTATATTCTTTTTCTAACTGCTACTTTTTATTATTTGTTTAAAATCCTATTTAATTATTTAACTGTAATTCCTACTCTCCAGTTACCAGTGACTGATGTTGCTTATTACTTCTCTTCTTGTGTAATAATTTAGTTTTTTGCTGATCTCTTTTCTATAGCATTTATTTTTTTGTGGAGTACATTATTATTATTTTGGATGATTCTCCAGTATGCTGGAGATATACTTGTATGCCTATATTCACTTTCTAACTGCTAGTTTTTATTATTTGTTTAAAACCCTATTTAATTATTTAACTGTAATTCTTATTCTCCAGTTACCAGTTACCTGTGTCTGATGTTGCTTATTACATCTCTTCTTCTGTAATAATTTAGTTTTCTTTGTCATGTGATAGTTTATCTAGATGATGTGTTAACCTATATATATATATATATACTATTCTATATATAATATATAAACACTCTTCGCACGGGCTACGCCCGTGCAACATTCGATACTCTCGGGCGGCCTTCGGCCGCATCCAGGCGGTCTATAATACCCCGCCTCCGAACTGGTCTCCCGTTCGATGCGTAGAGGGTTGCGCCCGCATCAAAGCGGGATGCAACAAACATTCAAGACGGGCAGTGCCCGCAAATATAAATGAGTACTCAAAAGACCCCTTAGATTTTCAAATCTGATAAGTCCAGCTTTATGTCATGTCACCAGCAGGTCCAGCTTTAAGTCCCATTGTAATGCATTTTATCGTGGAAAAACTTATCAGATTTCACGAAAACTTTCTACAGGGGTCTCTCTCCCTTTCTCTCTCCCTCTCTCTATCTTTCTCTCTCTCTCCCAACTTTATGGCATGTCGCCAGCAGGTCTCATGCTCTCTCTCAAGTCCCATCGCAATGCATTTTAGCTGGACTTATCAGATTTGAAAATCTAAGGTGTGCCTCCAAATACCTATATTGCTTTATATAATAAGATTTATATAGGCGTGATAGCCCGCCGCCACGACTGGGCATCTGTCGCGCGGGGCACGAGAGCCGGGGGCGAGCGAAGCCCGCCGCCGCTCGACTTGGTACTCTCGCGCGCGGCATTCGAGCGGCATTTAGGCCCGTGCCTATCACTTCGTGTGTGTGTATATATGTATATATATATATATATATATATATATATATATACAAACCGCCTCCGCAACGGGCATCTCCCGTGCTCGATGACGTCGTTAGCAGGTTGCGCCCGCAATCGAGCAACGGGATGCGCCCGCATTCAAAGCGGGATGCGCCGGCATCAAAGCGGGATGCACCCACATCAAGACGGGCAGTGCCCGCAATATATACATATGAATACTTAAAATGACCGTAAAAATATATGAATTGATATTACAATTTTTTCTTTTGTAAAAAAATAAGTGTCGGCCCTTTGCAGGAAATCTTGCTGGTGGCCCATCTTCTAAAAAATTATGTTCTGATTGCATCTTTGTGTTGATCCCTTTTCTTTAGCACTCTTATTTTTTTGTGGAGTGCATTATTATTATTTTGGATGATTCTCCACCTAGAGATATACTTGTATGCCTATATTCTTTTTCTAACTATTTTTATTATTTGTTTAAAACCCTATTTAATGTAGGGATTTAGGAGGGCTATAAAGATTCCTTCTCTCCAATTACATGTGTCTGATGTTGCTCCCAATATTACTTCTCTCTTGTGTAATAATTTAGTTTTCTGTTGATCTTTTCTCTTAGCATTTATTTTTTTGTGGAGTAAATGATTTTGGATGATTCTCCAAAAGTATGCTGGAGATATACATGTATGCCTATATTCTTTTTCTAACTGCTACTTTTATTATTTGTTTAAAACCCTATTTAATTATTTAACTGTAATTCTATTCTCATTCCATGTATCTGATGTTGCTTATTACTTCTCTTCTTGTGTAATAATTTAGTTTTCTTTGTCATATGATAGTTTATCTAATGATGTGTTAACCTATATATATATATATATATATATATATATCTCTACTACTTATAAAGAGAATATCAAATGAAAATCATGATTTTAAAAACCACTGAAACAATCTTGAGGCACGAATCTTACATTCATCACCGTTAAAAAAAAAATCTAGGTGTCTTAAACCTATTAGGCCTACGGTTCCAAGAGATCAAGAAAGGGAGATAGCATGAGAGAAAAGGAGAGAGAGAGATTGGGCGGCGGGAGAGAGAGGGGGGCTGTGTGCTATTTATGAGAGACAGGAGGAAGAGAAAGGTGTCGGCCGAGGAAGGGGGAGAAGGCAATTAGGTTAAAACTTGCATACAATTCTCATAATTACCTTGAGTATAACTACTCAGGCCAAATTACATGAAAGTAACCAACATTAAAAGAAATGAAAATATTAATAAAAAATGAAAATATTAAAATAATTTGATATGCATGAAATATTTAGTAGAGTCGTGGTCTTCCTGCTTGTAAATGAAGGTTCCTAGACCAAGTCCATAATAATAATCTTCCTCGGAAACGAAACAACGGGAATCCACTGACAAAATTTGATGCAATCTTCAACTGCAAGTTGTCACTTGTGTTATCAGAACAAAAATTTTATGTCTTTAGCTTGGGCGAGGATAGAAAGCAAGTTCAACGCTACATTGAAGTCAAAATACTATGATGCATCTCAAAATCCACTTGTTGCAGCCTGCAAGACAGGTTGTGGAGTGCATGGTGGGTGGAGTTGATGGAGAAACAGAGAATGATGATTAAGTCACTCATGAAAAGGGGTCGATATGGACACAACTTGAATATATTATAGAAGTCAACTCAGGAACGAAGAAGTATTCTAAATATTTCTCAAACAAGAACGTCAAAGTTCAAGAGGAAAGTGGAGAGTTTGAAGAGGAAGATGATTAATCTCGGGAAAGCACTTCAGGACGTTGGCTTCACAAAGGATGTTAAGGACTTCCATTCCAAAACTTCAGATAGACTTCCTTACTCCTAAAGTTATATTTGACCGATTATCGATTCTGTTGTTGGTATTTGTTGCAGTCTGATTAATTCACATTCAATTTGCTAGATTAGATTATCATTTGCTCGAGAATTAATCAAACGTCCACACAATCAAAATAGAGTAGATAGAAGGAGTTTTTACGTAGAAAACTTGGAATGAGAAAAAATCACAAGGACCTGAGCAAGTTCTAGAAATTTCATTATAAACAAGTTGATTACAACATTGTTGCATAGTGGGGTTGAATGAATCACCACCCATTTACAAGTATACAGGAAGGGTTCAGGTTGAGACGTTGAGTGATGCATAGGACCGCGTTCAAATGAGTGGCGAGCAGGGGAATGTCCTCAGAAGGCGGCGTGCAAGGGCATGTCCTAGAAAGGCGGAACGCGTTATATAGGACGGCAGACGAGGGTGTATTATTGTGAGAAGCACGTACGGATGCATTTTGGGGAGTAGTGTGCGAGGGCACATTATGGAGAACAAGGGCACAGGGAGTGTGTTCTCTTATACTGCGCGCACTTTTTATCATCTTGCGCGTTGGATCGCATTCTCTGGTCGCAATTTACACCTCTACTGTCTGCAGCTTGGTGTAGTTAGCAATAAAGGGAGCGCAATAGTGCATGCTTGAGGTTCTATGGTCACGCTTAAACTCTTGTTGTCTACAGCTCGGTGCAATTTGTAGTGGAGAACGCTACAGATGCATTTTGGGGAGTAGTGTGCGAGGGCACATTCTGGAGAGCAGGGCACGGGGTATGTTCTCTTAGACTGCGCACCTTTTATCGTCTTGCGCGTTGGAGCGCATTCTCTGGTCGCAATTTACACCCCTACTGTCTGCAGCTTGGTGTAGTTAGCAATAAATGGGAGCGCAATAGTGCATGCTTGAGGTTCTTATGGTCACGCATTAAACTCTTGTTGTCTACAGCTCGGTGCAATTTGTAGTGGAGAACGCTACAGATGCATTTTGGGGAGTAGTGTGCGAGGGCACATTCTGGAGAGCAGGGCACGGGGTGTGTGTTCTCTTAGACTGCGCACTTTTATCGTCTTGCGCGTTGGAGAGCATTCTCTGGTCGCAATTTACACTCATATTGTCCACAGCTTGGTGTAGTTAGCAATAAAGTGAGCGCAATAGTGCATGCTTGAGGTTCTGTAGGTCACGCTTAAACTCTTGTTGTCTACAGCTCGGTGCAATTTGTAGTGGAGAACACGAGAGTGGGGGATTGAGGTTTCCTGACTACGCTTGCGCCTTTGATGTGCCCATGGTCGGTGTGGTTTATAGTAGAGAAAGTGCAAGAGCGTAAGGTTGAGATTCCCTGGACGTGATTACACCTCCACTTTCCGGAGCTCGATGCGGTTTACAATGGAGAAAGGGCGAGAGCATGGGTTTAAGGTTCCCTGATAGGCTGGTCGCGCTTGTGCATCCATTGTGCACACGCTGTGCAGTATGCAACGGAGAGAGAGAGAGAGAGCAAGAGCTAGAGGTTCCTCTCGCCAAATATGGGTCAGAGATTATGCATTCCACATCATCCCCTCAACATTTGATCCTCCCAAATAAAGGATTATGCCCCTTTTATAGATTTTTGAGAGGGCATTTAGAAGATTTTGCCGCTATGTTTCTTTTATGGACGAATACGAGTGTTTGATTTGCGTCCCTCAAAGCATCACTTTTGATAGTCGGCCAACTCCCCCCCCCCCCCTCCTCCCCCGGAGCAAAATTTGGGCCACCATGATTAGCCCGGTCGATGGTAGCGAGCGACCACCTCGCCAAAAAAATGGAAATTCTTTGATGTTGAAAGAAAATTCAAGGAAGCATGGTCTCGATGTCACGGGTTCAATGTCGATGATGTTTTCTCAATCAAGGCTATGAAGCTATGACACTCAGCGTCAAAAACTCATTTTAGGAGAAAAGAAAGCTCTGCCAAAACTTCATGGAATCCATCAATTGATTTGTCTATCTGTGCTTTTTTCAATAAGAGTCCATGGTCTCTTTCAAACACCCACCAAAATGTTTAAGATTTTGGGTGGTTGGGGAGATATTTTGAATGATTAAGATTTTGAAATTATTAATGTCCATTAGAAGCTCTGAAGAAGGAGGAAGTGAGAGGGTAGGGGTCGCCCAAGACCACAGGGATCATGGGCATCATTCTCGGTGTTGCCTGACGACCCTCAGGGTATAGTCTGACGGCTCTATCGCTATGTTGCTAAAGGCACGCCTCAGGAGCGCCTAAGGCTCCAGGCTCAAAGGCGTGCGCCTTCGTGCGCCTTTTTGCGCCTTTGGAGCATAAAAAGCACGTCTGGGTGCGATTTCTGTTGCAATTTTTTTCAAAACAAAGAAAAAAATAATGTAAAAACTCAATAGTTTTTACATGATTTAGTATTTATGAAACATAATCAAGTGTTAATACTTAGATATGATGCAAGCGATCATATTAATTATATATTTTAAGAGATATAAATGATAGTAATGAATGATTAATGAGTAGAATAGATGAAAAATCTGATCAAGAAGATGAACTGATGTTTGATATTTATATTTTAAAATGAGTGTGGTTGCACCTTGCCTTCATCAGGCGCGCGCCTGCGTCTTGAGCCTTGGCCTAGGATCCAAGACCTCTTTGCGCCTAGGATCCAAGACCCCTTTGCGTCTTGCGCCTTTAATAACTAAGCCATGCCGACGGTGGGAAGGGTGGAGTAATGCCTCGCTTTCCTTCCTAAAGTTACGGAGGAATCCTTAGCGAGAGGAAGGAGGCTAAACCAGATCAATTCAATTTGGCTCACTTCCATAAATTTTCCGCATATTGTTTGAGGGGTCAAATGGGGTCGGAATTACATATTTTGGGACTTTTTGGAATCATCTCGAAGATCCGGTCATGGTGCTTTCAGTCCGATCCGACCAGTTTGAATTTTTTTAAGGGAACCATACGTTTTTTGTTGATGTTGGTGAACTTTTGTGAGAATAATCTATAAAACTTGGATCTCATTTTTTTTTTACTTTTGGTTTTATTCAATGAGACGTACAGTGCCTGCCTTTTCATAAAAATTAATTGTGATGCTATCCTACCTATGAGGAAGCAGTAACTAAGCACATCATGTGTGCTTTCAATAACTAACTTGGATTAAGAAGAGCCCTTCAGGCACATTTGAGAAACAGCTAATTCAATATATCAAATACTTTTCCATTATAGAATGATTCAATAGGGTCATAACTACTTTAATAAAAAAATTTACATCAAACATAAACACCATCATACTTCCAATTTTCAACTAAAAAACAGACAATAATACCTGTAGTACAGATTGTGAAAAATTGGTCAACATTTTCTCGGTCCTGGAATCATCCTGGACAGAACCAAATAACATAAAAAATACATAGAATAAAAGCCAACAAACTGGACAAATAATGAGATTAAGGCTCCCTTTAGCACCGCGGTGGCGGCCGGTCAAAAACCCAGGATTTAAACCGTCATTCGTTCGTTAAGGATCACCTAACAAATATCACCGATTTGAACATAAAAGTGGATGAAGTTTGCCAGGTGGGCGTTAACGAATGACAATTTAACACCCATGTGGTTCATGACCACCACCACCCTGCCAAACGAACCCTAAATAAAAAAATAAGAGTTCAAGCAGAAATATGAGAGAAATGCACCATGGAATCACTCTGCTCATTAACACCATTGGTACGACCATATACTTCAAAGAAACCCTAGTTTTTTTAAGCACGGTTCATGATTAAGCACGGCTCAGATCAAGGAAACATAGCTTATGAAGAAGAATTCAATTTTACTTACAGAGGTTGGGCTCTCATAGACCGAGTATCCTGCAAAATGTAAATTCACACTATTCAATTTTACTTAGAAATTCACACTATATGCCAATCACTAAAACCATAGTTAGAAGAGTGTGAGACGGGAAACGTCAGCACGCCATAATCACCAAAACGTGCGAAACCCGGCGAGCTTCCGCAGATCCGCGCCCAATCAGCACAATGCAGGAATCGGACGAGACCTCATGTGCGCGAGATCCCGGCGGCGGATCTGGGAAATCGTAGGGGTAGGAGGAAGAGGAGAGAGAAATAGAGATTCAGCAACGCACCTACAGGGAAGCCGTTGTGCAGTCCGAGAAGGAAGGCGAGGGGAACAAGCATTGAGAAGAAGACGAGCAGGAGGACGGTAAGTGCGAGCCATTTCCATCGCCACTGCTTTCCCGTAGATGCCGCCGACGCCGTCGTTACAGCAGTGTGGCCTTTCATCTCCTCCTCCTCCTCCACCGGCCTTCTCCGATTAGGTTCTGGGCTATCTAGACAAGTCGGGAAACAGCGTCCACTCTCCCATCTCCGTAGCCGCTTCGGCGCCGGAGCTCATCCGCCGGATTCTTTTTTTCTTTCTTTCTTTCTTTCTTTCTTTCTTTCTTTCTTCCTTCTGAATCGGAGAAAGCAATTCGATGAAGATGGAGAAGAAAGAGAGTTAAGAAGACATTATTTTTAGGGTGAAATCGAGCGGTTATTTGCGTGTGTGCGCTACGAAAGAAAGAACGAAAGAAAGAGTCAGGTGGTTTCAAAGCAATTCTGGGTAAATAATTTTAATTGAATCATTTATTCTTTAATTTATTATTCAAAGGAATTATTAACAAATCGGCGGCTGCAGTGCCGACAGAGTATTTTTTATTATATTTATGATTATAATATATATGTTTTGGCCAATATTTTGGTTCCGTTGGTAGGACATATTTTCACCCGTCAAATGATTACGACCGTATGAACCGGCCTGTAATCGTTTGACCGGTGAAAATAAATCCTCCCAAAGGGAGTCTTAATTATCACACGCATAAATAATAGTTGAATTGTCGACACAATCAACTAGATGTGTACTTTATAAAATAGGGCAGCACAAATGACAATGTCAAACGAAACTCGACAACTTTTGACCAAGAGTCAGTCGAGCCAATGAAGTAGAGATTGAACGGAATGTTCTGAAAGTAAAATTGTTGAACCCGGAAATCATGGTTAGACGAGAAGTTCTGACTAATGGGGCAACTTACACTTACTTCTCCTAAGTTGGAACGCTTGACCGGTTACTTGAAATAAAGAAACAGACCTCTGAGCTGCAGCGAGAAGCTCCCGTCACACACCTGAAAGATCAAAGAGAGCTTATTCTCCCAAGTCAATGTCGAGCTGGGCACATTAGAGGGCACTGGGGAACACCAGACTGTCCACCCTGAAATTACGCCATACAGTATGGGAGCTCCGGCCAACCAGGACCAACCAGAGGAGGGAAAGCTCAAAAGGGAGTCCCCCCTAAATGTGTGCTTGGGGGTCTATTTATAGTTTTTCAAGAATGGTCTGCGAATAGCGGAATACCGTCTTTTGGTTTTACTAGATGCAGGTCAAATTGGTCTTCCAACAGCGAACCTCTGCTGTTTGGAGAGGCTAGTGGCAGGCCAAAATGGGTTCCCTGAAAAAACATACGTAGGCGAACCGATTATGCCATTTCTACTCGCATGAGGGTGGTGAGTGCCCGGTAAAGTTGGCACTCGCCACTCGCCCTTGACCCTTGGCCCGAGAGTGGCGAGTGCCCGGGGCGAGTGCGGCCCAAGTGGCTCTACTCTCCCGCACTTACCTGGGTCGAGTGGGGAAAAATCCCCTCCATTCGCTCTCTGACTGGCCTGGGCCAAACTTGTCATTCCGATCTGACTCTTTGAAGGGTCATGTTCGGCAAAGAAGGGGTTGTACACAATCCTCACTCTTTGCGAGCCTCAAGCTCGGAAATACAGTCCAACCCCAGTATTTGACGAGTGCAGGCTGAATTATGAGGAATCTTTCAGTGGGCCCCCAATATGTTATACATATATGATGAAGCGGGGGGTAGGGCGGAACTGTGCAGACCAATCCTTTTCCCTTTTCATCTTCCCTCCCCTGGCTTCTCACCCTTTAATATATGATGCATCTCTCTCTAAATAGTTTCAAGACCGACTCGCTATTATGCGAGAGCAGAACGAATCCTCCGCCACTGGGCTTATGTCCTGGGTATTTAGTAAATCCTCGAACTTGTCATCAAAGCAAATGAAGATAGCCAAAAAATCAAGTGTGTTCCAACTATAGGTGAGCCCATCCCTCTTGACCCACAGACGTCGAAATTCGACCACTAGCTCCCCCCCTGCCGACGAGGTACAGACTCTTGTGATTCTATTCATTCGCGACTTATTGCAAAAGATCTCGACTTGACCTTTTTCTAGACTTCTAACCGCGAGACAATGATCATTCTCTTGGTTGTCATCTTGTGATAGTCGCCAACTAGTGTCCACCTTGTACCTTGCTCGAGCATCTTTGGTTAAAGAGGGCAAGCTTCTTCTAAGCATTCATGTATGTGGTGCGACCTCCCTGCCGCAGCACTTGGAGTCCTCTTAGTTGTCCCTATGTTTCTATGTCCGAGTTTGTCAAGCCATCAAGCCCGACCAATGGACCAGTAACCTTAGGCTGCATTGATCTGAATTTTTAGAGTAAAGATTTTACCAGCTTCAACACTTTGGTGTGGTGAGCATGGATCGTAGCTGAGGAAGAAAGTTTGCGAGTAGGTGAGATGACAAATGTAGATGAGAATGGAGAGATAGTTGACAACTCGGCAGGAGGAGGAAGCTAAGTGACCGTGGTAGTTTTTGAAGAGTTCATGCGGAGGATAGATGGGACCATCCGAGCCGGGTTCCTTCCTCGCCTGGATGTCACGGCAACCTCGATTCATCGCGTAACCCCGTCAGAGGAAGTGACTCCCCCCAGGCGACATGGGAAGGAGCATGTCGTTGAAGACCCATATCAACTAGTGTAGTCACAATTCTGCCCAACAAGTTGTCAAGGCATCAGGTTTCGTGATGTGGAGAACTCAGTAAGATTTTGGGATGGTCGGCCAGTTGGCGAGTATGGAGATGATACTCGCCATTTCGAGATCCATCATCATCGAGGAGGAAGGAGTCCTTTCAGCGATGAAGTGCTAACAACCCCAGTTCTAGAAGGATTTAGAGAGCCAGCCCT
Source organism: Platanthera guangdongensis (assembly GCA_039583875.1). Lineage (NCBI taxonomy): Eukaryota > Viridiplantae > Streptophyta > Magnoliopsida > Asparagales > Orchidaceae > Platanthera > Platanthera guangdongensis. Next base: position 405,523 of record CM077154.1, on the reverse strand, counting down.
GAGCTACTATTCTGGAAGAGATGACTCGGTCAGACATCTCCAGTGGTTTGAGAACGTAGTGTCTATCCGCAACATGAAAAATGCGTTCAAATGCAGATTCTTCTCCATCACATTCGAGGGGAAGGCTAGAGATTGGTTTCACCAACTTCCCGGAAGTTCTATCTATTATTTTGAGAATCTGAATCGAGATATGATGACAAAGTTTGCGACGTCAAAGAAGAAGAAGGAGGAGCCAACCACTCGCTTCCTCATCAAACAAGGGAAGCAGAAGAGGCTTGGCCTCTACATCAACCGATTCCAAGAAGAAGTTTTCAGCATCGAGAAGGTGGATGGCTTTACCTTACAACTAGCCCTGACGTTCAGCCTAAAGAAAGGGCTCTTCAATATGGATATCAGCTCAAAGCACCCAGTATCCTATGAGGATTTGATCGAGATGGCAAACATGTTTGAGTAGAGGAGGAGACGGATGCCAATTTTCTGGCAAAACTGGACAAGGTGACCTAAGGGGAGGAGATAGGAGGAACTTTTGAGGTAAGGAGCAGGGGAGTTCAAGGAAGGCAGAAAGATCAGAGATAAGAGCCAAGAAGGAGGGAAGAGCCCATGAGGGTGGAGGAGCCTATGAGGCAGGAGAGGCCTCACATGAAGGAAGAGAGGAGGCTTGTAGTGGCACTAGAGAGAGTAAGAGGCGTGGAGGTTCCAGTACCCCGTGTGTAAGACCCCACCCCCAAACCTTTGCCTGAGTCGGGCCAGAGGGGATCTTACTTGCCCAAGACATCCATCCTGTGCTCCTTAAGTGGTATTGACCCACACCACTAAGCGTTAGTTGGCCGCCTTGTTTGACTTGAATCACAACATTCACATCACATCACAGAATATTGCGGAAGCATTAACAAGAAGGCACAACAAATATATATATATATATATATATATATATATATATATATATATATATATATATATATATATATATATATATATATATATATATATATTTAAAAGAGTATGAAAAGGTCGTAGCCTCTGTTTATACATGAAGCCCGTAGGCTACAAAAGTACTACTACTACAAACTCCTCACACACTCAATCCTGCTCATTAGTACTCACATCTCTAAACTCTGAAGATGACAGGGGGTGTCTCTGCTCGGGCAGTCCTAACAGTTGGCGTATCTTCCTGCGGCAGCTGGTCATCACGGTGCTCCGTCTCCTAAGAATGGTTATTAACATAACCGTTAGTCACAGAGCAAAGTGGAAACACATTTGCTCCTCAGACACGTATCTTGGGAACGAGCTCACGTACCCAACAAAAGTAAATAACCAAAGCACGAGAGGGTTTGTACAATATTACATACATAAACTAGGAGCAACCATTAAAAGAAGGTGCAACATATTATAACTGGAATAATAATGGCAATATACATCAACTATAAAAAAAGCTACACTAGCTATCAGCACAGTAAATATTCATAACCTGTATTTACACCGCAGGTTATCAAACCTGCCAACATGCCGTACGCATTCAAGCCGTGCACACACCTTATGTCAACATAGTATGAACCGCTTCTATTCAATTAGGGTAGCGAGCCCCACGGGCCTCATCGATATAGCCGTCGGTGACAGTGGCCAGTCCTGCCACTTCTGGGGGTGGTCGTACCACACAACCCAGACCCCAACATACAACCCCGTGTACTCTTGGATGTGAGTGACATCCGATGATTCAGTATTTTAGCCGATCAGCGGAGGAAACCCAACGGGGAAAACATAACGGTCGGTCACTCATGATACTCATCTCCCTGTCGCCTTGAGTCGTTGAACTCCCCGCACCGGTACGAACGATCTGCAGAAGAGATTGACCCACCACGATTTACCGCAAGCCATTTACAAGCAATCAAATTTATCAATATTACTAACATGTACCGGGTCTGCGGCCGCTTGCCCTACTATGCTTTAAATAATTCGGGCAAGCGGCACTCGGCTCGACTTCCAACAAGGAGCATGAGAGCTCTTTATTTGGGACTAATCCTGGAGGAATACCTCAACTTTCATTATCCATAAATAAGGCTAAACCTAACAGATAACTGCTCGTCAGAGCAGGACCCGTGCTTAAAATGGTAAATTGCAAGAATAAAAGTGCGGGAATAAAAGCTGCTGAATTAAAATTATGTAATGAAATAAGACCAGTATGAAACTGGAGTAGTACTAAACTGAAAGAACTGAAAGAGAGCATTGAAAGGAACTAGACCAGTACGAGACTGAAATAGTACTTAAAAGAAATGAAATGAACTGAAAGTAAATAAGCAGGACCCGTGCGAGACTGGAAGGAGTGCTTAAAAGAAATAAACTGAAATGAAAGTAAATAAGCAGAACAAGTACGATACTGAAGTATTGAAAAGAAAGTACTGAACTAAAATAAATAATGGAACTGGACTAGTACGAGACTGAAATAAATAAAAAAGAAAATAGTTAGTTGTCCAATCACTCAATTCAGAAGGCTTCAGTTCCATCTCCGTTCATAAGAGGCAAGTTCAGTTCCATCTCTTTTCTCAGGACGCATGTTCAGTTCCATCTCTGTTCTCAGGAGGCATGCTCAGTTCCATCTTTATTCTCATGAGGCATGTTCAGTTTCATCTCTGTTCTCAGGAGGTATATATGTTCAGTTCCGTTTCAGTTTTTAGGTGATTTTTTGAATTTCATCTATTATTAAGATCTGATAATAATTTAGTTGCGACTTTCAATCAGGGCTTAATCGGATCGGGAGGATTATTATGAGTTACACATTTATTATTCATCGGAGAATAAATAGCAACTCATTTGCTCGCGTCAGATTGAATCCGAGAATCTCGTTAGAGAGCACATTTTTCCTCGAATTTCAACCTCGAAAATCGTTTCCAATACATTAGAAAAATTCTTCGCCTAAAACGAGGTTGGACATTATTTTACTTAAAGCTCGTACTTTCATCTTCCGAGTCCACCCAAAATGTCCGAGAGTTATTTTAAGAACAAGACGCTCGGTGGTTTTGCAAAAACCTCGAAACACTCAGAGCTGGAAATCTTATCTCGATAACTTTTGTCGATTAATTAATCAAACTTAATATTCAATATTGAAAGTGGTCCCGCGCTTCGATTTTCATTTTCGAAGAATTTGAGCGCATCGTTTTCCGAGCACGACCATAGACTCCAAGAAATCGGAAAATCTTCAATTTTTACCCCAAGGTTCCCAAATTTTAATACAACCTTTAAAAGAGCCTAAAAAGAGGCTAGTAAATTTTACAAAATTTTCCGAGCAATTTTGGGTCTTTAAATTGGTCAAATAATTCTTATTTAGGGTTTTAAAAATACCAAATAAACTCAAAACAATACCAAATTTTTTGTGGAAATGGTGCTCATCACGGGGAACAACTTACATGTTCAAAACTTTGCCCCAGGACCCTAGATTTTTCTAAAAGAATCCTCAAGTTTTTGTTTAATATTTGATGTGCAATTTGCCAAATCAAAATCAAATCCTGCGGCTGAGATCGAGCAAGACAGAAGATTTAAGCATCATGCCCCCACGGCGGATCAGGCACAAATCCGCCGTGGGGTGGGGGGAGGGGGGCACTGATGCTGAGGCAGTGGCGGGATTTAAGATGATCATAACCGTCTGATCTCCACCAGGAGATCAGACGGCGGTGATCTAATCTTGGCAGCAAAAGCTCACGAGCTTCTGGCTCCGCCACCCGGTGGTCGTCAGGCCACGTCCCCTCCCCCGGTCAATTCGTCGGGGGTCGTCGAGCCTTGGGGCGGTGGTCCGGTGACCCAGTGCCGTCGGCCACCTCCAGAATTAACATACCCGAGAGCGGGTGGCGCAGCTTGCCCTGCTTCCGGCGATGCCGCGCCGCTCCGCCTCTCTGGTGGCTCCCAGGCCACAGCACCACCCTCGGCCAGCGCGTCGGGGGTTAGGCTTCTCGATGCGTGTTTTAGTAAGATATTTTTGTACCACAAAAAGTGAACACGGGAGATTTTACTAAATAGAAGAAGATATCACGACTTAAATACACTTGAAATGTTTGAAAAATTAAATGACAAATTCAAGAAAAGTCATCATTTAAATCAAAACAAGTTAATGTTTTGAGTGGTGATGAATGCTGGTCAATACTAGAATCACCCACGAAGTTGAACTTTGTTATGGGTGGATCATCATCTACAATGATCTCTTTTTTTTTGGCGCCAAGTTTTTTCTGTGAAAAATCAAAGCAACATCATTAAAAAAACTGAAAAATAATTAATCATCAAAACTATAATTTTGTAAAGATAATAAGTTATTAACTATGAATCTCTAAAAAGAAAGCAATAAATATTATGAGAACTTTGGATCCCTCATTCTCAATGATTTATTCTTAGCGTTTTTCTCATCTAGAAATTCTTCTGTTAGTCTCTCATCTCTATCCACCATCTTATCAGTATACTTAAACAAATCATTCATAATGCGCATAACATGCTCTTTTGCAAGTTTGCTGTTCTTAATGCGGGTGGCTAAATCATAACTAAAACGCATAAGATGGTTTCTGAATATCATGTTTGAATCAAAGTTTGAAATAGACGATGTGTTGGAAAGTAGATACACTTCTTGACATTGATAGTGAACCGTTTAAGCACATATTTTAATAGAATTTGCCTTACGTTTCTCAAATTGTAAACCCTTGAAATATGTTGGTATAATAACCTTTTGTTTCAAATCCTGGCCATGAAAATTCCAAATCAAATGTGTCGGAGTTGAAGTTCACGAACCATCTCTTATCATCTTCGGAACCATTATAATGTTTTGTCACATATAACATATAATCATCATCGTATCGTGATTCCTCCACTATGCATAATTCAACCGCCCCTTTCATGAAAGCTTTCTCAAATAATCCAAACATTTTTCGAGAATATAATTTCGATGCGTGTTTTAGTAAGATATTTTTCTTATGCTTCAAGCTAATTACACCATGCTTGCTTTTGAAGTCCTCATTGTGCACACCCCTCTACCACGATGTGACAACTTCTCCAAATCGGTAAAACACTCAATAAGGAAACTAGTTTGTACAACATATATTCATCGACGGTGAAACATCTCCTCTGTAATGACCATATAATATGGGTCCGGCCGGGGCCGCACAACATACAGACTCCACAGCTTCAGCATTATAAGATGATATAAACTACACAATCTCAAAACTCAGACATCAACAGCGAAAACACACAAATAAAACTAGAAGTTATCCACCACAAGCCAAGAGTATCAAAATGTCCTTAAGACCTTACACATCATAAGTCCAAAACTATAACAATATTAAACAGTAGTAACGTGCATATGCACTCATAGGCTACCTCGGCATGCAAGCCGGATTACATTTCATGGAGCATATCGTTCAATCAAAATGTAAATACAAGTAAGTTCACTTCATGAGTTTTAGGCCTTTTTGGTAGGCGAGCTTGCTCCTGCTTGCGATCCTTGCCCTATAAAAATTGGTGGTAACGTGGGTCAGCAAATGTTGACCTCAACTATGTAACCAACACATCTCCTCCCGGTCGTCCCTAACGGACCCGGGGTACATCATCACCCTGCAGGTCAGCACTTCGTATGCAATATACAATAACATGTAAAGCTATACAATAGGTTTGGATGTCTCAAGCAACAAACATGTTTATAAGTTGATCAAGTAATAAAAATGGGTCTACAATGCAACATGAATGTAATCCTGGGTTTCACCCAAGGCACCCTAAAGCGTATGCTTCTAACACATCATCACATCAGGTACTTCCAATTTTCTCATCGGCATTCAAGCCGCAAATACAAAAGTACTTTAATTTCCCCCAACGACATACAAGCCGCCACACAGAACTCTTGCCTCGGCCCCACTCGCTCATGTGTATCAAACCCCGGGCTTGCTTGCAAACTCTGACTTCTCACGTCAGGGTTTCTCCATTTAAACAAACCGATGCTAAGAACCCTTGCTAGACCCCACCCGTTCGCGACAACCCAGACCCGACTCCAATATTAGGACCAAGTCCACTGAAGGAGACCCAGCGGGACCCAGCTGGATCGCCCAGGCTTGTGCTAAGCTTGGCGTTCTCAAAAATTCCATAGAAGGGGACTTTTCTTGCTGGGGCACTCTCCATACGTGACTTGCACGTCACGGGCTAGCCAGCCGACCACAGAGACAAACCATGCCTTACCACATCACAATCCCATGCCTTTCCCCACCCTAATCCAACATTTGTACCATACCATCCCCAAGCCCCCGTGTGTACTCTAATTTCCACCCGATCCGGTTCTGGCCACACGTACTCTCATGAAAAAGGGGAAAAACATCATCACAAAAGGCGTCTTGCCGCTAACGGATTTCTACACAATCCTTAAGGCTCGCTATGCAACATCACCGAGTCAGACTAATGGTCACGACTACGGCTTCACTCACAATGCCTAATCCACTAATAGAGCGGATCTCTAATGCAATATCATGTCGGGGACGGACACAATCAACCCGATAGCTCCTCTTGAATCATGACAACTTGAATCCCTCTCACTTGAGAGATCTGGTGCCTAGAATGTTTGAAAGAAAACAAGAAAAGTGTAGATGTCATGCACGCATACTAAAACCGAGAGGAGAAGTGTCGTTACCCTTTGACTCCTCTTTCTAGCCATTAAATCTTGCTTTGCATGGATGGAAATGAGCACCTAACGTCCTCTCCATGGATCTGGCCACGGAATGTCGAGCAGAGTTCTAAAGCTCCGTCAATGGCAGAGAAAGCACTCCTTCATCCTCCTCCGCTCTCCAACACTGAAACCCTAACCTTCACCCAGAAAAGAGACAAAAAATGAGGGAGAAATCCCGCTCAGCCCTTCTTAAGTACCTTGGGAAGAGGATCCTGGGCCATGGGATCAGTTATGAAGTGAAATTAGAAGGCTAGGTATTCAGGTTTCGGAACTCCACGAATTAGCCTTCGACTTTCGTCGAACGACTTACACATCAACCTTTGACTTTCGTCGAATGGTTCCACAGCGCAGCCAAACATTTGTCGAATAGACAGAGCTCGATAAATGGCCTTTCGGTTCGTCGAACGGGCCTCGACGTTCATCTAACAGCCTTCAATTTCATAGAACGGCTCCACATCGCAGCCAAACATTCGTCGAACGGCCTTCGACGTTCGTCGAACGGCCTTCGACGTTCGTCGAACAGCCTTCGACGTTTGTCGAACTGCCCCTAGTTCGTCGAACAACCCCAAGTTCGTCGAACTGCCTAGAGTTCGTCGATCGGTAACCTACAGAGATTGAACTTTCGGGAAAACTGGGGTGTTACAACTCCTTCCCCCTTTAAAAATTTCATCCTCGAAATTATTTTTCACACAGTAAAACAATAAGAAAAATGTTGGAACAAATTAAAACATTGTTACAACAGCTTTATACAAACAACATACCTGACGAAAAGTGTTCTGGGAAGTCCTCCCGCATTGCTTACTCACGCTCCCAAGAGAACTCATCTCGCCCGCAGTTGTCCCAACGCACCTTTACGAGCTTAACCTCTTTGTTCCGCAGCTGCCGAACTTTTGAATACTCTAAGCTAACTGGACGGACCTTTGTCCTCAAGCGCTCTTCTATCGGCACCATCGCAGATTCAATCGCATCATTAGCCTCCACCAAGGCTTTCCGCAAGACGGAGACATGGAAGACATCGTGTAATCCACTCAGCTCCGCAGACAATGCTAACAGATAAGCTGCTTCTCCAACACGTTCTATAATCTCGAACGGTCCCAAAAACCTTGGTCTCAGCTTCTTGAGTCGGTGAATCCGCGAAATGCCTTTGAACAGCTTAATCTTGAGATAAACCCAGTCGCCTACCGCGAACTCCACATTCCTATGGAGAGTATTAAAATACTTCGCTTGCCGGCCCTGGGCAACCTTCACGCGTTCCTGGATGGTCCGCACCAATTCACAAGCATCAGCCACCACTTCTTTTCCCAAAAGTTTGGTGTCTCCTGCCTCTGCCCAAGATATCGATGTTCGACACCGCCTTCCATACAGAGCTTCGTATGCCCCCATGCTTATACTTGTCTGGTAACTATTGTTATAGGCAAACTCTATCATGAAGAGGTGATATTCCAACATCTTCCCAAAGTTAAGAGTACACATTCTCAGCATATCCTCCATTGTACAGTTCGTTCTTTCTGTTTGTCCATCGGTTTGAGGATGGAAAGCCGTATTGAACTTAAGCTTCGTACCCAGACACTTCTAAACCAGCCTCCAGTCTTTGGACATGAAACATCCATCGCGATCACTAACTATACTCTTAGAAATCCCGTGTAGTCGCACAATGTTGCGAACATACAACTCTACCAGCTTTCTACGCTGCCCTCTTTCCGATTTGGGATGAAATGGGCCACTTTGGTCAAGAGATCCACGATAACCCAAATCGCGTCGTTACCCTGCTGCGATCGAGGTAGGTCATGAACAATGTCCATGGAGATGTCATCAAATTTCCACTCGGGAATAGGAAGAGGCTTTAGGAACCTACCCAGCTTCTGACACTCGACCTTCACTAAGACACAAGTTTGGCACCGACTCATGTACAAAACTATATCTTGCTTTAGACCAAGCCACCAAAAGGATTTCTTCATATCCAAGTACATCTTTGTACTGCCCGGGTGAATAAAGTACTTCATAAAATGAGCCTCAAACATCAACTCCTCACGGAGCTTTCCGAACTGCGGTACACATATCCTTCCGTCCTTCCTCAAGATCCCATCAATCATCTCCCAAACGCTACCTTATCACTTTTGAGCTTCCACCACAAGCGGCTGAAACGCTTCATCCAAACTAGTCGGTTCCCGAATACGATCGGATAAGTCATTTTGCAACTCGATCCAGTTCAATCGAGCCATGCTAGACTCGCCTCTTGCTACGCACACAATGCCAAGGGACTCACAGTATCGCATCAACCGCTCATCATGAGTTTCGATCCCACTCCCTTGACCAAAGTATTTCCTACTCAAGGCATCCACCACCATGTTGGCTTTGCCTGGCGTATACTGAATCGCTACTTCGTAGTCTCCAAGGAACTCAAACCATCTACGCTGCCGCATATTCAAGTCCTTTTGGTCTAAAAGATACTTCAGGCTTTTGTGGTCCGTGAAGATCTCCACCCTCGCACCATACACATAGTGCCGCCATAACTTCAATGCAAAAATTATCGCCGCCAATTCCAAGTCATGGATGGGGTAATTTCTTTCGTGATGCCTCAACTGCCTAGATCCAAAGGCTATAACACCGCCATGTTGCACCAACACGCAACCCAAACCACATCCTAACACGTCACTAAAAATTTGAAATCCTTCAGTCCCTTTAGGTAGACTTAGGATTGGAGCTGTCATCAACCTTTCCTTCAAGGTGTTAAACGCTTGACTGCACTCCTGAGTCAGCACGAACTTTTGGTCCTTGTGAGTCAATGAAGTGAGGGGCAGAGCTATCCGCAAAAAGTTTTCCACAAACCTTCTATAATACCCGACTAGTCCAAGAAAACTCCTGACTTCCGCCACGGTGCTCAAAATTGGCCAATCTCTGATGACCTCAACTTTTGCTGGATCCACCGTCACCCAATCACTACTAATCACATGGCCCAAAAATGCCACCTTCTCTAACCAGAACTCACACTTCGAGAACTTTGCATAAAGTTGGTTCTCTCAACACTTGCAAGATTATTCTCAAGTGAGTCTCATGCTCCGCCTCCGATTTGGAGTATACCAAAATATCGTTGATAAAGACGACAACAAAAGAGTCCAAGTATTCTCGAAATACTCGATTCATCAAATCCATGAACACGGATGCCGCGTTCGTCAACCCGAACGACATCACCGAGAACTCGAAGTGACCATACATCGTACCAAAAGCTATCTTGGGTATGTCCTCATCTCGAATTCGCAAATGATAGTACCTTGATTTCAAGTCCAACTTATAATACACCACTGACCCCACCAACTGGTCGAATAGGTCATCTATCCGAGGAATCAGATACTTATTCTTGAAAGTCGGTTTTTTCAACTCTCGGTAGTCTATGCACAACCACATACTATAATCTTTCTTCTTTTCAAATAACACTGATGCGCTCCATGGTGAAGAACTAAGTCTAATATACCCCTGCTACAATAGTTCCTACAACTGAACCTTGAGTTCGGCCAACTCCTTCGGTGCCATCCTAAAAGGGGGACGTGATACCGGCCTAGCCTCTGGCACAAACTCAATCGAGAAATAAATCTCCCGTCGAGGATGTGCTCCAGGAAGCTCCTCAGGAAACACATCCTCGAATTCCGCCACTATCGACACCTCTCCAAGTGATAACTTGGAAAGACGAACTTCCAACAATGCTACAAGAGCTACTCCTCTCTGGTTAACTTCCCGCACCAACTACATGTCCGAAATCAGGGAACATGTCACTTCACTAAGGCCCTCAAACATAACTTCTGCCTGCCCTTCGCTTCTCAGGGTCACCGCCTTAGATAGACAGTCAATACTGGCACGCTGATCTACAAGCCAGTCCATTTCCAAAATCACATAGAACTTAACCAGCGGTAGAACCGCTGCTACCAACATGAAGTCAACACCACCTAGATTCCAACAAATGCGCCCCTTCGCCCCGGTAGTCATGGAAGACCTATTGGGCATGCACACCTTCAGCTTTACGCCCGCCGAGAATGACTCAACTCCAATCCTCCGGATAAAGCTTTCGACAAGAAAGGAGTGCGACGCTCCCGTATCAAACAACACCCTAGCGGGGTATCCGAAAACTAACACAAAGCCTAAAACATAGGCAACATACATAAACGGTCTTGAAAGTCTAAAGTAAAAGATTAACTTAAACTTTCATACCTGTCACCACATCGGGTTGACGGATCGCTTCCTGCTGCCCAAGGTTATACGTCTTTGGTTGTACGGGTTGGAAACGAGAAGCGCTATACTCCGCCATCTTTCCTTTCTCCACTACACTGGGCCTGGAGCGCACCGATTGCTCTTGCCTCGGCTCCTGCTCAGCGCCACCCTCAGTATAGAAACGAGCTATGTGGACCTGTTTGCCATACTTGTAGTATGATTGTGGTCCCTTGAAGCGAGACCCCCCCGACGTAGTACTATCCTTCTCCCAATTCTTGTAGGGATGAGACTTCTTCTTCCACTTACTTCCAATAGACTTTCCTTGAGATTGAGAAGGCTTTCCTTCTCCCTGCTTGGCTGCAAAACCCTTTCGATGTTGGGTTCACTCCAAATCGCTTTCCAACGTTCTGACAGCCTTAACCAGTTCATTGAAACCAGCATTCTACTTCAGCCCATGGTAGAAGAGATTGTCACTCTCCACATCGTCAGCCACGGTCGTTCCAGCATAACGACCCAATAGAGTAAACTCCTAAACATACTCGTCTACCATCTTGTCCCGCTGCACCGAGTGTAGAAATTGCCTATGAAGGGCTAACCTTGTCGACACGGGAATATACTTCTTCAAGAAAGCATTCTCGAACTCCTCTATGGATGGGGTGCATCCAGGAAACTGGCAACCGCTATGGCTCACCCACCACAATTTAACATCACCTTTAAACATGAAACTTGCAAACTCGAACTGCTTCTCTACTGGCATTTCTACCGCCCTTAGTAGTTCTTGAATCCTTGCCCACCAATCCTCCGCATCGTTCGCTGTGCCGACGCCCTTGAACGTTGGAGGATGGAAGCTTAGGAAATATTTCATTTGTCGGTCCACATGCCCGACGACCACTCTTTCAACTAACGGCTCTGCTTGCCTGGCTCCTCCGCCTGGCATGACTGTTGCCGCATCCGGGGTAGCAGGAGTTACTACCTGTACAACAGGGGTCACAACTTGTGCTGCTACGGCAGCTTGGGCTGCCACCATTGCTTCAGCGAGCATATAACAGAAATCGGCCGGGGTTACCCCCATGCCCAAAGGACCCTGGGGAGTAGCACTGCTCGCCGAAGGCTCTTCTTGTGGCCTCAACGTCACTGCCTCGTCTCTTGCACCCTTCACAAAAGCAAAGTAAAACAAGAATCAGCTTCTAGTCGCACAACTAGACACATGGATACTCATAGTCCTGCGATACTCCTAGGTGGATAACTTCACTACGCGGTCCGATTACGACATTCAACCATGATTCTTTACCTTAGACACTAACCTCCCTCTGATACCAAAATATAACGCCTCCCCTATAATGACCGTATAATATGGGTCTGGCCGGGGCATCACAATATACAGACTCCACAGCTTCAGTATTATATGATGATATAAACTACCCAATCTCAAAACTCAGATATCAACAGTGGAAACACACAAATAAAACTAGAAGTTATCCACCACAAGCCAAGGGTATCAAAATGGCCTTAAGGCCTCATACATCATAAGTCCAAAACTGCAATAATATTAAACAGTAGTAACATGCATATGCACTCCTAGGCTACCTCAGCATGCAAGCCGGATTACATTTCATGGAGCATATCATTCAATCAAAATGTAAATACAAGTTCACTTCATGAGGCTTAGGCCTTTTTGGTCGGCGAGCTTGCACCTGCTTGCGATCCTTGTCCTGTAAACATTGGTGGTAACATGGGTGTAACACCTCCCCTGTAGTGGACGTATAATATGGGTCCGGCCGGGGCCCCACAACATACGAACGCCACAGCTTTAGTATTATAAGTTGATATAACTACCCAAACTCAAAACACTTGCACAACACAGCGGAAAACCAAGCACAACTAGAAGTTATTCACTAACCAAAAGAGTAAACAAATGGCCTTAAGGCCTACATCAAATGTCCAAAAGTAAAATAGTACATCAAACATGAATGTGCATAGCACTCCTAGTCTACCTCGGCATGCAAGCCGGACAAAAGAGTCTCAAACACACATCATCAAAATGTAGTGCTACAAAAGAGGGAAAAACACTTCATGGGGCTTAGGCCTTTCTGGCCGGCGTGCTAGCTTCTGCATGCGATCCTTGCCCTGTAAAAATTATTAGTAACGTGGGTCAGCAAAGGCTAACCTCAAACTGTGCAACAACACATCTCCTCCCGGCCGCCCCTAACGGACCCCGGGGAACCCTCCAACCTGCAAGTCAGCACTTCATATGCAAATAAACATCTATAAATAGAAAAGCATTAAAACAGGCTTGGATGTCTCAATCATCAAACATGTTCTCTACTGGTTGAGCATATAAAGAAAGGGCCTACTTATGCAACATGGATGCAACACCCGAGCTTCACCCAAGGTACCCTACAGCGTATGCATCTAGCACAACATCACATCATTTGGGTACTCACATTTCCCCAATTGGCATAAAGCCGCAAACATGGAGGGAGACACAACTCCCTCACACGGCGCACAGGCCGCCACATGAAATTCTTGCCAAGGCCCCACCCGCTCGTGGGCCTAGCCCCGGGCTTGCCTGCAAGCTCTGACGTCTCATGTCAGGATTCCAACAGCCACAGACTGACCGATTCTAAGAAGCCTTGCTGGACCCCACCCGCTCATGGACTCTTTGCCCGGGCTTGCCCCAAGCTTGGCATTCTCGTCAGTCTCACAGAAGGGGACTAGTCTCGCCGGGACACTCTCCACACATGACGCACATGTCACGGATAGCCAGCCGACCACGGAGACATAGCCACGCCTTGGCACAACACAACCAAGACTAAACACATTGCAATCCCTCTTTGTACCGCAGCGTTCCCGCGCACCAAGGAAAACATCTCCAACTCGTGCGGAGCTAACCTTGTCCACCAAGGAAACCATCTCCATTCTCATACGGAGCTAACCTTGTCCCTCAAGGAAACCATCTACCGCCACGAGGAGCTAACCTTGTCCGGGTTCGACTACACGTACCCTTCTCAAGCAAACGGGACAATCACCACCACAACACAAACGACATCTTGCCGCAACGGAAATCTCTACGAATCCCTAAGTTCGTATGCAACATCACCGAGTCGGACTAACGGTCGCGACTACGGCTTCAACCACCATGCCTAATCCACTAGCGAAGCGGATCTCTAATGCAAAATATGCCGGGGACGGACTCAATCAACCCGGAGGTTCCTCTTGAACCTTGGCAAACCAAAGCCCCTCTCATTTGAGAGTTTGGTGCCCAAAGATCTAGAAGAAAACGATGCTAAAAACGTGCATCCTAAAGACCGAGAGGAGAGATGTCGTTACCTTCCGACTCCTCTTCCTTGCCATGGTAAAAAAATATAGCCGGATGGAAAACTTCGCAACGCTCCAAGCTTCACGGATCCGGACTCGGCTCGCGATTTGGAGCTCCGAAACCCTTCCTACAGCCCAAGGCTTCTTCTTCTTCCTCCTTGCTCTAGTTTTTCTCAAGAACTTAGAAAGAGAGGACTTGGAGAACAAATGAGGGTTTCCCACCCTAGAATCGGACTTAACTTCCCAGGAGATGGCCTGAACCGTTAGATCCCAAAACTAGAGAAAGAATGGCCGCGATTCGCCTGGAAAATAAAAGACCTGGGCCGAACACGGCCTGGCACACGCCCGTGTCCAGGGCCGTGTGCCTCATTCGCCGTCTCAAATCGACGCGCCTGGAATCAGACACGGGCATTCGACACGCCTGTGTTCAATCCGACACGCCCGTGTCCCCAGCGACTCGGCCGTGTGGCCTGCCGTGTGTCTCCAACGACACGGCCCCAACACCAACCCGAGAGGTGACACGGCCTGGGACACGCCCGTGTCCCAAGCCGTGTGCCAAGTCTCGACACCCGTCGACAGGCTTTGTGTCGGCACCGCGGAAAAACGTCGAGCGAAGATCGTCGACCAAGCGGGACACGCCCTGTGACACGCCCGTATCACAGGCCGTGTGCCCCAGTCTCGACACATTGTCGAGCGAAAGTGTCGACACTTGGGCCGAGTGTCGACACGGCCTCGACACGCCCTGCGACACGCCCGTGTCGCAGGCCGTGTGCCCCACTCTCGACACTTTATCGAGCGAAAGTGTCGACACTTGGGCCGAGTGCCGACACGCCCCGACACGCCCTGCGACACGCCCGTGTCGCAGGCCGTGTGCCTCCCTCTCGACACTTTGTCGAGCGAAAGTGTCGACACTTGGGCCGAGTGTCGGCACGGCCTCGACACGCCCTGCGACACGCCCGTGTCGCAGGCCGTGTGCCTCCTGCCAGAAACCCAAAAAATTTTCAGAACTGCAGACTGAACCTCGTGCAAAAATCTGGGGTGTTACAACTCTCCCCCACTTAACAGAATTTCGTCCCGAAATTTCAAAACAAACGAGGTACAAAACTTAAATTGTACCTGACAAAAATAGTTCTGGATAGTCTTCTAGCATGGCCTGTTCTCGCTCCCACGAGAACTCCTCACGACCGCAGTTGTCCCAACGAACTTTCACAAGTTTAACTTCCTTATTCCGCAACTGCCGAATCTCCGAATCTTCTATAGCGATTGGAAGGACTCGCGTCCTTAAGTCTTCCTCAATCGGCACCGATGCCGGCTCAATCACCACGCTAGCCTCCACCAAGGCTTTCCTCAACACGGAGACATGGAAGACGTCATGTAATCCACTCAAATCTGCGGACAACGCCAACCGATAGGCTGCTTCTCCTACCCGCTCAACAATTTCAAAAGGCCCCAAAAACCTTGGACTCAACTTCTTGAGTCGGCGAATCCGCGAGACGCCTTTGAACGGCTTGACCTTCAGATAAACCCAATCACCAACTGCAAATTCTAACTTCCGGTGACGAGCATTGAAATATTTTGCTTGTCTGTCTTGCGCCACCTTCATATGCTCTTGGATGGCCCGTACCAACTCACAAGCGTCAACTACCGCATCCTTTCCCAGAAGTTTGGTGTCTCCCGCCTCTGCCCAAGACATTGGCGTTCGACACCGCCTCCCATACAAAGCTTCGTAAGGCGCCATCTTTATGCTTGCTTGAAAACTATTGTTGTACGCAAATTCTACCATGAAGAGGTGATCCTCCCACCTCTTGCCAAAATCAAGAACGCACATTCTCAACATATCCTCCATAGTACGGTTCGTTCTCTCCGTTTGCCCATCGGTTTGAGGATGGAACGCCGTACTGAACTTTAGCTTCGTGCCCAAGCTCTTCTGAACCAATCTCCAGTCCTTGGACGTAAACCGTCCATCGCGATCACTGACTATGCTCTTTGGAATTCCGTGCAGTCGCACAATGTTGCGAACATACAACTCCACCAGCTTCTCCACGCTGTCCTCTTTCCGATTTGGGTTGAAGTGAGCCACCTTGGTTAGGCGATCCACGATCACCCAAATATCATCATTCCCAAGCTGCGATCTAGGCAACCCATGCACAAAGTCCATGGAGATGTCCTCAAATTTCCATTCAGGAATTGGAAGGGGCTTCAGGAACCCGCCCGGTTTCTGACATTCGGCCTTCACCAAGGCACATGTTTGGCAACGACTCACATATAAAGCTACATCTCGCTTCAACCCCGGCCACCAAAAGGATTTCTTCATATCCAAGTACATCTTTGTACTGCCCGGGTGAATGGAGTACTTTGAGAAGTGAGCCTCAAACATCAACTCCTCACGGAGATTGCCAAACTGTGGTACACAAACCCTTCCATCCTTTCTCAAGATTCCCCCGATCATCTCCCAGGTGCTGCTCTCGCCCGTTTGAGCCTCCAACACAAAAGGTTGAAACTCCACATCTAATCGAGTCGCTTCCCGAATACGATCAGACAAGTCGTTTTGCACTTCAATCCAGTTCAACCGAGCCACGCTAGACTCGCCTCTCGCAACACATTCCAATCCAAGGGACTCCCATTCCCGTACCAACCGCTCATCATGAGCTTCGATCCAATTTCCTTGCCCCGAGTACTTTCTACTCAACGCATCCGCCACCACATTGGCTTTACCCGGCGTGTACTGAATCGCCACTTCGTAGTCTCCAAGAAACTCAACCCATCTGCGTTGCCGCATATTCAAGTCCTTTTGATCCAAGAGATACTTCAGGCTTTTATGGTCCGTGAAGATCTCCACCCTTGCGCCATACACATAGTGTCGCCATATTTTCAACGCGAAGATTACCGCTACCAGCTCCAAATCATGGACGGGGTAATTCCTCTCATGAGGTTTTAGCTGTCTAGACCCAAAAGCTATCACCTTGCCATGCTGCACTAACACGCAACCCAAGCCGCATCCCGATGCGTCACTGAAAATTTGAAATCCATCGGTCCCTTGCGGTAAACTCAGGATCGGAGCCATCATAAGCCTCTCCTTCAGGGCCTCAAATGCTTGACTGCACTCTTGGGTCCACACAAATTTATGGTCTTTGCGAGTGAGAGAGGTGAGGGGTAGAGCTATCTTCGAGAAATTCTCCACGAATCTCCTATAATACCCGGCTAGTCCAAGAAAACTTCGGACTTCCGCCACGGTCCTCAACACCGGCCAATCTCTGATGGCCTCCACTTTCGCTGGATCCACTTCCACCCCATCACCACTAATCACGTGGCCCAAAAATGCCACCTTCTCCAACCAGAACTCGCATTTGGAGAATTTTGCATACAACGCATTCTCCCTCAACACTTGCAAAACCATTCTCAAGTGGGTCTCATGCTCCACTTCCGACTTGGAGTACACCAAGATGTCATCAATGAAGACAACCACAAACGAATCCAAGTAATCCCGAAATACTCGATTCATCAGATCCATGAACACCGATGGTGCGTTCGTCAACCCGAACGGCATCACTGTAAACTCAAAGTGTCCATACCTTGTACCAAAGGCAGTTTTGGGTATGTCCTCATCTCGAATTCGTAGCTGATAGTATCCCGACTTCAAGTCCAACTTCGAATATACCACTGACCCCACCAATTGGTCAAACAAATCGTCTATCCGAGGGATCGGATACTTATTCTTAACGGTCAACTTATTGAGCTCTCGGTAGTCTATGCACAGGCGCATGCTACCGTCTTTCTTCTTTACAAACAACACCGGTGCGCTCCACGGTGAAAAACTGGGTCTAATATACCCTTGCTCCAACAGTTCCTGTAACTGTACCTTAAGTTCCGCCAACTCCTTTGGTGCCATCCTAAATGGAGGACGTGACACCGGTCTAGCCTCCGGCACTAACTCGATCGAGAAGTCGATCTCCCGCCGAGGAGGCGCTCCAGGAAGTTCATCCGGAAACACATCCTTGAACTCTGCCACCACAGGCACATCCTCAATAGACAGTTGGGAGAGACGAACCTCCAATAACGCTACAAGCGCTACACCACCCTGGTTAACCGCCCGCACCAACTGCATGGCCGAAATCAGGGAACAGGCCACTCCACAAAGGCCCTCAAATTTGACTTCCGTTTGCCCCTTACTCCTTAGAGTCACTACCTTGGATAAACAATCAATGCTGGCGCGCTGCTCTGCAAGCCAGTCCATGCCCAAAATGACATCGAACTCTACTAAAGGTAACACTGCCGCTTCCAGAGCGAAGACAACTCCATCTAGCTCCCAACAAATGCGCCCTTTAGCCCCGGTGGTCATAGATGACCCATTGGGCATGCGCACTCTCAGCTCTGCTCCCGACGAAAAAGACTCAACTCCTATTCTCCGGATGAAGCTCTCCGCAAGAAAGGAGTGCGATGCTCCCGTATCAAACAATACCCTAGCGGGGTATCCGGAAACTAACACGAAGCCTACAACATAGACATTACACAAAAGTCTAAAAGGATGAAGCACAAAATTTAAACTTAAATTCTCTTCATACCTGTCACCACATCAGTCTGGCGGGTCGCTTCTTGCTGTCCAAGGTTGTAGGCCCTTGGTTGCACCGGTTGGAACCGAGAAGCGCTCGACTCCGCCATCTTTCCTTTCTCTGCAGCACTGGGGCCCGAGCGCACATACTGCTCCTGCTTTGTCTCTTGCCCCGCTCCCCCTTGCTGACAAGCACGGGCTATGTGCCCAACCTTCCCGCAGTTGTAGCACGTCGGCGGTCCCCTAGAGTGGGAACCACCAGGCGTCCAGTTGCTCCTCTCCCCAGATCTGGAAGTGTAAGGCTTCTTCCTCCACGTACTCCCATCAGACTTTATATGAGATTGGGAGGGCTTCCCTTCCCCGCTCTTGGGAGTAAAACCCTTTCGACGCTGGGTTCGCTCCAGATCATTCTCCAAACTCCTGGCGGCTTCAACTAGCTCATTAAATCCCGCCCTCTTCATGGAGATGAGGGGTTGTCTCAGATTTTCCCTCAACCCTTGGTAGAAGAGTTTATCCCTCTCTACATCATCCGCCATTGTCGTTCCCGCATAACGTCCCAATCGGGTGAACTCTTGCACGTACTCATCCACTGTCTTGTCTCGCTGCATTAGATGCAGAAACTGCCTCTGCAGGGCCAATCGTGTTGAAACTGGGATATACCTCTTAAGAAAAGCGTCCCCAAACTTTTCCACTGACGGGGTGCGTCCCGGGAACAGGCGGCCGCTATGGCTCACCCACCACAACTTGACGTCTCCTTCCAACATGAACGCCGCATACTCCGCTTTCTTTTCCTCTGGCGTCTCTGCCGCCCTTAGTAGTTCTTGAATACGAACCCACCAATCCTCCGCATCCGTTGGCGTTCCAACACCCTTGAAGGACGGGGGATGGAAACTCAGGAAGTACTTCATGTGTCGGTCTCCATGTCCTACCACCACCCTTTCTGCCAAAGGCTCCACTCGCCTAGCTTCTCCGCCTGGCACGGCCGTCGCCGTGTCTGGTGTAGCAGGGGTTGCTACCTGGGCTGCAGCCGCCGCTTGGGCTGCCACCATCGCTTCTGCAAGCATACGGCAGAAGTCGGCCGGGTTTACACCCGTGCCCAAAAGGCCTGGAGCAGTCGCACTGCTCGCCGAGAGATCATCCCTTGCTCTTGAAGTGCCCGCCTCGTTGCTTGCACTCTTCAGGAAAACAAGAAATAAGGGATTAGTCGAGTAGTCTCCAATCTCAAGACTAAAACATAAGGACACTCACGGTCCCGCGTTACTCTTATGTGGATAACTTCTCTACGCACTGACCTTGAATCTAACCTCGCTTTGATACCAAATTGTAACACCTCCCCTGTAGTGGACGTATAATATGGGTCCGGCCGGGGCCCCACAACATACGAACGCCACAGCTTTAGTATTATAAGTTGATATAGCTACCCAAACTCAAAACACTTGCACAACACAGCGGAAAACCAAGCACAACTAGAAGTTATCCACTAACCAAAAGAGTAAACAAATGGCCTTAAGGCCTACATCAAATGTCCAAAAGTAAAATAGTACATCAAACATGAATGTGCATAACACTCCTAGTCTACCTCGGCATGCAAGTCGGACAAAAGAGTCTCAAACACACATCATCAAAATGTAGTGCTACAAAAGAGGGAAAAACACTTCATGGGGCTTAGGCCTTTCTGGCCGGCGTGCTAGCTTCTGCATGCGATCCTTGCCCTGTAAAAATTATTAGTAACGTGGGTCAGCAAAGGCTGACCTCAAACTGTGTAACAACACATCTCCTCCCGGCCGCCCCTAACGGACCCCGGGGAACCCTCCAACCTGCAAATCAGCACTTCATATGCAAATAAACATCTATAAATAGAAAAGCATTAAAACAGGCTTGGATGTCTCAATCATCAAACATGTTCTCTACTGGTTGAGCATATAAAGAAAGGGCCTACTTATGCAACATGGATGCAACACCCGGGCTTCACCCAAGGTACCCTACAGCGTATGCATCTAGCACAACATCACATCATTTGGGTACTCACATTTCCCCAATTGGCATAAAGCCGCAAACATGGAGGGAGACACAACTCCCTCACACGGCGCACAGGCCGCCACATGGAATTCTTGCCAAGGCCCCACCCGCTCGTGGGCCTAGCCCCGGGCTTGCCTGCAAGCTCTGACGTCTCATGTCAGGATTCCAATAGCCACAGACTGACCGATTCTAAGAAGCCTTGCTGGACCCCACCCGCTCATGACCTCTTTGCCCGGGCTTGCCCCAAGCTTGGCATTCTCGTCAGTCTCACAGAAGGGGACTAGTCTCGCCGGGACACTCTCCACACATGACGCACATGTCACGGGATAGCCAGCCGACCACAGAGACATAGCCACGCCTTGGCACAACACAACCAAGACTAAACACATTGCAATCCCTCTTTGTACCGCAGCGTTCCCGCGCACCAAGGAAAACATCTCCAACTCGTGCGGAGCTAACCTTGTCCACCAAGGAAACCATCTCCATTCTCATACGGAGCTAACCTTGTCCCTCAAGGAAACCATCTACCGCCACGAGGAGCTAACCTTGTCCGGGTTCGACTACACGTACCCTTCTCAAGCAAACGGGACAATCACCACCACAACACAAACAGTATCTTGCCGCAACGGAAATCTCTACGAATCCCTAAGTTCGTATGCAACATCACCGAGTCGGACTAACGGTCGCGACTACGGCTTCAACCACCATGCCTAATCCACTAGCGAAGCGGATCTCTAATGCAAAATATGCCGGGGACGGACTCAATCAACCCGGAGGTTCCTCTTGAACCTTGGCAAACCAAAGCCCATCTCATTTGAGAGTTTGGTGCCCAAAGATCTAGAAGAAAACGATGCTAAAAACGTGCATCCTAAAGACCGAGAGGAGAGATGTCGTTACCTTCCGACTCCTCTTCCTTGCCATGGTAAAAAAATATAGCCGGATGGAAAACTTCGCAACGCTCCAAGCTTCACGGATCCGGACTCGGCTCGCGATTTGGAGCTCCGAAACCCTTCCTACAGCCCAAGGCTTCTTCTTCTTCCTCCTTGCTCTAGTTTTTCTCAAGAACTTAGAAAGAGAGGACTTGGAGAACAAATGAGGGTTTCCCACCCTAGAATCGGACTTAACTTCCCAGGAGATGGCCTGAACCGTTAGATCCCAAAACCAGAGAAAGAATGGCCGCGATTCGCCTGGAAAATAAAAGACCTGGGCCGAACACGGCCTGGCACACGCCCGTGTCCAGGGCCGTGTGCCTCATTCGCCATCTCAAATCGACGCACCTGGAATCAGACACGGGCATTCGACACGCCCGTGTTCAATCCGACACGCCCGTGTCCCCAGCGACACGGCCGTGTGGCCTGCCGTGTGTCTCCAACGACACGGCCCCAACACCAACCCGAGAGGTGACACGGCCTGGGACACGCCCGTGTCCCAAGCCGTGTGCCAAGTCTCGACACCCGTCGACAGGCTTTGTGTCGACACCGCGGAAAAACGTCGAGCGAAGATCGTCGACCAAGTGGGACACGCCCTGTGACACGCCCGTGTCACAGGCCGTGTGCCCCAGTCTCGACACATTGTCGAGTGAAAGTGTCAACACTTGGGCCGAGTGTCGACACGGCCTCGACACGCCCTGCGACACGCCCGTGTCGCAGGCCGTGTGCCCCACTCTCGACACTTTGTCGAGCGAAAGTGTCGACACTTGGGCCGAGTGTCGACACGCCCCGACACGCCCTGCGACACGCCCGTGTCGCAGGCCGTGTGCCTCCCTCTCGACACTTTGTCGAGCGAAAGTGTCGACACTTGGGCCGAGTGTCGGCACGGCCTCGACACGCCCTGCGACACGCCCGTGTCGCAGGCCGTGTGCCTCCTGCCAGAAACCCAAAAAATTTTCAGAACTGCAGACTGAACCTCGTGCAAAAATCTGGGGTGTTACAATGGGTCAATAAAAGCTGACCTCAACTGTGTAACCAACACATCTCCTCCCGGCCATCCCTAACGGACCCCGGGGTACACCATCACCCTACAGGTCAGCACTTCGTATGCAATATACAATAACATGTACAACTATAAAACAGGTTTGAATGTCTCAAGCAACAAACATGTTTCTAAGTTGATCAAGTAATAAAAAGGGGCTTACAATGCAACACGAATGCAATCCTGGGTTTCACCCAAGGCACCCTAAAGCATATGCTTCTAACACATCATCACATCGGGCACTTCCAATTTCCCCATAGGAATTCAAGCCGCAAACACAAGGGTACTCTAATTTCCCCCAATGACATACAAGCTGCCATACAGAACTCTTGCATCGGCCCACCCGCTCATGGGTCTCAAGCCCCGGGCTTTCCTGCAAACTCTGACTTCTCACGTCAAGGTTCTGCCATTCAAACAAACCGATGCTAAGAACCCTTGCTAGACCCCACCTGTTCGCGATGACCTAGGCCCGGCTCCAATATCGGGACCAAGTCCACTAAAGGAGACCCAGAGGGACCCAACTGGGATCGTCCGAGCTTGTCCTAAGCTTGGCGTTCTCGTCAGTTCCAAAGAAGGGGACTTGTCTCGCCGAGACACTATCCACACGTGACTTGCACATCACGGGCTAGCCAGCCGACCACAGAGACAAACCACGCCTTAGCACATCACAATCTCATGCCTTTCCCAACCTTAATCCAACATTTGTACCGTACCATCCCCAAGCCCCCGCGTGTACTCTAATTTACACCCGGTCCGATTCTGGCCACACGTACTCACACGAAAAAGGGGAAAAACATCATCACAAATGACGTCTTGCCGCTAACGGATTTCTACACAATCCTTAAGGCTCGCTATGCAACATTACCGAGTCAGACTAACGGGCACGACTACGGCTTCACCCATAATGCCTAATCCACTAACGGAGTGGATCTTTAATGCAATATCATGTCGGGGATGGACACAATCATCCCGGTGGCTCCTTTTGAACCATGACAACCCAAATTCCTCTCACTTGAGAGATCCGATGCCTAGAATGCTTGAAAGAAAACAAGAAAAATGTAGATGCCATGCACACATCCTAAAGCCGAGAGAAGAAGTGACATTACCCTTCAAATCCTATTCCTAGCCATGAAATATTGCTTTGCACGGATGGAAACGAGCACCTCCACGTCCTCTCCACGGATCTGGCCACGGAACGTCGAACGAGGGTCTAAAGCTCCGTCAATGGCGGAGAAAGCCCTCCTTCTTCCTCCCCCGCTCTCCAACACTCAAACCCTAACCTTCACCCATAAAAAAGACGAAAAAATGAGGGAGAAGTCTCGCTCAACCCTTCTTAAGCCCCTTGTGCAGAGGATCCTGGGCCCTGGGATGAGTTATGAAGTGAAATTGGACGGCTAGGTATTCAGGTTTCGAAACTCCACGAATTAGCCTTCGACTTTCGTCGAACGGCTTACACATCAACCTTTGATTTTCGTCGAACGGTCCCACATGCAGCCAAACATTTATCGAATGGATAGAGCTCGACGAATGACCTTTGGGTTCGTGGAACGACCCTCGACATTTGTCAAACATCCTTCAATTTCGTCGAACGGCTCCACATCGTAGCCAAATATTCGTCGAACGGACAGAGCGACGAACGGCCTTCGACGTTCGTCGAACGGCCTTCGACGTTCGTCGAACGGCCTTCGACGTTCGTCGAACGGCCTTCGACGTTCGTCGAACGGCCTTCGACGTTCGTCGAACGGCCTTCGACGTTCGTCGAACGGCCTTCGACGTTCGTCGAACGGCCTTCGACGTTCGTCGAACGGCCTTCGACGTTCGTCGAACTTCCCCGAGTTCGTCGATTGGTAACCTCCAGAGATTGAACTTTCGAGAAAACTGGGGTGTTATAGAGGGAGCCTACTCAAAGTTAGGTCAGCAAGAGGTTAAGGTCAACAGGTCAAGATAGAAGTCAGAGTCAACATTCAAGACAGTAGTTGGCCTGGACGAGTATGACGAGCTTCCCTAGCATACTCGCTGAGTAGGCGACTAGACAGATAGTCATCGAAGCCGGACGAGTTCCCCGGGAAGTCGCCTAGTTGTCGGGTGGGGGTTGGAATATAAATAAGACCCCCACCCCTTGGCTTTCCTATAAATAGAACCTCATAGGTATAAGGATATGACTCTCAGAATCTTGCAAAAGATCTCGACTTGACCTTTTTCTGGACTTCTAACTGTGAGACAATGATAATCCTCTTGGTCGCCAACTTGTGATAGTTGTCAACTAGTATCCACCTTGTACCTTGATCGACCATCTTTGGTTGTGGAGGGGAAGCTTCTTCTAAGAATCCATGTATGTGGTGGGACCTCCATGCCGCAACACCTGGGGTCCTTTTAGTTGTCCCTCTATTTCTATGTCCGAGCCTGTCAAGTCATTAAGCCCAATCACTGGACCAGTAGCCTTAAGCTGCATTGATCTGAATTTTTGAAGTAGGGATTTACCAGCTTTAACACTTTGGTGCGGTGAGAGTGGATCGTAGCTGAGGAAGAAAGTTTTGCGAGTAGGCGAGATGACAGATGCAGGCGAGAATGGAGAGATAGTTGGCAACTCGACAGGAGGAGGAAGCTATGTGACCGTGGCGATTTTCGAAGATTTCGTGCAGAGGATAGAGGGGATCATCTGAGCCGGGTTCTTTGTCACAACCTGCATTTTCTCCACATTAAAGGGTATATCAGAGTAAGGAGAAAACACGAGTCATGATGACACATCAGTAGGGGATAACTGCAGATGCTCAGGCGAGACCTCAACTAAACACTTCTTTTGAAAATTTATATGTTAATTAAGGGAAATCCAATTTTAAGTTAAGTAGATAGCTGTATCCCTCGGCTTAGTAGATCAACTAGTCCACAAATAAAAATATAGTTATACGCTGCAAAAAAATACTTTGATTAGGTTGATTTTAACATCCTACATGAGTATAAACGTCCCCAAAAGACAACTCATGCTATCCAAGACTCTAGATTTATAATAAGTATAGGAAAAAGTCTTTACGCTATCTAGAAAGTAGTGAATTAGTTTTGAAAGAAATGACATATATGATATAGTAATAATAATGTTTTATAAGTTAAAAATATCTAACATGCAGTACTAGCATAAAACATCCCAGAGAGCAAGTAATCCAAACAATAAAAAAGAAACAAATATCAGCTAACAAAGTGTCCAAAAAGAATCAACAACCTTGTGGGCGTCAATAACCTGACACGAACCCACATAATTCAAAAGTATATCTGAGCTAGGCAAAGTAAACTAAAACAACAAACTACCTCGCAATGGCGAGGTAAAAACCACAACCAACACTGCTACCCAGGGACTCCAAAACCAATAGCACTACCAGCTACTGCTCTGAACCTGAGGCATTCCAAAGACAGAACACCTCAGCAAAAAGGTACAAGTGATGACAGAAATTTAAACAAAAGCAAGCACGAGACATAAGGGGTACCAACTCAAGACCAAAAATACTGAATTAAAACACAGAAGTAAGGTACAAAAAATCAGAGAGGAACACTTATGTGAATCGTCACGTACAACAAAATACCCCAGATGCACAAGACTATAAGGGGGGGGGGGACATGATTAAATCATCAGCAAGAATTGCATAACTTTATTAGCCACATGTGGTCAACTCCAGCCAAAAAAACACGGGCGAGGTGGTCACTCATCCGGACACACCCTCACATATATAATATCCGTCTAACTTTGGGGAGACCCAAACACTCCACCATTCACCACAGATGCCCAAACACCCGGTAGAATTCCACAAAGTAATAATAAAGGGATCAAACATTGCGGCGGTAGTTTCGTCCACTAACACCCGCAATAAAAAAACCATGACATAAATATCAAGGCTTGGCACATCAGATTCTACTAAACATCGCTAGATTGGAAACAGTTGATCAAACTTTAGAAAAGATTCGAGACCTTAAATAAATTCTATCTCGTCCTACACGATAGTTAAAAGATGATTAAAAGATAAAGATTCAACCGCATCAGTAAATCACTAACAACTCTACAAGGTAGGATTATCATAATCATGAACATAGATATAAGTGGATCTTAAGTAAAAGATCAAAACAGTACCACTGATCAACAAGTCTATTATGATAACAACACTAAATAAGGAAGATTAGCAATTACATCAAGATTGGAAGAGGAGGGAAGAGATGAGAAACCATCACTTGCCTTGGTTTTGTCGGAGGAGACCTCCAAATCACACCTCAGCGTAGATCAAGACTAAGGAAGATGGGGGAAGTCGAAATATGAACGAAATGGCCGAAAAAAAGTTAGGGCCAAAAATACTAACGAGAAAAACTCAAGAAATGGGGAAAACTTTACCACGATGACGCAGCCCTCGTTTAGAGCTTTCCGGATCTACGTTT
The DNA here is from genome assembly GCA_039583875.1 of Platanthera guangdongensis. Taxonomy (NCBI): domain Eukaryota; kingdom Viridiplantae; phylum Streptophyta; class Magnoliopsida; order Asparagales; family Orchidaceae; genus Platanthera; species Platanthera guangdongensis. The sequence goes on along the minus strand of CM077154.1, from coordinate 378,368 downwards.
GGTTCAAGATTTCGACCACCGGAGCACCGTCGCCGGCCACCAAAAAAATCACGGAAGAACTTTCTCTCTCTCACTCACGACGCTCTGGTTCGGGAAATGAACATAAATTCGGTCGGCTTAAAGAGGAAGAAGTGTATTTATATACATATATTTATATATATAATAAATATAATATAAAGATCATTACACTTAAGAGAATGAACATGGGTCGGCTGGACCGGTTTTCTCGAGATGAAGTATGGATTTCTCGAATATTGAAGAGGGCTTCTCGGGAAATGGGGAAAACTTCTCAAGTAAAAGGATAAGGACTTCTCAAGAAAGGGTAAGGATTTCTCGAGAAAGGTTGAGGACGGGTTTCTCGAGAGCAACGTGGACCTTTCGAGAACAAGCAAGGACATCTCGAGAACTGAGAATGGATTTCTCGAGAACAATGTGGACTTCTCGAGAAATAGGCAAGATTTCCCGAGAAAGAAGAATGGCTTCCCAGGAAAAAAATCCACACCTCTCGAGAAAGACGATAAGATTTCTCGGGAACAACAAGACAGGACTTCTCGAGAATGAAGGACAGATCTCGAGTACTATGTATGAAGCATTCTCGAGTACAGATAAGGACTTCTCGAGAACAAGGAGAGACTTCTTGAGATTGGGTCAAGGTTTCTCGAGAACATGGAAGGGCCACCTCGAGAATAAGCAGGTCATTAGCAGAGTTTCAGCTTTGTCTAATTATACAACAATAGGTCAACAATACGTACTAAACGCCCTCTGAATTGGGTGAAACAAATGCACCGTAGACAAATGCCAATGCTACGAATCTAACAACAAAGATAAAAACACTAGAATTCGTTGCACCATTCTCGAGACACAATCACCACATGCTTACAACAAGCATAAATATCACAAAACCTCGAATATGCGCCGAGACTCCAAAAACGCCCGGACCGCAGCAAAATTGGACAGTCAAAAAAAACATAAACACAATTCTTCCATCATGAAAACCATCAATCACATCAAAAACCCCAAAACCTGGTCAAACAGACCCAACGGACGCGGAAACGCACTAACGGTGCAGCGTCGTCAACATGACGTAAAAAAGTAACACCCTAACGTCATAAATATAACGATACCAAATCAAATAATATCATCGGAAAATCGGGGGTGTTATATTCTTTCCTCGCCGGGATGTCATAACAACCTCATCTCGTCGCGTGACCTCGTCAGAGGAAGAGGGTCCCCTAGGCGACATGGGAAGAACCATGTCGTTAAAGAGCCGGAGCAACTAGTGCATTCACAGTTCTGCCCGACGAGTTGTCAAGGCATCAGGTTTTGAGATGTGGAGAACCCAACAAGATTCCAGGATGGTCGACTAGTGGACGAGTATGGAGGTGATACTCGCTATTTCGAGATCCATCATCATCGAGGAGGGAGTCCTTTCAGCGATGAAGTGTTAACAGCCCCAGTTCCTGAAGGATTTAGAGAGCCAGCCCTGAGTTGCTTTTCTACAAGAGATGACCCAGTCAGATATCTCCAGTGGTTCGTAGACGTAGTGTCCATCCACAACATGACAAATGCGTTCAAATGCAGATTCTTCTCTATCACCTTCGAGGGGAAGGCTAGAGATTGGTTTCAACAACTGCCCAAAAGTTCTATCTATTGCTTTGATGAGAAAGCGAGTGGTTGCCTCCTTCTTCCTCTTCTCTAACAACTGCCCAGAAGTTCTATCTATTGCTTTGAGGATCTGAGTCGAGATTTGATGATAATGTTTGCGACGTTAAAGAAGAGGAAGAAGGAGGCAACCACTCGCTTTCTCATCAAGCAAGGGAAGTGAAAGAGGCTTGGCTGCTATATTGACAGATTTAAAGAAGAAGTTCTCAGCATTGATGATGTGGATGGCTTTACCTTACATCTACCCCGGACATTCTGCCTAAAGCAAGGGCTCTTCAACATGGATATTGGCTCAAAGCACCAAGTATCCTATGAGGATTTGATCGAGAGGGCAAAGAAGTTTGTGTAGAGGAGGAGACAAATGCTAATTTTCTGGCTAAACTAGACAAGGTCACCTAAAGGGAGGAGATAGGAGGAACTTCTGAGGTAAGGACCAGGGGAGTTCGAAGAAGGTAGCAAGAGAGGAGATAAGAGCCAAGAAGGAGGGAAGTGCCTAGGAGGGTGGAGAAGCCTAAGAGGCAGGAGAGGCCTCACATGTAGGAAGTGATGAGGCTTGTAGGGGCACTAGAGAGAGGGTAAGAGGCATGGAGGTTCTAGTACCCCGTGAACCGATCCCAGTGGAGGCCAGCAGGAAGACCCCATGTGTAAAATTAGGAGAGGAGAAACAATAACCAATAGGAGAGGAGGCAGAGAAGAGTGCGGGAGGAAGCAATGACTATTGCTCGGCAGGGGAATAAGCATCGCATGAGGAACAAACCAACAAGGAATCAGGCAGAGGAGATTCCCCTTTACTGCAAGCTGCGTTGAGTAGAGGGGCACGTGATAATCCTTGCCCAAATTTTTCGGAAGCAAGAAGGAGGTTGAAAGTAGGAGCTGCTGAGAGAGAGCAGTAGAAGCAGGAAGCTCCTACAGGACTGTCATCATTTCAATCTCCATGGAGGAGGATGAGGAATGAAGACTGGGTCGACCAAGTGGGTCGCGGGGAAGTGGTCCAAGGAGTAGGAGGACAAGTACGGGTGATCCACGGAAGAGCCAGGCTAGGAGCTTCCTGAAAGGGAAATTAGAAGGAGCAGATGTAATCAGCAGAGGCGACAGTAGGGAAGTACTATCCAAAGGCTGTGACGAGCCCTTTGTAGGGAGAGTGGCCTTGATCATCCCGGGATGCGAGGTCTTCTCTGTGGGGATATCTTTGGTCCTCGCCTTAGGGACTTGTGCTTCCAATTGATTCTTCTTCAAACCAACGCTGATCTGAGTAGAGTGGCTAGGTTGCGGCTCCTGCCAAGCCTTAAGCGTGACCAGAGGAATTGATCGCTGGGGAGGCACCGCTAGATTCTCGTCGGAGGCCTCGATAGTCGGAAGTGGAGCTGCGAGTAGCAGGAAAGTGTTAGTAAGATGACAATCCAACAAAGGGCGACATCTAGAAGTAGACAGTAGGCGAGGTTCTAACCTTACGAGGCAACAAGGTCTGACTATATTTGGGTCAGAGATCCAGCGAGGTTCTTAGCGGGAGGAGGTGTCAGCGGAGGATTGCGGGAAGGTTCTGGCAGGGTCGATTCAGTATGATCGACCAGACAGAGTTCATCACACAACTGTTGAGTGTCGGTAAGGATCCCGGGATGATAGACCGGAGTGGTGACATCTCTAGTGCTAGGAGGCGGGTTTCTCCTTCTTGGAAGTTAGGGACTTCTTTTTCTTTTTCAACTTCTTCTTCTTTGGCGGAGGGAGCTCAGCATCATCGCCATCACAGGGCCTTTTCGACTTTTTGGGTACCAGAAATCCAGACAGTACAACAATGTTCGCGCTGTAAACTTCCTCAGAATATTGTGACATCTTGAGCGAGTTCAGGTGTGCTACAAGGAAGAGTCACCCACTATTTATAGAGGTCAGCAGGCAACCTTCGGTTGCGTAGTCCAGATATTCACCAAAAGCAGGCCGCCAAATAAATGTTTGATGTTTTTTCCAAGCTCCTACATCGCTCACAAAGAGTGAGGATTGTGTACAACTCATATTCGTCGAGGGGGCCCACTCAAGTCCAGGTTAGCAAGAATTCAAAGTAAACAGGTCTAGATAAAAGTCAGAGTCAACATTCAAGACAGTAGAAGGCCTGAGCGAGTATGACGAACTCCCCTCACATACTCGCATGATAGGCGACTAGGGGAGATAGTTGGCCAACCCGGGCGAGTTCCCCCTGGAAGTTGGCTAATTTCCAGGTGGGGGTTGTACTATAAATAAGATCCCTCCCACCCCTTGGTTTTCCTATAAATAGAACCCCAGGGGTACAAGGATATGTATCACGGAATCTCGCAAAAGGTCTCGATTAGACCTTTTTCTGGACTTCTAGCAGCAAGACAGTGATCATCCTCTTGGTCGCCATCTTGTGATAGTCGTCAACTATTGTTCACCTTGTACCTTGCTCGACCATCTTTAATTGTGGATTGGAATCTTCTTCTAAGCATCCAGGTACATGGTGAGACCTCCCTACCACAGCACCTGAGGTCATTTTAGTTGTTCATCTATTTTTGTGTCCGAGCCTATCAAACCGTCAAGCCCGATCGCTTGAACAGTAATCTTAGACTGCATGCATTGATCCAAATTTTTGAAGTAGGGATTTTTCAGGTTTCAACATAGTTGTCTTCGAACAACCATGTAAATAATTATTAGTTGATTCGCTTTTTTGGGTTCATAAAATGACAAAGTCCAACACATTCTTATTAAAATCAGTGGACCACTTCCTCTTAGCAATATGTAATTCCCTAAACCATATGTTACCATGTATGTGCTCTCTCAGGACCATCTCATACCAATTCTATCAAACTCAACTTTCTCGCCGCATTTGCCAATGAAATAATAGAAAAGTGCATGAATACAACTGTCATTGTTAAAGCTAGGAACATTAGATGGTGCCTTATTGGAGATGTGTCATTGGCACAATCGATGACAAGTGGTAGTGAATACTCGCTCAATAACAATAGCTATGACTTAATCTTGTTTTGTAAAAATAGATATTGGTCCTTTTCCATTAACACGTTTCAATAATATCTCAAAAATTCAGTAGAATGACTCGATAGTTTCTTCAGCAATGAAACTGTAACACCCTCATCCGTCACATGGCATATAGCAGAAGGTCCAGCTGGAACCCGACGCCATATACCACAGACAGTCGGAAGGGTTACATAAGAATATTCAAACTATCCAATTAAGACTACTCGTCCTACATAGAGCATTCTAGTGGAAGCTTTTAAAGTTGAGAGAACCCAAAACTTAAATCCAATAATCATGAATGTCCACAACCACACTACAGGAATGAAAACCCAAATACACTGAAAGGGTACATGGCCTTATGGCCTTACAATAGTTCACTTAATAAATAGTGTTTTCCATACATCGTTTCGCAGGCCGGCCACACATGACAAAAGTAAAGTACAACTATTCGCTTTGGCCTTCTAGGGCCAGCACAGCAACTTGGGCTCCAGCCCGCTATTTGGTACTCGGCTCCGCAGCACCTGCAAGCACATTCCACCGCATGGTGGCAAACAAAGCAACGGTCAGCCAAAAGCCGACCAAATTATAACGACCCCGCCCCTTACTCGGGACGGCGGTGCTCTTTCCCTACATATCTTTAGTCCAATAAAATAATAAAACACAACTATACTACGCCACAGGTGTAGGCTCGCATAGCTAAACACCCCGTGCACTCAGGGCACATTAACGGTGAATCCTGACCAATCAGCGTCTTCACCACCATCCCAAAGATGGCAACCATGTGAGCATTTAGCCTTTCTGACCACCGTCTAAGGCTCCCAACTATGCCAACGGCCAGTCCCCTTTTCGGGTCTCTCGCACCGAACCACAGAGCCTAGGTCCGATTCCACTTGCCCGTTGCTCACGCCGCCTAGTCAATTTAAGTCCTACGCGCGGGCCAAGCTTCTCTCAGATCTCAACATTTTCCAAACAATCACATAACCCAGTTATGTTCAAGGCCGATTTCCTGACCGCCAAGTTAGCAGAACAACGATTCTGCTCAGTTTTTTGGGTGCGCCTTGGAACTAACCTCCAAGGATCCCTGCTGCAATCTACCGCATAGAAACCCGAAAACCCAAAGCACGGAGTCTTCTCTAGCAAATCATAACAAATGCAACATCACCGATCCAGAAAATACACGTCCGGGTAGGCTTCACACACAATGCCTATGCCTATACTTCGATTCCGGACTCTATATGCAACACATAGGGGACTATTCACATCAACTCCAAGGAACATCACGCACTCACCGCACACTCGCGAGAGTGGGATTCCCTATGCAGGAAGAAAGAACTTCACATGCTCAAGTAGAGAATCGTTACCCTTATAGTCTGCTTTGACGCCATGGAAAAACTACACGGACAGAACTCTTCGCAACGAACTTTCCTCCACGGATCCGCTCTCAGATCTCAAAACGGTGCTCCGATGCTCCGCCGGCGGCCGGAAAACCCTTCCTTCTTCCTCCTCTTTCCAACTCCTTGAGAGAGAGAATGGTTGGAGAGAAATGGAGGATTAACTCCCCTATTCCCGGCCTTAACAGAGCAGGAAACCATCTGGGCCGTTGGATCTTATTTAAAGAAAACGAACGACTCAGATCCGCTCAAAAATCTCCAAACCTAGGCCGAACACGGCTTGGCACAAGACTGTGTCCCAGGTCGTGTGCCTCGATCCAGGCACGATCGTCGAACACAGAGACTCACACGGGCTCAGACACGCCCGTGTTCCACCTGACACGCCCGTGTTGGGTCCCTCGGCACGCCCGTGACCGGGGGCGTGTCACGCATAACCGCCACACCAACTGACACGATCAAACTGAACACAGGTAGGGACACGGGTAGGCACATGCCCGTGTCACCCGAAAATCATCGAGCAACTATCATCGATCGTCGAACGCAGAATACAGGCACATACACGGTTAGGCACACGCCCATGTCAAATGACACGCCCGTATCTTCCAGCCATGTTTCTAGCCGTGTCCTTCTCGGGATGAAAACTACTAAAACACCAGCCAGACACGGCCTTGGACACGCCCGTGTCCTAGTCCGTGTACCCCTATATAGGCACCAAAAATCCCTTTTTACGCGACCGACTCAAATACAATTTTCGGAGCGTTACAAATCTCCCCCACTTAAGGAATTTCATCCCAAAATTAGGTAAAGGTACACAAATCTAAACAATACCTGAGTGGAATAACTCAGGATACTCCTCCAACATAGCTTGCTCTCGCTCCCAAGAAAGCTCCTCCCGTCCGCAGTTATCCCAACGGACTTTAACCATTCAGACCTCCTTGTTGCGGAGTCGTTTGACTGCAACGTTTTCAATACGTACTGGCTTGACCCTTGTTGTTAACTCATAATCAACTAGTACTTGATTGTCTGCAATGATCTGCGAAGGCTCTTGCACTGCCTTACGCAACACCGATACGTGGAACACATCATGTAGCCCACTCAACTCCACCGACAGCTTCAATCTATACGCCGCCTCGCCAACACGCTCCAGGATTTCAAATGGTCCAAGGTATCTCGGACTCAGCTTCTTCAAGCTTCGAACCCGCGATACACCCTTGAACGGCTTGATTTTTATATACACCATGTCGCCAACACTGAACTCCACGTTCCTATGCTTGGCATTGTAATACTTTGCCTGCCTGTCCTGAGCAACCTTCAACCTTTCCTGAATTGTACGCACCATTGAAGTGACGTCTTCCACCGCTTGACGTTTATACAACTTCGATTCGCCTGCCTCCAACCAAGACAACGACGTACGACACTTCCTCCCGTACAAGGCTTCGAAAGGCGTCATTCTAATACTTGCCTGAAAGCTGTTGTTGTACGCAAACTCCACCATGTACAGGTGATCTTCCCACTACTTTCCAAAATCTAGGACGCACATGTGAAGCATGTCCTCCAACGTCCGGTTGACCCTCTCGGTTATACTGAGCTTTAGCTTAGTACCCAACAGACTATGCACCAACCTCCAGTCATTCGACGTGAAGCATCCATCTCAATCACTAACAATACTGCGGGGCACAGCATGCAATCGTACAATATTCTTCATATAGAGTTTGACTAACCTTTCCACCGGATCTTCCTTCCTGACCGGGATAAAGTGCAACACCTTTGTCAACCTATCTACGACCACCCAAATAGCGTCGTTTCCCTTCTGTGACTTCGACAAACCATGCACAAAATCCATAGATATGTCATCGAATTTCCATTCTGGGATAGGTAGGGGATTCAAGAAACCTCCGGGCTTCTGGCATTCCGCCTTCACCAATGCACAAGTACGACACTTGGCCACATAACGTGCTACATCCTTCTTCAATCATGGCCAACAGAATAATTCCTTCATGTCTCTATACATCTTTGTGCTTCCCGGGTGGATTGAGTACTTGGTATGATGAACCTCATACATCAACTCCTCCCAAAGATTATCCGCACTAGGAACGCATATGCGACCGTCCTTCCTTAGCAACTCATCCTCAACAGCAAACTGGGAATTTGACCCATCCAATGATTCATCCAAGATCTGCTTTATGCTGTTATCCTGAACCAAAGCCCGCCGAACTCTATCAGCTAGGTCACACTGCACCTCTGTCCAAAATAGTTTCGCCTCAACACTAGACTGCTTGTCGACACAAGATATCTCCAAAACCTCCAAGTCATGAACCAATCTCTCATCATGTACCGATAACCAGTTGGCATGCGCCGGTGTCTTGTGACTCAACGCATCCGCCACTGCATTTCCCTTCCCAGGCACATAATGAATCTTGAAAGTGTAGTCCCCTAAGAAATCCATCCACCTCCGCTGCCTCATGTTCAGGTCCTTTTGATCCAACAGGTACTTCAAGCTCTTATGATCGGTGTAAATATCGACCTTCACACAGTACAGGTAGTGCCTCCAAAGCTTCAGAGCAAATATCACGGCCGCTAACTCTATGTCGTGAACCAGATAATTCCTCTCATGAACCTTCAGTTGTCGTGAACCATAGGCTATCACTCTCCCATGCTGTAGCAGAACACAACCCAAACCACTACCCGAAGCATCACTATAGATCTCGAACCCTTCGGTTCCAACTGGCGAACATAAAATAGGCGTCATGGTCAACCGCCTCTTCAACTCTTCAAAAGCCTGTTCGCACTCTGGAGACCACACAAACTTCTGATCCTTCCCAGTCAACGTCGTGAGTGGTAGCGCTATCCGCGAGAAGTTCTCTACGAAGCGCCTGTAGTAGCCAGCAAGCCCTAGAAAGCTCCGGACCTCCGCCACTGTAGACAAAGCAGGCCACTCCCGTATTGCCACTATCTTCGCCGGATCCACAACTATCCCTTCTCCACTGACAACATGACCAAGGAACGCTATTGAGGATAACCAGAATTCACACTTGGAGAACTTAGCATACAACTGATTCCTCCTCAACGTCTCCAACACCATGTGTAGATGATTGTAGTGATCCTCCTCTTACTGCGAGTACACCAGGATATCATTGATAAATACTATCACGAAACGATCCAGGTACTCTCTGAACATCCTATTCATCAAATCCATAAACACGGATGGCGCATTGGTCAAACCAAACAGCATGACCGTGAACTAGTAATGCCCAAACCGCGTACTGAATGCTGTCTTTGGGATGTCGCTCTCCCTTATCCTCAACTGGTAGTAACCGGACTTCAGATCTAACTTCGAATATACTGTTGACCCAACCAACTGATCAAATAGATCGTCAATCCTCGGAATCGGATACTTATTCTTTTCGTGAGCTTGTTCAATTCCCGATAGTCAATGCAGAGTCGTAAGCTCTCATCCTTCTTCTTAACAAAGAGAACTGGTGCGCTCCAAGACGACGAACTTGGACGCACAGAACCTTGCTATAGCAACTCTTGCAGTTGCACCTTCAACTCCGCCATCTCTCTTGGCGCTATCCGATATGGAGAGCGTGACACCGGTTTGGCACCCAGTACCAACTCAATGGTAAAATCAATCTCCCGCTGAGGAGGGGCTCCAGGGAGATCATCTGGGAACACATCGGGATAATCAGACACAACTGGGATACTGCCAAGACTTCTCTTAGGCGTCGAAGTCAGCACTAGAGAGACAAACAGCTCTACCCCAGACCGAACTGCCTTGATCACCTGAAGAGCTGACATCAAAATCTTACCCGACCCCTTCATGCCCGCAAAAATAGTCTCCCGATCAGTGTCCAGACCCAACCTAACTTCCTTACGGTTGCAATCAATGCATGCACCCTGCTCTGAGAGCCAATACATACCGAAGATTACGTCAAACTCCGCTAACGGAAAAAGAGACGCTCGCAAATCAAACTCCTGGTCTCCAATTCGAATCTTCACTACGCAGACCCTATCCGCGTGCATTGAGCACCCATTGGGCAACAACACATCCAATTTGTCTTTTGCCATCGAGGACGGAACCCCGATGCGCGATATGAATTTTTCGGATAAGAAGGAATGCGATGCTCCCGTATCAAACAGGGCTCTCGCCGGAAACTCAAAAATCAACACAAAGCCTAGCACCAACAAAAGTAAGCTAACAAATACGAAAGTAACAACTATGAAAGTTAAACCACTATAATTTAACTTATACCTGTCACCATGTCTGCTTGTTTTATGGCCTCTTGCAGACCAAGGTTGTAGACTCTAGGCTGGGCTGGAGCATGATGGGATGTGGTTGACTCCACCGCCTTCCCTTTCTCCTCATAAGTCGCTCCAGACTTCCTCTCGGACTTTGAACGTCCGCTTTAACAATCACGAGCAAAATGCCCCGGCTTCCCGCAGTTGTAGCAAGCTCCTGGGACTCGACTTGTAGTTGCCCCCGATGCACCAGCCGAAGGGGCTGAGTTCGAAGTCTTCTGCTTCTTGTTCCACCTGTGAAAACTTGACTTGGCATTTGGCACCTTGAACTCGGACTTCTTTTCTCCTGGGTCCTTCTTCTCTTGAACTTTCTTCACAACCTTCTCCAATGATCGGGCCGAATTGACCAAGTCTAGGAAGCCCTGCACCTTAGGCCCAGCAAGGAGTATCTGTAGGTCACTACGTAGACCCTCATAGAATCAGTTGGTCTTCCTCTCTTCTTCTGTAAACATAGCCCCAGCATAACGACCCAACCGTGTGAACTCATGGAGATATTCATCCACGCTTCTGGCTCCCTGAGTCAACCCAAGATATTGATTCTCCATCTCCAACTTCTGAGCAGAGGGTACAAATCTGGCTAGGAACAATCTTGAAAATTCCTCCATAGGCACATCAGCAAGCTGCCTACCCACTAAGAGATGAAACTCCAACTCATCCCACCACAGCCTCGCCTCACCCACCAAAAGAAAAGTCTCTATGGTGGTCTTCTGCCACTCCTTAATTAACATGGCTGTCAAGACCCTCTTCATCGAAGAGAGCTAGTCCTCAGCTTGAGCTGGCGTTCCAACCCCATAGAACCTCGGAGGATTAAAGCACATTACATGCTTAAGCTGCTTCTCCGTAGCTCTCCTCGGCTCTACTAGATCAACTGCTGCGCGCTCCACCACTCTCGGCTCTGCCGCCCTAACCGGTTCTTGCTCATTCGCAAGAGGTGCGTGATGCATTCGCCTTACGGGTTGGGCATTAATCATTACAAATACCGCCTCAGCCACCAACCTGATGGTTTCCACTGAAGGAGGTGTTGTAGGCACGTCCCTTGGTGCACTACTTTCCGCTGATTGCGGACGCTCTGACTGACCAGCACCGCTCCTAGCTGCCTATAGCAGCAAAGACACACGATTAGACGACAAACAAATTGCAAAAAGCAATCGTTGGAACACTCAGATTACACAAAACAAGTGTATTTTTCATTCCTAAGTGGACATTCATGGGTTCTTTTTGATGTTATAACGATGACGCACACATGTGCTCACCAACCCTTAAAAGAATTTGCCCACAAATTCATTTAAACCTGACCGTAACCAGACCTCTGATACCAAATTGTAACACCCACATCCGTCACATGGCATATAGCAGAAGGTCCAGCTGGAACCCGACACCATATACCACAGACAGTCGGAAGGGTTACATAAGGATATTCAAACTATCCAATTAAGACTACTCATCCTACACAGAGCATTCTAGCAGAAGCTTTTAAGTTGAAAAAACCCAAAACTTAAATCCAATAATCATGAATGTCCACAACCACACTACAGGAATGAAAACCCAAATACACTGAAAGGGTACATGACCTTATGACCTTACAATAGTTCACTTAATAAATAGTGTTTTCCATACATCGGCTCGCAGGCCGGCCACACATGACAAAAGTAAAGTACAACTATTCGCTTTGGCCTTCTAGGGCCAGCACAGCAACTTGGGCTCCAGCCCGCTATTTAGTACTCAGCTCCGTAGCACCTGCAAGCATATTCCACCGCACGGTGGCAAACAAAGCAATGGTCAGCCAAAAGCCGACCAAATTATAACGACCCCGCCCCTTACTCGGGACGGAGGTGCTCTTTACCTGCATATCTTTAGTCCAATAAAATAATAAAGCACAACTACACTACTCCACATGTGTAGGCTCGCATGACCAAATACCCCGTGCACTCAGGGCACATTAACGGTGAATCCTGACCAATCAACGTCTTCATCACAATCCCAAAGATGACAACCATGTGAGAATTTAGCCTTTCTGACCACCGTCTAAGGCTACCAACTATGCCAATGTCCAGTCCCCTTTTCGGGTCTCTCGCACCGAACCACATAGCCTAGGTCCGATTCCACTTGCCAGTTGTTCACGCCGCCTAGTCAATTTAAGTCCTACGCGCGGGCCAATCTTCTCTCGGATCCCAACATCTTCCAAACAATCACATAACCCGGTTATGTTCATGGCCGGTTCCCTGACCGCCAAGTTAGCAGAACAATGATTCCGCTCAGTTTTTCGGGTGCGCCTTGGAGCTAACCTCCAAGGATCCCTGCTGCAATCTACCGCGTAGAAACCCGAAAACCCAAAGCACGGAGTCTTCTCCGGCAAATCATAACAAATGCAACATCACCGATCCAGACAATACACGTCCGAGTAGGCTTCACACACAATGCCTATGCCCGTACTTCGATTCTGGACTCTATATGCAGCACAAGGGAGACTATTCACATCAACCCCAAGGAACACCACGCACTCACTGCACACTCGCGGGAGCGGGATTCCCTATGCAGAAAGAAAGAGCTTCACATGCTCAAGTAGAGAATCGTTACCCTTGTAGTCCGCTTTGGCGCCATGGAAAAACTACACGGACAGAACTCTTCGCAACGAACTTTACTCCACGGATCCGCTCTCAGATCTCAAAACAGTGCTCCGATGTTCCGCCGGCGGCCGGAAAACCCTTCCTTCTTCCTCCTCTTTCCAACTCCTTGAGAGAGAGAATGGTTGGAGAGAAATGAAGGATTAACTCCCCTATTCCCGGCCTTAACAGAGCAGGAAACCATCTGGGCCGTTGGATCTTATTTAAAGAAAACGAACGGCTCAGATCCGCTCAAAAATCTCCAAACCTGGGCCGAACACGGCTTGGCACACGGCCGTGTCCCAGGCCGTGTGCCTCGATCTAGACACGATCGTCGAACACAGAGACTCACACGGGCTCAGACACGCCCGTGTCCCACCTGACACGCCCGTGTCGGGTCCCTCGACACGCCCGTGACCGGGGGCGTGTCACGCATAACCGCCACGCCAACCGACACGACCCAACTGAACACGGGTAGGGACACGGGTAGGCACACGCCCATGTCACCCGAAAATCGTCGAGCAACTATCATCGATCGTCGAACGCAGAACACGGGCACATACACGGTTAGACACATGCCCGTGTCAAATGACACGCCCGTGTCTTCCAGCCGTGTTTCTAGCCGTGTCCTTCTCGGGATGGAAATGGCTAAAACACCAGCCAGACACGGCCTTGGACACACCCGTGTCCTAGGCCGTGTACCCCTATACAGGCACCAAAAATCCATTTTTATGCGACCGACTCAAATACAATTTTCGGGGCGTTACATAAGCCCCATCCTATGAAGATATTCTGTCAATGACGGTTCATGACAATGAATAGTGTACATGCAAGATTATACTTATTAAATCTATACGCGATAACAAAAATAATGACGTCAGCAAAATAGCCGTAATCGATTTTGTTATGCTCATCCATCCAAAAGAACTTGTCAACCTATTCATCTCGTCTGTTCAGACATCATATGAAATATATTATTGTTTAATTGTTTCTCCTGCTGTATCTTAAGCAAGCTAGTGGTGTCACCGCTTTTGATTAACATTTTTCTTTCAAGTTGAACGTAGTTGAAGGCGTCAGTCTTGAAGAAATCAATATTTTCAACACCCCCTGCTTCATTGGACAAGAAGTTGTACACATCCATAACTCCAATTCTCGCGCTTGTCATGTTTTTCATAAGATTATCTTGCATTTCAGATATGACGATATCTCAATAAATATGTCTCTTTCTCAGTTACTAGTGGATTATTATGCTCCTCGACTAACATTGTTACTACCCAGTTCTTGCCATCTTTATCGGCGTGGAAAGAAATGATAGCAAGACAACCCGTGTGAGTATCTAATTTAAGATATTTCTTGGGTGATGAACTTATAATCTTAATTGCAGCTTTTGAGCAGCTATACTCTCTGACTTTAATAATTCTTATATGTGTCAAATACGTAAGGTATTGCTTCCACACATTAAATTTTATTATGTGGCATAATAACATTTCAATTACTATAATAAAACAATTGGACTTAGAACTCCAGAAGACTGTTGAATTACAGCTCAAAAATACAGTTCCAAAATATAGTAACATTACAGTGCAAAAACACAGTTGGATTTGGAATAACATAATACTGTTGAATTATAGCTCAAAAATACATTTCCAAAATAACGTACATTATAGTTCAGAATTACAATATTAAAACACACATAAATTATAGTTCAACATACAATACGTTATACTGCAACTCATAAATATATTATTCGGAAAACTACGCGAACGATGATGTCTTACTGTTTTTTCAGAAGCCACGAGAGCCACTTCTTTTTTTGTTTGGAGCTACGAGTTTAACCTAGACGACTAGACATGTAGGAAAACAATGATGAGCTACGAACATAGAAATACACTAACATGGGAAGAAAAACAGCAATGGTGAGTCCAAACTTTGCGATCACCTGAACTTTCAAGCGAGCTACATGCTTCTTCCTTCCAATGGAGCTGGGTTTCGAGTAGAAATACACTAACGTGACCGTGAAGTTCGGTCGGAACATTCCAATCGCAAGAAGATCGAAGCGAGGTACAAACTGCTTCTTCCTTCCGATGGAGCTGTGAAAACTCAGAGATTGCAGACAAGAAGTTGTACACATCCATAGCTCTAATTCTAGCGCCCGTGCAGACCCGGACTAAATTTTCACCCCTATAAGGAAATCATATGAGACAATTGAATGTGAACAAGGGACTAATAATTAATATGCAAGATGGCGATTTCTAAATAATCAATATATTTAGTTAATTATAATGACAGACACAATTAGGATATACTATTTATATAGAATAATAATTCCAGATTATTTACTCATTAATCACTTTTATATTAACAACTATACATATTCCATGCATGCATGTGAATAATAGACTATAGAATATATCATAATTTCAGTATATCACAATAATAACAATATTAAATGTAAGTTTGTAATATATCATGTGGTATAAATTGAATCCAACTAGCACTTAAATATTCATATGCAAAATTAACATAAGAAGCGTGGGCGACTCTCTTTGGCAAATAATGCAAAAATTTCTTTGTGGAGGTTGCCTCAAACCTGAAGACGATGTCAATCAAAATTCGGCAGAGTTACAATCAACTTCAACATTGATTTCGTCGGAATCGTTGCAACCAAATCAAGTACTTTCACTAATTAGGATGAGGGGAGCATTCTCCACTAAATCTGCCTGCTTCTCCCCGAATGGACCCGCTTATGATTTGGCCATCTATTTGGAAGATCCTGAGCAAAAATATGTGGATATGATGGTAGTCATCGACGAAGAAGTCGTGTACGAGGTGAAGACACGGAAAAGAACAGAGGAAAATGTGAAGCTTGAGGTGGATGGAATGACGGTGAACTTTTCGTGGGACCTCACAAACTCGCCGGCAATTTTCTCATTCAAGACACGGGGCAAGAACAGTGAGAAATGGTATTGGCTCAAAATCGTAGGCTATTGGCTTGTGGTCATTAATTCTGCACCTATTGGTGGTGACTAAACATTTTTTGCATTTGTTTCATGAGTCAGTATGTATGATCATTGGCCATTAAATAAAATAAATAAATAAATAAATAATAAATAAATAAATATATATATATATATATATATATATATATATATATATATATATATATATATATATATAGTTGTTGTAGATATCATAAAATGTACCTTGAATGAATGCTTTGGCACTTTACACACAAAACTATCACTATCAAAAAAAAATCAATTTTAATACTAAATGAAAATAATGACCACATTAATAAACAAGATTCACTATAAAAGTATTTATTCAGAAATTTTCAAATAATATATATTTTATATCCAGTTTATCAAGCTAGTAAACTATGTAAGCTCCTATTAGTAAGAGAAGAGTAGGGAGAATTAATTTCAATTCAACAACAAAAGCCTAACCATTGGCTTGGAATTCAATCGCCAGAGTAAAATTTATGAACTCAAAGCCAAGTTAGAAGTTACCCACACTAAGAAAGAGATGAAGGTGATGTCCATATTTCCATAGAGCTCCTTGACATGATTTTTTTAATGATTTTCATGGATTGTGTGTTGAGCATTATGAATTTTTTATTAGTTCTAAATTTTTGTTATTAGGATCATCTTCGCATCCTGTGGGAGCTCCTTTTTGATGCATCCAAGCAGGCTTCGCCTTCCTCCGCAAGGACTTCACTCGTGCTTGATGCTTCGAGCGGTCATCTGCTGCATAGAAGCCGGCTTCGCCCGCTTCCATGCAGTCCACCAGCTTGGCGCCACACCCGTCAATTGCGGCCCCCCGGAGCGCGTATGCAAAATCAAACAACAACGGTAGTGCTCCAGGGGCGCAAGTGTCGGGTGAGGCGCTGAGCTGGTTGATTGTGTGGAGGCGGGCGAACCCCGCTTCTATGTAGCTGAAGACAGCTCGGAGCATCAAGCCTGGGCGAAGCCGAGGCGGAGGCGGGCAAAGCCCGCCTGAATGTACTCAAAGGGCGCCCGAGAGCATCGAGCACGGGCGTAGCCCGTGCAAAAATGCTTGTGTGGGAGTGTACACACACACACACACACACACACACACACACACACACACACACACACACACACACACACACACACACACACACACACACACACACACACACACACACACACACACGAGTGACAATGCACAGAGGCACCCCGTTCCCCGGGAGACACTACCTGGCCCGTTGCAGCAGGCTTCGCCGACCCCCCGCGGTTCTTAATATATATTTTTCATGTAATTGTGTTTTATTTAAAATTAAAAATATTATATTTATATATATTTTAAATTATTTATAGTTTTTAAAAATATTATTGAAAAGAAAAAAAAACAAATAATAAATTTTAAAATTAAAAATTCGTGCGGGTTGCGCGGTTAAGGCTGCCGCCGACAGCCTGATTGGAGTCCACCGACTGGTTCGCAGACAGTTTAGGGTCTCACGGGCCGCTCGTCGACGGACAACCCCCGACGGGTTTGGTGGGCTCCGGTCAGGCCATCAGCGGCGGCGTAAGCAAGCGATGAGTCTGCGTGAGGAGAAACAAGGCATCAGGAATTTCGCGTGAGGGAGGGGGGGGGGGGGGTTGCTTCCAATGGCTATTTGCAGTCCACATTACCTTGATTCGTCCGCTGAGATTTGATTTATGAAAGAAACTTTGCCTCAATTTGGTCCTATAATTTTTTCTTTATGGAATATATATATATATATATATATTATATATATAAATCAATATAGTTATTTGGAGGCACACCATAGATCAAACAAGAGCCATTGGATCATGAGATAGGAGGAGAGTTAGGAGAGAGAGAAATATAGAGAGAGAGGGGAGGAGAGAGAGGGAGAAAGAAAGGGAGAGAGACGAAGAAAGATTGAATTTAATATTTTTACGACAAAACATAATTTTTTTATAAAATAAAAATTGAAATATTGATTTATATTTTTTTACGGTCATTTTGAGTACTCATATGTATATATTGTCGTCACTTCCCGTCTTGAAGTGTGTGCATCCCTCTTTGATGCGGGCGCAGCCTGCAATGACGCATCGAGCACGAGAGAAGCTCGTTCGGAGGCGGGCGAAGCCCGCCTGGATGCGGCCGAAGGCCGCCCGAGAGCATCGTGCACGGGCGTAGCCCGTGCGAAGATGCTCGTGTGTGTATATATATATATATATATATATATATATATATATATATATATATATATATATATATATGTAGAAGGAGGGTTTGCTCAAGATAGTCCACATAACCCTATCAAGTTTGGAATAGGGATTATATAGTATCTCCAGCGTAGAGCCAAGCCCTAGAGCGACACGAACCCAATAAACCCGTTCCGAGTCGGACCCGACACGAGCGGACATAAACTAAATATCACTAACAATCTCCTCCTATGTCCGCTGTGAACCCGACGTCGGAAAAGGGGTGTGGTTTGTGAAATGTTCAGCCAAGAGTGAATCATTCACAACCGTGTCCTGCACATATTAAAACATTATTAGACTTATCACAAGAATTAGTATGCATGCATAAACAGAACAAGAGTTCAGCCACATCACATCATGTCTCAGAAACAATCAGGGCACAGGCCCTAAACGCCTAGCGTCCCAAATCAAACAGAGAGCAACAGAAGTCCAAACAAACAGGTGAAAGAAAATAAAGAGCTAAACAGTGCTCTGAAACAGAGATACCAACAATAAAGTCTAACAATACTCTAACTGTCAGAGTCCAGAAGATCATCATGATCAGGATCCCAGTCTACCAGTGCTCCTCCTAGATCAGCAGCCCCTGTAATTTCCAACAGAGAATTTCATTTTAAAATGAATTCAAACATTTGAAAAATGTACAAATATCTAGTTCTACCATGAGAACGTAGTATTTTATTATTATTATTAGTGTTGGCTGGGAGGACGCTTCTACAGAGTATTATAGATAAACCTCAGAATCCGTTATCTGTTACCAAGTGAAACGATTTACGGACTTCTGGACACCGCAGCTATATCTGTGTTCCTATATGGAATGTCACGGTTACTGCTCTTCTAGAGTTGACTGGAACTCATCAAGTTTGGAATGGAACCAATCAACAAGAGAAAAGTCAAGCCAAGTCGGATCGTGTTATCAAGTTTGGAATAACACTCTCCTCCACGACAAGATAGCCGAATGCAGGTGAAGTTGTTAGCATCAAGTTTGGAATGAAACAACTTACCAGATCCGAACTCAGCAACCAGGAGCATCAACGGAGCACAACATGCTTGCTTTGACAAAGGAAATTTGAAAATCAAAACAATTGGACTAAGGCTGAACTGAATCGCCTAACCTTGAACTAAGACTGAGCTAAACCGTCTTTAGTCCCATTTCCCCCACTGTTTTGATTAACCGGTCTTTGGGCATTCCTTTCGTCAATGGATCAGCCAGATTATCCTTCGAACGCACATCGACCAAAGTGATAATTCCTTGTTCTTTTAGATAATTCAACAACGCATGTCTCAGTCGTACATGTCTCCTCTTAGTGTTATAGAGAGCATTCTTTACAACTTGAGCTGCTGCTTGATTATCACAATACAAGCTCAACGAGTTGACTTGTAGCTTAGACAAGGGTATGTCTAAAATCAGGTTCCTGATCCAATCTGCCTCTTCACCAGCTGAAGCTAAGGCAAACAACTCGGCTTCCATAGACGACAAGGCTATACACGTCTGTCTTTTGGATTTCCAAGTGATAGCAGCTCCACCCAAAGTGAATATATATCCACTGGTAGACTTGCTGTTCCCAACTTCTGAACACCACGAGGCATCAGAGAATCCATCCACAGTAGGAGGATAACCAGTATAGCACAAGGCATGATTTTTAGTACCTCTCAGGTATCTCATCAGCCTATCTAGGGCATCCCAATGCTCTTTGCCTGGACTACTGGTAAAACGGCTCAGCATGCCAACCGTGAAGGCAATGTCTGGTCTAGTACAACTTGTGGCGTACATGAGACTACCAATTATTTTAGAATATTTTAATTGATCTATGCTGGTCTCTTCATTAGGACTCAACTTAACATTATGATCAAACGGTGTCTCAACATGCCTACAGTCTTTGTATCCCCAAGTAGAAAGTAGTTGCTCTATATAATGAGCCTGGCTAAGGGTGACTCTACCCTTGTCAACTCTAACTTTCATACCTAATAGGGTATCCACAGGACCAAGGTCCTTCATGTCAAAAGCTTCTGCAAGAGTGGATTTGACATCCCTCACTGCAGCAAGATCTGAACCCAGAATCAACATGTCATCCACATATAGGCATATGATGACTGTTTGATTTGCCATCGAGCGGTAGTAGAGGCACTTGTCTGAGAGACTGGACTGAAATCCAACGCTCTTTACCACTTGATCAAATTTAATGTGCCACATCTTAGGTGCTTGTTTAAGCCCATAGATCGATTTGTCGAGCTTGCACACTTTGTCTCTTAGATCCTTATGTACATAACCTTCAGGTTGTGCCATATAGATCTCTTCATCAAGCTCTCCATTTAAGAAGGCTGTCTTTACATCCATCTGATGAACTATAAGGTTCTCGATAGAAGCTATGGCAAGAAGAATCCTAATAGTGGATAGGTGACACACAGGTGAATAGACGTCAAAATAGTCAATTCCCCCCTGTTGTTTATAACCCTTAGCTACTAGACGTGCTTTATATCTGGCTATAGACCCATCACTGTGCAATTTCTTCTTCAGTACCCACTTGCATCCTAAGACTTTAGCTCCTTTCGGCAGGTCAACTAAATGCCAAGTGTTATTTTGTAGCAGCGAGTTCATCTCATCGTCGATGGCTTCTGCCCACATTAACGCATCTCTAGATCTCATTGCTTCCTGATAGGAGAATGGATCGTCCTCTAAGTGGTAGGTGACAAAATTCTCACCAAAGTTCTTAGGGATTCTATCTCTTGTAGACGTTCTAACAGGAACAGGTTCCACTTCTAGAGGTTGGGGAGCAGTGCCAGAGGGGCCAGCTTCAGGTTCTACAGTAGATTCTGCAATCACGTCAGTAGACCCGTGGACGGTTAAGCCATGATCTTTGATAAATTTATGTTCAAAGAAAATAGCATCTCTAGACTCTATCACTGAATTCGTAGATAGATCCAGAAACCTGTCAGCTGCACTATCTTCTGCACTACCTAGGTAAACACATGTTGTTGTTCTAGGTCCCACCTTAGGTCTCTTAAGGTCTTGTAATCGCACATATGCGATACAGCCCCAAGTCTTTAGAGTGTCATATCTACAAGGATGACCATGCCACAACTCATACGGGATAGAAATGAGTTTCGAGTGAGGCACTCTATTCAGAATGTGGTTCGCAGTAAGAACTGCTTCTCCCCAAAAAGAGTTGGGCATGCCAGCTGTTAGGAGCATAGAATTCAACATCTCTGTTAAAGTTCTATTCTTACGCTCGGCAACGCCATTAGACTGGGGTGAGTAAGGAGCTGTGGTTTCAAGGATTATGCCCTCAGAGGCACAAAATTCCTTAAACTCAGTTGCAGTGTATTCTCCTCCTCGATCACTTCTGAGTCTCTTGATTTTAAAGTTCAACTGATTTTCCACACGAGACTTAAAAATTTTAAAAGTCTCAAAGGCCTCATCTTTCGATCTCAACAAAAATACATGACAATATCTCGAAAAATCGTCTATGAAGGTAATTAGATACTTCTTTCCCCCTCTAGTGATATGACTGCGGAAATCACAAAGGTCTGAATGTATCAATTCCAGAAGTTGTGTGCTTCTAGACACCGACTTGAAAGGTGTTCTAGTGATTTTGGTTTGCGCACACACCTCACACTTGTCAAATCGAATAGACAGATCTAAGGGGATGTTTTGACTCTTAGCTAGGTCTAGCATTTTTCTATAGTTCACATGTCCTAGTCTGTTATGCAACAACTTGGGATCAATGAGGTTAGAACTCACTTGGTTAATGCTATCGTTATTTAGGCTAAGTCTATACATTCCATCGATCATATACGCACACCCAAAATAATGTGAATTGACCATTAATGTCATTCTACCGTTTTGAGTAGTGAAGGTCATCCCAGCCTTATCTAATAAGCTTATGGAAATCAGATTTTTAGTTAAATTTGGAACTACTTTAACATTTTGCAAAATTAAAGTTTTACCTGAAGAGAGCACAAGCTCTGCAGTCCCAGCATGAGTAACATCAGTCGCTCCTCCATTGCAGTTCTCGACTCTGTCCTTGACCGCTGTCACCTTAGAAAGAAGACTCCTGTCATTTGTGACGTGACAGGTAGCACCACTGTCCAGCCACCACTCAGAAGACGCACTGCGGTGACTACACCCAATCATAGCCACGAAGGACTTAGGATCGGAGTTGTCGACCACCATGTGCGCCACATTTTGTGGGGCATCCTCCTTTACCTTCTTCGGACCCCTGCATTCAGCGGCCCAGTGACCCCATTTGCCGCAGTTGTGGCACTTGCCCTTCTTCCTTTTGAGAGAAGGCTTTTTGACCGCCAACGGTGCTGGAGTGTCACGCTTGGGTGCCGGGGGCTTCCGAGAAGGCTTACTAGGACGTGAAACGAAGTTGACAGCCTGTGAGGGCTGCGCAACCTGCTCCAGACTCTTCCCAGCAATATTCTGGTCTTCAATATGGATGAACCTTTTGAGTTCGTCCAAACTGATCTTCTCTTTCAGTCTGTGCATCTCGGTCTTGAAAAAGAGCCATTCAGGAGGCAGTTTACTCAGGATCATATACACAAAGAGGCTGTCGTCCATCTTCGAATGATCATCATCCAGCTTCTGACGCAGGTTGACCAGCTCCAAGAGTTGAGAAGTGATAGGCACGTTCGCTTTGAATCTGAAGTTGAAGAACTTCTCTCCAATGAGCGACTTCGACAATCCTTCCTCCTTCTGGAAATGCGCGTTCAGTCGATCCCATATTTCCTTTGCAGATTTGTAAGCGTGGTAGGTCAACGCAAGACGGGGATTCAGGGAATTCAACAAGTAATCCCTGCAGAAATCTTCATCCTTGTTCCACTGGTACTCGTCCACGTCCTCGACAGTAGAAGCAAAATCGCTCTGAACAGTGTAGAAAATCTCGCGTTCCTTCATTCCTAGTTGGACTTGAATTTTCCAACTGAGAAAGTCGGAGGCGTCGAACGATTGCAGTTTTATAGTGTCGAGCGCGCTTTTCTTCGACATAGTTCTAGATTTAAACAGAAATTAAAAAAAATTCTAGAACGAGGTCACCTGAGCCGCGAGAAGATGAGACAGTGTCTTCGGATCTAACCCAAAAATAATTTGCTCCTCTGCAGATGAAAGGCAGACTCCAAAGATTATATTTGATCAGATTCTTCCAAGAGAATAACAAATAAGTCGGAGAATAAGTCTCCACTAGATATGTTCTTCAATCAAAATGGAAAGAACAGTGATCTCAGCTTCTTCAAATCTGGTGTTTCCGATCTCTAGCAAGCAGTTAGATCTGGAATTACAATGACCAATAGGTGAAGAATTCACAACCTTGAAGCTCAATGGATATTAGTATGAAATATAATCCTGGATCTGGAAGCAGCAGGTCTGAACTAGTTTGGATCTGTTTCGAATCTGCTGTAAATCCTCACAGCAAAAAAAAAGATGACAAGAGTGGCAGGATTGCTACAAAGGGATCTCTCCTTAATCAACAGATATCCAAGAGCAAAGTTTCACAGCATAATGATATCTGAAATTTTTTTTTCTTTAGCAGGAGGTTTTCTTCATCAACAGCAAGAAAAACAGTCCCTCTCAAATCAAATTGCAGAAGAACCGCCAACCAGATCTAGGACGAGTCCGACCTTTCTCACAGCAGAGCCACGTGCGGCGACGAAGCTTCTATCCGACCTACACGAAGATCCAGCGGCGCTGCTCACGGAAATGGAAGTGGTGGTGGCTCCACGTGCAACAAGTGACAGGCTCCTTTTTTTCGCAAAAGCACGGAGTCGATTGTGAGCGACGATGGCCAAGGAAATACTCGCGAATCGGGAAGCGTCGACGAAATCGCAGGATCTGAGCGAAGAAAACCCGAGATCTGTTCTTCCCGATCGGGAAAAGTATTGCGAACAGGAACAATGACGGGAAGAGCGAAATCGCACAGCGGCGGAAGACAGAAATCGCGAGATCCTCCTTTTTGATGGCGAGCAGCGGCGTCGTGGAAATCACGAGCGGCGTTGATGGCGAGCAGCGGCGTCGTGGAAATCACGAGCGGCGATGCAGGGATCAACACCGAGATCTACCAGTGGATTTTGGTCGATCTCCTTCTTCCGATCGCGAGCACGGGAGCGGCGGACTGGTTCGAGATTCCTGCACTGGATTTTGGGGAAAATCGCAAACGGGGGCGGACGGGGTTGAGAGCGGACAGATTCGGGGGAGCGAAACCCTAATCGGTATCTTGAGAATGTAGAAGGAGGGTTTGCTCAAGATAGTCCACATAACCCTATCAAGTTTGGAATAGGGATTATATAGTATCTCCAGCGTAGAGCCAAGCCCTAGAGCGACACGAACCCAATAAACCCGTTCCGAGTCGGACCCGACACGAGCGGACATAAACTAAATATCACTAACAATATATATATATATATATATATATATATATATATATATATATATATATATATATATATAGCTCAAGTATTTTTAATGCTAAAAAAATATGAGCTGCTTCTCCCATAATACATGTCAGAATTAAACAAATAAATATTAATTTTATAGCCAAGAACTAGATCTACAACTTTCATGGTAAACATGTTTCCAAAATTTGCACGGTTTAGCCGAAATCTGGCTCGGAAGGTTGCTGACTCAAATTTTGAAATTTATTATTATTATTATATTCATTTCGAGGCAACAATTTTTCGTGCGAGATTCCGGCCAAACTGTGCAAAGTTTGAAAGAATGTTCAATATGAAAGTTTTAGATCACGTTCTTGGCTATAAAATGCATATATTATTTGTCTAATTCCGACATGTATTGCGGGAGAATCAACTCATATTTTTTTAGGCTTAAAAAGTTTGAGTTTATATATGTTATTCTGTATATATATACATACATACGAGTGACAAGCAAAGGTTTCCGGCTCTCATGCCCCGCACGACAGTACCCGGCTTATGGCGGCGGACTTTGCCCGCCCCCGCCTTCGATGGTTTATAATTTTAAAATTTTTTAATTAAAATATATTTTTTAGTTTTTTCTAATTTAATTAATTTAATTATTAACTTATACAAAAATTGTAAAAAAATTTAAAATGATAATTTAATTAATGATTAAATTCTAAACAGAATTTTAAAAAATAAAAAATAGAGTTGGGTGGAGAACATGTGTTAGTTAATTATATTTTTTCATAATATAATTGAAAGCTTTGGTAGCTTAATTGGTAAGGTGTTTGACTCTTAATTAAGACATTGTGGGTTTGAGTCTCATTGGGTGTTCATTCTTCTTTGTTTTTTTTGTTTTTTTTCACTTTTTTGAATTTTAGTCCCACATTTTGAGTTTAAAAAACTTATTCGGGTTTAAATAATAAGAGAAGATAACTATATTTGCAAATTGAGCTGGCAGATTATACAGAGCGGGTGGGCTAAGACAGGGCTTGTCGTGTTATTGAGTGGGTTATGTTGGATCGGGCTGACTTCGCTTTAATTCCCTCCCAGTCAGATTTTTCATAATCTGAAGGGTAAAACGGTAATTTCTTTTTTTTTGTTTAGGACCCCATACTATCCTAGGTTTAGAAGACCTATGAAAATACAGACGGACGGTCCTGATTCGTTTGTGTGATCTAACGACTGAGATGTTGTTGATCTAGAATGATTGAATGGTCTGATTGATGCAAGCAGATGCCAGCGAGGTCCTCTCAGGTGCCCTAGGAACGACACCATTCTTCTGGGAAAGAATAATAATTTTGCGTCCATGGTGATCGAAGGAATGAGAGTTCCTCACAACATCATACATGATGTGTCGGTCATACTGCCATGGCTTACCAAGTAAGATGTGGCAGACATCAATGGGGGGCGAGATCACATAACACAGAATCTTGATGCACGTCCCCGATGGAGAACTCTACCATATAATGATGAGTAATGGGTATAGTCAAAGGACTACTAACCCCAGATAAATGGTACGACTGCTCCACGTGCATGTCTCGAGTCTTAATGTCTCTACCATACGCCGAGAAACAAAGTTCTACATACTACCGCTAACAATAATAATGGAACAAAAATGTCCCTGAATGTGCGCCGTAGTACAAAAAATTTCTTTCCTCCGAGAGTCATGCCTACTGGTCTCGCTAAGGGAAACCAAGTTAGAGTGAAGGACACAAAAAACTAAGTGCTTTGCTTGCTCGCCCTCGGCCTCGATAACGCTATCGATTTCAGGAATGAGCTCGGGCTGGAAATCACTAAGGAAGATTCCATACTCAAGCTCATGCCCGTTGGTCTTAGTTATTAAAGGCGCACCAAGGCGCAAATGAGTCTTAGAGCCTAGGCGCAAGGTTCAAGGCGCGGGCGCGTTTGACGAAGGGAAGACGCAACCACATCCATTTTCAATAATCAACATCAAACATCATTTCATCTTCTTGATCTAATTCTTCATTTAGTCTACTAATTAGTCATTCATTACTAACATTTATATCTCTTAACAAATAAAATCAATTTGGTGCCTTGCATCATATCTAAGTCTAAAAGTATAATTATCTTCCACAAACATTAATTCAGTAAAAAATTATCGAGTTCTCAAATTATTTTTTATTTATTTTTGAAAAACAATAAAACATAAAACTCAGACGCGTCTTTAATGTTCCAAAGACGTAAATAAGGCACACGAAGATGCAAATCTCTGAGCCTGGTGAGCCTTAGGTGTGCCTTTAACAACATAGTCGTTGGTGGAATCAATAACTGCGATGAAGCGGTGTCGCGGGCACTCAGAAGATTTGTTCCCAGACACCATACACTTGAAATATTAGAATACCCCATTTTTGGGCCTGGATCCCATGGGCTTCTTACCTCAGGAGGTGTCATGGTTAGGGAGTGGGGGCCTAGTTATGACATGAGGAGGAGGGGGATTAGAAATACCAGATGTGGGTGCAGTGGAGGTGGTACTCAAAGTAGGTCTATCAGTAGACCTAGGCCCATCAGTAGGCCTTTGACAAGATGTCATCTTTTGGAGGGACTCCACTCGACATGCTCGGCTAGAGACCTTTCCCAAATCCCGAAAATCATGAAACTCGAACTGGTCTCGTATACTATAACATCGCCCATTTAGATAACGGGCCAAGACCACGTGGTCTTCCTCCTTCGAATCCAAATGTGATTGGAGTACAAGAAATTCGTTTGTGTACTCGTCAATGGTTTGTTTGTCTTGTCTTAGGTTATGATACTTATGATATAAGGACTGCATGAAATCCGCGAGGACATGCCTCGTCTTGAGTTGAGCTTTAAACTCAACTCAAGTAGTGATAGGTGGTTGCCTCATTGTTAGCGCATCCGCTCGACTTGCCCCACCATGTAAGTGAGGAGCCCTTCAGCTTCAAGGTAGCATACTCCACCTGCTGGTGGGGAGGTGTGTGCTTCCAGGAGAGGAATCACTCTAACCGGTCACACCAGTCTAGACACACCTCAGGCTCTAGTGTGCCCTCAAAATCCCCAA
Organism: Platanthera guangdongensis; assembly: GCA_039583875.1. Lineage (NCBI taxonomy): Eukaryota > Viridiplantae > Streptophyta > Magnoliopsida > Asparagales > Orchidaceae > Platanthera > Platanthera guangdongensis. The sequence goes on along the minus strand of CM077154.1, from coordinate 350,743 downwards.
CATTTAATTTGATACTTGTATCCCACCTAGGCAATGTTTCAAATATCAGATGTCAGCTTCATATTAGAGTTTTTAAATGTCGAATGACAGAGATATGTCAGATATATTTTAAAATATCGGATTTTCATTTCTTATAAATAAAAATTTTATTTTTATGTATACTAACTATAATTATATGTTAGAAAAATAATATGACAAATACAAAAAAATGAGCTATTTATATTATAAAATTAAATTGAAAAGTATCTAAGACAAAATATTATTAACAAATACAAAATGATACATTATAAAATATAATTGTTAGCATACAATAATTTTATTTTGATAACAATAAGTTGATTGCAAATAAAAAAGATTTTCAAGTTAAAAATTATTGTTTGACTATAACTCTTTTCAAACTTATAAATTTATATTAATAACATGCAAACAATCAACTAATAAATACCTAAATATATTAAAGGTTTTCATATTTTTTGTAATATAAAATTTAAAAATTATGAAAATATTATACAAAATTGGTTGTAAAAAATAAAACGTTAAAAAACAAAACAATAAGTTTAATTGATTTAAACTTACATAAAAAATATATATTTAATTTAAACATATGTTACTAGTATGCTAATATAACATAAAAAAATAGCGGACGATATATTTAAAAGTCGTGATGGTCGATATATCAAAAAAATTGGACATGCCGTTCTAGATTTTACAAAAAGACATAATGTATTAAAAAAACATATCATTTTGCCCTAAAAATGACATGTCAGACATTTCGAAGGATATTTAAAACAATGCACCTGGGTGGATTCCTATTATCTTGATTCGCTAGTTGGTCGATTTTGGTGGTGGAGGTGTAGGGGCTTGTGCTGGACGACCCCCCAAATGAAATTGGGCTTCTAGATTATTGGCAAAAGTGCGCATCCAAAACATAACCTGATTTGTATCTCTCACGAAGACAGTGAGTGTGGTGACAACATTCACGAGTTCTTCCATACGCTTGTCCATGTCACCTAAACCCCCCTTCTAGGTGTTTGAGTTTCGACTCCATAGACTAAACTTAATAAATCTTAAAATTTAAAATTTCGAAAACATGTGTTACTCAGCTATCTCACAATAAGAGTGAGATATTCCAACAATCATACCTAAAAGTATCTAGTAGTCAATCTAAATTACCTAGAAGAGGGTGAATAGGTGACTTCTGCATCTTATAGCGGAATAAAAATTAGTACAAAATTAAGCATACAAAAATACAGAGAATTTATAGTGGTTCCCCGAGTTGGGTACGTTCACTGACCCGCCTTGCCTCTCTACCACGAATGACTAGATTCGGCTACTTCACCTTTATCTCAGATTGAACACAATCCTACAACTCAGAGCCTCAACTCCTATAACTTGGAGACTAAGCTCCTACAACTCGGAGAACAACCTCTTCTACAAACTTAATCCTATAAACAAGGATCTACAACTCGGAGACAAGACCTCCTACAATAGTACAAAAAGACTTATACAAAACTAGATTGCAAATAATCTTCTTCAGATCTGAAATCTTCAGTCTTCCTTTCCTTTGAAATGTAGAACTTAAAAATCTTGAGAAGAAAGAGAATCTGAAATCTTTATGGTCTTAATTTGAACACTTGGGATCGACTAGATCTGAGAAGCACTTGAACTTTCAGAGATTATAGATCTAGTCGACACGCTTGAAGAACTAATCGAGCGTCACATCGTTGTCGGCCAAGAGAATCATGAAGAACGGAAACGAAGGACGACGTAAGCTTTTCTTGGAATTTCTCGATTTGAACTTGGAAATACACGATTATGGTTGAGCGAAATTTACCCTGAGTATTTATAAGAACTCCTCTCTAATGGCTAGAAAAAACTTACCAATGAAGGGATCACCACGAGGGGGGCCAGGATCAATTCCACCCCCGGGTTGGAGGCAGGCGCAAAGGCCTCCACTCCCCAATCAAGACCAGGCTATGGCCATAAACATGAGAGAGAGGAGGAGAGCAGCGCAGAGGAGGAGAGAAGTAAGGGTGGAGTTGCTCTACTTCGACTTCCATCAAGAGGAAGGACACGCCACAACCACGTGCCTGGAGTTCCTCGAAATGAAGGGAAACATGGAGCAGCAACAACAACAGGGGCACCAGGAGGTGAAGATCGAGGAGGTCCTGCCTCGGGTGGAGGAGGATCGATGTGAATACTGGGTGGACGTCAGGACCCGAGGAGGGATCAGAGTGATCCATGGGGGGTGGGGGTTGAGGCTTCTCGGAGGGTGAGCCTCCACACTGTGTATCGTCGGAGCGTTGGCTCCACTTCCCGGACCCCAGCCCCGGAGGAGAAGATTACCTTCTCAAGAAGTGATATGCCAGATCATGAGGATCCCTTCTGCGATGCGCTGGTCATCCAGACAACTATCAAAAATTTCACCGTCTATCGGATCCTCATCGACAACGGAAGCTCCGTCGACGTCGTATTTAAGAAGGCGTTCGACGCAATGAAGGTGGAGGCGAAGAGGGTGTTGACCTCGGATGGGCCCTTGTTTGGGTTTTCGGGGGAGCGGAAGTAGGTATAAGGAGGAGTGGAGCTCCATGTCACCCTGGGGGGGGGGGGAGGGGGGCAGTCCCGGAACTGCAGGTTTGTCATCATTGATTCCCCCAACAGCTACATCACCATCTTTGGTAGGCTCCTCATCAGCGCCTTCCGCTGCATTCCCTCATCATTCCATCAATGCTTGAAATTCAATGCCGAGGAAATCCAGGTTCGGGTCCGGGGTGACCCCAAAGTGGCGCGAGAATGCTACGTCACCACCGTAAAATCCATCTCTTGGCAGGAGGGAGCCGAGGAGATGGAGCGGAGGATGGAGGCGACAGAGCAGGAGGCCGACAGGGAGGAGATGGAGGTGGAGAATGACACCGAGGTAGAGGTGGCAGGAGGAGATCGGGAGGAGTTGGCCAATACAATGGCCGTAGAGGAAGAGGTGGAGGCGGAGGTCTTCGTCCCAGAAGAGAGGGACATCAGAGAAAGGGGGGAGCAGTCCAGGCTGGAGGCTACAGAAGAGGTGGTGGAGCTGGAGGTTCTCACCCTTGGAGGCAGGGTGGAGAAGGTTCGTGTCAGCGGAGGGCTGACCCCAGAGGCTCAAGGCAGGATGTTGGCGTGCATCCAGAAGAACGTGGACATCTTCGCATGGAGCGCTGCAGAGATGCCGGGGGTTGACACGGATGTGGCTTGGCACCGCCTCAACTGTACCCGGGAATACGCCCCATCCAACAGAAGAAGAGATCCACAACGGACAAGCTGGTCGAGCCCATCAGGGAGGAGGTGGAAAAACTTCTCTAGGCCGTCTTTGTATCTGAGATCCAATACCCCGACTGGGTCTCCAATGTAGTCATAGTTAACAAAGGAGACATTCGGTGGCGTGTGCATATCGACTTTTATTTGCTTAATAAATCGTGCACTAAAGATTGTTATCCCTTGCCTTGGATCGACGCACTGGTTGACTCGCCGTCGGTTTTTCTGTAATGAGCTTTTTAGATGTGTTTTCAGGTTACCACCAAATCAGGATGCACCCCCCGGACGTCAAGGACGTCTTATTCACCACGGGGGATAGATGCTACTACTATAAAATTATGCCCTTTGAGCTGAAGAACGTAGGGGTTACCTACCAAAAGATGATGGACATGGTCTTCAGGGAACAGAAGGGGAGGAACTTGGAGGTGTACGCGGATAACCTCATGATCAAGAGTCAAGACGTGGACTCTCACCTCCAGGACCTAGAAGAGACATTCGCCACCCTATACAAGTACAAGATGCGGTTGAACCCCCTGAACTGTGTCTTCGGGGCTAGCAGGGGAAAGTTCTTGGGGCATCTCCTCACCCCCACAGGGGTCGAGCCAAATCCTGATAAGGTCAAAGCTATCATGGAGCTGGGGTCGCCGCGGAATACTAAGGAGGTGCAACGATTGATAGGGAAGCTGGCAGGGTTAAGCAGGTTCCTCTCCCGGGCCGGGAAAAAGTGCTCCCCCTTCTTCAAAACACTGGGGGGGGCAAAAATTCGAGTGGACCAAGGAGTGCGAGGAGGCGTTCCAAGATCTTAAAATGCAGTTGACGCGGGCTCCATTGCTCCAAGGGCAAAAGGAGGGGGAGGATCTTTTTTGTATCTCGCGGTCAGAGCGGAGGCCTTGAGCTCTGTCCTGGTGCGTGAAGAGGGGAAGAAGTAGCTCCCCATATACTACGTGAGCCGGGTCCTGAGAAAGGCCGAGCTCCGATATCCAATCTTGGAGAAGCTGGCCTTCGCCCTGATCATCTCGGCCCGAAGGCTGCGACCCTACTTCCAGGCACACTCCATCCGAGTGGTGACTGACCATCCCCTCCGCAACATCTTCGAGGGGGTGGAGCATTCAGGTAGGTTGGCCAAGTGGTCTGTAGAATTTAGCGAGTTCGACATATCCTTCATCCCCCGCCTCTCGATCAAGGCTCAAGCGATGGCCGACGTTTTGGCCGATTATGTTATCGAGGTAGTGGAGGAAGAGCTCACTCGTCCGACTCCATGGAAGGTGAAGGTGGATGACACTTTAGGGAAGCACTCCCTGGGGGTGGCGGTGATCTTGGAGAGCCCTCAGGGAACTAGAATCGAGCAAATGGTGGTGGTGCACTTCCCCATCACCAACAGCCAGGCCAAGTATGAGGCCGTGATAGCAGGGTTGCGCCTAGCCAGGGAACTAGGAGTGTTGGACATGGAGGTCCTCACTGACTCAATGGTGGTAGCTTCCCAGATCAACGAGGAGTTTGAGGCAAGAGAGCCTACCCTACGACTATACTTAGCCAAAGTAAAGTGGGTCGTCGACACATTCCAAAAATTTTCCATCTGACACGTGCCCCGGGAGGAGAATGAGCAGGTCGATCAGCTAGCGAAGCATGGTCTCTGGGTGGGGGGTACCATCACCGATCTATTCCGCCCGTCCATTGAAGAAGGAGAGCTGATGAAGATAGAATGACACCCCTCATGGATGGACCCGATTACGACTTTCCTCTCCTCAGGAGAGTATCCGGAGGGGATGGATAAGAAGAGGCTCAGACACAAATCGGCATACTATCTCCTCCGGGACGGGCAGATGTATAGGAAGGCTCTCTTAGGAATGCTGGCCCGTTGCGTGGCCGAGGGGGAAGTACAAAAAATCTTGGAAGAAGTCCACTCTGGGGAGTGTGGGAGTCACTCCTGGAGTCGGACCCTGGAAGGAAGGATCGTCAAGCAAGGGTATTTCTGGCCCACCCTGGGCCGCGATGCCGCAGAATTTGCAACGAGGTGTCACAAGTGCCAACTGTTTGCCCCTCCACATACAGCCGGCCCAGCGCCTCAAGAGCATGACAACCCCCTGGCCCTTCGCAATTTGGGGAATGGATTTGGTCGGCACATTCCCCCAGGCTAGTGGGCAAAGAAGGTTCTTGTTGGTGATGATTGATTATTTCTCTAAGTGGTTGGAGATGAAAGCATTGTCCGAGGTGACTTACCAGGTGATCAGGAACTTTGCTTGGGGGGAGATCACCTGCTACCACGGGCTGCCCTAGGACATTGTCACAGACAACGGGCCCCAGTTCGCCAACGCAGAATCCACCAGTTTCTGCGGGCAGCTTGGGATCGACATCAGGTTCGCTTCGGTTCACCATCCCAGGAGCAACGAGAAGGTGGAAGCCGCGAATAAAATTATTGTAAACCTCCTAAAGAAGAAAGTAGAGAATCTCAAAGGAAGCTGAGTGGAGCAACTTCCTGGGGTTCTCTGGGCCCTGAGGACCACCCCCAACACAGCCACATGCGCGACCCCTTTCAAGCTCTCCCATGGATATAAGGCGGTACTCCCCATAGAATTCGAAGTTCAAACGCCCCGGGTGGTCGCGGTCAGGGAAGGCAGGGAAGAATGACAGGCCGAGAATGAGGAAGAGCTGCAGCTCTACATGGATATGGTGGAGGAGCTGCGTGATCTCTCCGCCATCCGACAAGAAGAGGTGAAGAGGAGAATGGCTAAGTACTTTGACAAGTACATCAGAGTCAAACAATTTGTGGAGGGGGACTTGGTCCTGAAAAAGATAGATGCAGCGGGAAGGTCGGTAACCGTGGGGAAGCTCAACCCCAACTGGGAGGGTCCGTTCATTGTAAATGAAGCATTGAGATCGGAAGGGTATCGACTCCGAAATGTGGAGGGCGAGACCCTAAGTCTCACCTGGAGCGATGATGACCTGAAGCGTTTTTATCCTTGAGACACGTAAGTGGTGTTTTGTTCTTAATAAAGTCTCTTGATGTGCCAATTCTGCTGCAGTAACTCGTATGATAGGATGTATTCATTTGATAGACCCCGAGTAGATTCCGCTGTCAGACTCTCACCTAGCTGGCAGGGCTGGATGCCACTCGATAGTATCTACCCGGACCCCGAGCAGATCCCGCTGCTAGGCTCTCACCTAGCTGGCAGGGATGGATATCACTCGATGGTGTCTACCCGGACCCCGACCAGATCCCGCTGTTAGGATCTCACCTAGCTGGCAGGGCTGGATGTAACGCCCCCGATTTTTCTACGATTATTTAATTCTCATTTGGCGTTACGTTGACGCGTTTCCGGCATGTGCAGTTTGTTAGAGCGTGGTCTTAGCTCTTTAGGTTCCTCGTGTGGTTGTTGGTAGCCTTTTTGGCAAGATTCCTTAACAAGCCGGGTCTGTTTTGGTGACCGGTGAGGCCTCTCGGGGGATGCTTGTGTTTTGGCTTCAGATAGTGATAACTCGAGTTTTGTTCGTCGAAAGTTGATTTCGACTCCGCCGTTGCGTTCGTAGCGTGGGTATTTAGCTATGGTGCAAATTTCGTCGAATTTCGAGGATGTTCGGGTTTCGCGTCGTTTTGTATTTTATTTATATTAATGCAATATTATATATTATATATAGATATTTTGTTTAGATAGTAGCAGTTATGGTGAATAGGTGGCTGACAGCGTTTGGATTGGCTAAGAATAGAAAATATTTAGGATTTAGCCGCTATCTATATATAGCCTTAATTAGAAAAGCGACTGTTGATGTTATATGTCTTCTTTCGGAGTAACCTCCGTCCCTTACAAGAAAGAAAAACCGGCGGGCTGCCCTTGCCTTCCACCGCCGATTCCCGGAGTCCTAGAGGTCGGATTTTCGTTCCGAGGGTAGATCTGGACTACTCTCCCATAGATCTTCATTTCGACGGTAAGCTTTCTCTATTTCGTGTCCTTCTTTGGTATTGTAGATTTCGGATTTGACCCTTCTTCCTCTCCAAACTCCAGACTTCTCGGCTATGTGCTTTGCTGCCAGATCCGAGAGAGAGGGAAGGTGCTGACCAAAAAAATTTCTGGATTTAAGGCAAGTGGTGCTCTTTGCCCTTGCCAAGTAGGAACTTCTTCATTTTTGTTCCTTGTTGTCAAGTATTAATTCCAGATCCTGCAAATGTCTAGTTTTTCCTTAATCATGACAAGCAATTGTTAAGCCTACTGAATTTACTTCCTGGCCAGTTATTTGATTTATCATCCGGTTGAGATTTTGTTTAAATTTCTATTCTTAGAACCTAGGAATGCTGCTTAGCCTTGTCAGATCTCACTATTACTACAATTTTTAGGCCTAATGTCAGTTTATTGTAGTGTTATAATGCTGAGTTCTTCATGGGTAAGCTGGGTTTTGGTGTAAATTTGGCTTGACAATTGTGGTAGCAGTAGCAGAAATTTATTTTTCCTTTCCATAGTCTTGAGGATTAGAGTGTTTCTGGGCTAGTAGAAGTGGTCTGGTATGATAGGTGGAGCATCGAAGTGTTTGCTGTAGGATTAGAGCGTTGGCAGCGTTGAGTGCACTCAATGCTGCCAGGTCGTCGACGTTCGTCGTTCTCAGCTCGACGTTGTCCGTTGAACTGAGATTGACGATCTCCGGTCGCCTCTGTTCGACGAAGGTCGTCGATCTGAGTTCGATGAAAATTGTCGAACTGAGATCGATGAAAATCGTCGAACTGAGATCGACGATCTCCGGTTGCCTGTGTTCGACGAAGATCGTCGATCTGAGTTCGACGACAATCGTCGAACTGGGATCGACGATCTCCGGTGCTGTGTTCGACGAAGGTCGTCGATCTGAGTTCGATGAAGATCGTCGAACGGAGATCGACGATCTCCGATTGCCTGTGATCGACGAAGATCGTCGATCTGAGCTCGACGTTGTTCGTCGAACTGGGATCGACGATCTCCGGTTGTCTGAGTTCGACGAATATCGTCGAACTAAGATCGGTGTTTTTCCTGTGACCTGAATCATCGAACTGAGCTCGACGTTTCCTGTGATCTGATTTCGACGATTTTCCCTCTGTCTTCCCTTATTTTCCCGAGTGAATCCCGTTGGGTTTGAGGTTATTTGTCGGCTATTTTCTGAATGCCGAATCGTGGGTTATGGCAGGTAGTGGTATTTTGATACTCTAAAGGAGTGGGATGTTTGGTGTGCGTGCCGTGGCCTCCACCTTTTAGTCCCAGGTACGGGCTGGGTATTGCTGTGGCCGCCACCTTTTAATTCCAGGTACGGGCTGGGTATGTGGTGGCTAGTGCTGATGCAGTGAATTTTTTTGTTGGAACTGTTTGTTTGGGGGACTGTTTTTGGTCACCAACTCAGGTCCATGTTGTTTTTTTTACTACTACCATTACTCACAAGCTAGGATTGTTAGATGTTTTCTTCCTTTAGAGATTGCAACATGTTGTTGGTATACTTTTGTCTTGTAGCCTCTGCAGGATTTGAGCGGGGCTTGTTGTTGTTTCCTTATACTTGGTGTACTTTGGCTTACTTTGGACAGCCTTTGTTTTTACTGTCATGTTTACTTACTCTCCTTGGTTCCATTTTGATATAATGCTCTTATTCAGATTTTCATATTTTGCTTGCTGAGGTATTCTTTTCTTCTCTGAATGCCTCAGGTTCTGATTAGTAGTCGAGTAGGTGGCTAGTTTTGCTGTGCTTTTGCTGGTGATCTCTTGTACTGTAGAGATCAGTTTCTTGGTCTTGTGAGGTAGTTTTCTGTTTTTCTTACATACATACATGCAGCCAGTGGGTTCGTGTCAGGTTGTTGACGCCCGCTGGTGGTTTTTGCTTATGATACTAGATATGTTTCTTTTACTGCTACCTTTCTGGAGATAGTCTATTTGCTCTTGGGAAGATTTAGGCTAGGTTGCTAGTTACTTTTAAACCTAAAAATACTATTATAAGTATATCTCATGATCAGCATGTTTATAAAACTCATACACTACTTTCCAAGCAACGCAAAAAGGATCATTTTATTACTTATAATATAAAATAAATCTAGAGTCTTGCATAGTATGAGTGGACCTCGGAGGACACTTATGCACTCTCATAGGATGTCAAAAATAAATAAAGTATTTTTCCGCCGCGTATAAGTATAGTTTTTAAACTGTGGACTAGATGATCCACTAAGCCGAGGGATACGACCTTTAAAATATAACTGATTTTCTAATCATTAAACTTATGAATTTTCATCGTCTAGTTAAATGGTGTTCGCCTGAGCGTCGACAGTTATCCCCTGCTCGACGTGGCATCACAATGCGTATTTTCTCCTACTCTGATACTTCATAATTTCGGAGAAAATGCGGGTTGTGACACTGGATGTCACTCGATGGTGTCTACTCGGACCCCGAGCAGATCCTACTGCCAGGCTCTCACCTAGCTGGCAGGGATGGATGTCACTCGATGGTGTCAACCCGGACCCCGAGCAGATCCCGCTGCCAGGCTCTCACCTAGATGGCAGAGCTGGATGTCACTCGATGGTGTCTACCCGAACCCCAAGCTAATCCCGCTGTCAAGCTCTCACCTAGCTGACAGGGATGGATGTCACTCGATGGTGTCAACCCGGACCCCGAGTAGATCCCGCTGCCAGGCTCTCACCTAGCTGGCAGGGCTGGATGTCACTTGATGGTGTCTACTTGGACCCCGAGCAGATCCCGCTGCCAGGCTCTCACCTAGCTGACAGGGCCGGATGTCACTCGATGGTGTCTACTCGGACCCCGAGCAGATCCCGCTGCCAGGCTCTCACCTAGCTGGTAGGGCTGGATGTCACTCGATGGTGTCTACTCGGACTCCGAGCAGATCCCGCTGTCAGGCTCTCACCTAGCTGGCATGGCTGGATGTCACTCGATGGTGTCAACTCGGACCCCGAACAGATCCCGCTGCCAGGCTTTCACCTAGCTGGCAGTGCTGGATGTCACTCAATGGTGTCTACCCGGACCCCGAGCAGATCCCGTTGTCAGGCTCTCACCTAGCTGGAAGGGCTGGATGTCACTCGATGGTGTCAACCCGGATCCCGAGCAGATCCCGCTGCCAGGCTCTTATCTAGCTGGCAGGGCTGGATGTCACTCGATGGTGTCTACCCGGGCCCCGAACAGATCCCGCTGCCAGGCCCTCACCTAGCTGGCAGGGCTAGATGCCACTCGATGGTGTCTACCCGGACCCCGAGCAGATCCCGCTGCCAGGCTCACCTAGCCGGTAGGGCTGGATGTCACTCAGGGCAGTCCTGTACTCTCCAGATGTTATCCAAGAAGTTTGGCATTTTTCCTAAAAACAGGGGAGAAAAAAATCTTCACAGGCGAGTCGAGACTAGCCAGCTCAACTCAGCCTCGACAGAAGGGTGGCGAGCCGGGCCCTTGGATCTCGCTGAAGGGACGCGGGCTCTGGCAGGACGCTTCACCCATTCTCAGTTTTACTTGTAAAACTTTTTAATTTTGGTCTTATATTAATAAAAAGATATGCAGCTCGCGAGCGAGCTGGGGGGTGGTGCACCCAGTGCGGCGGGTAGTCCATCCCTGGAACATCTGGAAATTGGCGAGCTCTCAAGGTCTACTCTCGGGAACGAGTCCTAACAACCATCCTAATCGCAAAATCTATCTACGCGAGGTCGCCAGGGGAAGGGCTCGCGAGCAAGCCGGTCACAACAAGGAAACCCAAAAAAAGATGGAAGAAATAAACAAGATCATATCAAAAATGTTTTCAATTAAATAATGATAGTTACTGGGGGAGCTCGCCTCAGCGAGATTACAAAACAAAAAGAAAATACAAGATCAGCATTTTCCCCCATCGCCGGATAGACGATCCTCCCCCCTTCACCTGACAAGTCCTGGAAGCCCTTCCTGAAGAGCGCGTCAAGGCTATCTTCCTTCTCGCTGGGCGGCGTTGCCGGGAACAGGCTCGGCATGAGGTCCCAGACTGAGATCTCCTCGCATCCCTCCACCAGCACTCTTGTATCCTTCATCATCTGGAGGGTATATTCAGTGGTTTGGATTGTGTTGAACCGCAACCTCTCAGCGACGTAAGCCTCGCCGAAGATCCCCGGTCTCTTTTACAGGAAGGAGGGCTCGACATCGCGAGCTGGGAAGAAGATCTCCGCTTGGCGGTGAACCTCGCGGTTATTGCTCGCGTTGTACTCCTTCAGCTTCGTGTTCGCCCCCTCCAGCTCGGCAAGACGGGCGCGCAGTTGGCCATTCTCATCCTCTAGCTCGGCAACGCAAGTCCGCAACTCACCGACAGCCTCGACATCCTGAAGAACAAAGAAATACATTTATGAGGGCTGAAATTTCTAAGTACAAAGTAAGGGAACAACCCGATGCTTAACAGTCCGCCGGCGGCTTGGGAAAGAAGGTTTTCAGCAATGTCGAGCTGCCTCGCCAGGTCGACGGCCTTATCCTTAGCGACGTCGCATACCTGCTCGGCTTTTTGGAGGTGGTTGCTGAGATTGAAGCTGCGACAGACCATCATATGGTGGAGCTCGATGGCCCACATGTGGGCCTGCATCCCCTCATGGCCGAGCTGCCGCAGGGTCATGCCCTTGTAGGCCTCGGTGTCCTCGCGGCCATAGAGGCCGAAGTCGAGTGCGTAGGCATGACCAGTGGAGAGCTTGCGGTCCGCCCAAGAGGGGTGGAGGGTGGAGATGGAGACTCGGTGGGTCAGCGCGTCCCACTGATCCATGGGCTCGCCAGCCGAGTCCTTCCACCTCCCCCCAAAGACGAAGAGGGGGTGTTCCTTCGGCGTGGTGGGCTCGCGAGCCACCTTCTTCACGGTAGGGGGAGCATAGGTCTCGCCACCCCTCTGCCCCTTGCTCGTGATCTCCTTAAGCGGGCTCTCCGGCGATGCATCTGGAATGACCTCGGGCAAGCTCATGTATTTGGGGATTTGTTGATATTGTTGATGTCTCACCCGAGGGACCACCATTGCACTCCTCATTTTCTTTGGCGGTTGACGACGGGGCGAGCTCGACCCCACATCCTCAGGTCGCCTCTTGCTAGAGGAGGGTTTGGAGGAAGCCGCCTCGTCTTGGCAGGCCACCGCCGCCGCCTTCTCGCGAGCAAGAGGGTCCGTGTATAACCCCGAGTCCACGAATGGCGGGTTTACGGGGATCAGCCTCTCTCCTGCATAGAAAGACTTAGAAAATTTCCATGATGATATGGAGAACTGGGCAATAGGAAAGAGGACAATACCTTCACCAGGCAGAACGGGGCGGAGCGAGTCGAGGCCCCTTCGCAGGAATGCGACCTCTAAGTCTTTATGGAGGAAGAATTTGTGGAGCTCGACATCATTTCCAGACACGGTCAGCGGGCGGTAGATGTCCGCGCCTTTCTGCTGGGGCGAGTAGGGGATGTTGCTGAGATTGCCCTTGATAAAGGTGATCTTGAGGTCATCCAGTTGTGGTGCTTGTTCGCAATCTCACGAACCTTGATGAGCGATCCCCCAAAATAGGCGACCGCATCCGGAGTCGCCTTGTAGGAGAAGAGCTTCCTGAACACAGTCAGGTTGAACTCTATCCTCTCTCGGCAGAGGTAACAGGCGAACGCCACCATCATGGCGATGGCGTTCGAGTTGAGCTGTGCGGGTACCGCGCCGTAATACTTCAGGATCTAGCGGACTTCCGGCCAGAGGGGAAGGCGCAACCCCACCTCGAAATGCGAGATGGGGAAGGTGAGCTCGTCATCGTAAAAGGTGTTGACCGCCTACCCTTCCCTCGGCCGGCGAGCCTCGAAGCCGGGCAGAACATGGTCGCTGATGAATTTAGCAAGCTCCATCTCGGTCGTGTTCCCGTCAAAGAAGCAGTAATCCCTGAAGTGCTGGGTGCATTTGGAGGGACCGTCAGCATCAGGGTTAGTTTTTCTCATGCTCGCAGAAGGGGTTAGGGCGCTAATGCGAGAAGAAAAAGCGCGGGAAGGGAGATAAAGTAAGCAGTTAAGACAGTGGTATGTGGTTGGTGAGGGGGGGGGGGGTATTTATAGAAAAAGAAATCTGGGGCCAAGATGTCCAATCGGCCCAGCTTGCCAACCCCAACTCGCTGACTTCTGACGCATCCCATCCTATGCCGAGTTAGATATAAAGTAACGCAAATACCATTATTCGAATACCAGGCACTAGTCTAAAAAATGTTCAAAGTTATTACAGAAATCAGACAGAAATAAAAAAGCAAGGAGCGCGAGTAGAGGGGGACTAGGAGGTAAGTGCCGATCGGCTCGGCAATGGAGCCGCCTTCTGACTACCCCGACCTCGCATCCCCCGCCCCCTAGACTGCCGCGAGCGGGGAAGCTCACAGATCCGCCCCGAATTCCTCTGCGTCACCGAAAGGACGTCGTCAATCTCGTCCAGAAGACGGGAAGGAGACGTCACCTCGCCAGCCGGGTTGCCAACTATACCAAGTTCAACATACCCAGCTCAAACTTGAAGGTGTTGAACTTTGCTTCATCTGGTGGTTTAGTGAAGATGTCAGCCACATGTTTGTCTGTAAGGACAAACTCAAGACTGATATCTTCACACTCCACATGCTCCATAATGAAATGATACCTAATATCAATATACTTAGTCCTGCTATGAGAGACAAGATTCCTAGCAATTGAGATTGTAATGGTAGAATCACAGTACAAGGGAGCTCTACTTATCTGGAGATTGTAGTCCTGGAACTGATGCTGGATCCACAGTAATTGTGCATAACAGCTACCTGCTGAGATGTATTCTGATTCAGCTATCTAGATTGCAACACTGGTCTGCTTCTTGCTGCTCCAAGACACTAGTCTTCCTCCCAAGAACTGGCAGGTGCCTGAAGTGTTTTTCATGTCCTCTTTGCAGCCTGCAAAATCTGCATCTGAATAGCCTATTAGTTCAAAATCCCTATTTCTAGGGTACCATAGGCCAAGATCTGGTGTGCCCTTAAGATACCTCAAAATCCTCTTAGCAACAGAGTAATGAGATTCTTTAGGGCAAGCCTAATACCTAGCACAAACATATATAGCATACATGACGCATGTTCTACTTGCAGTAAGATATAGAAGGTAGCCAATTATCCCTCTATACAAAATTTCATCAACAAGTTTCCCCGCCTCATCTTTGCCTATAGACATACTTGAACCCATGGGAGTTTTCATGATGGAGGCATTCTCCAAACTAAACTTTTTGATCAACTCTCTGGTAAACTTAGACTGGGATATGGACAAGCCATCATCAGTCTGTCTTACTTGGAGTCCCAAGAAGAACTTCAGTTCACTCATACTACTCATCTCAAACTTCCCTTGCATAAGTTTGACAAACTTCCTGCAAAGGTTGTCATCAGTAGATCTAAAGATAATATCATCTACATATATCTGGACTAGGATGATATTACCCTTAGATTTCCTTAGGAATAATGTCTTGTCTATCTTCCCCCTTAAGAATTTGTTCTCAATGAGAAAGCTAGATAATGTCTCATACCATATTTTAGGGGCTTGCTTCAGCCCATATAGAGCTTTCCTAAGTATATAGACAAATTCAGGTGAGGTGAAATCAATAAAACCTGAAGGTTGCTCAACATAGACTTCTTCCTTTAAGTCACCATTCAGGAAGGTTGACTTCACATCCATATGGTAGACTTTAAATCCCTTGAATGCAACATATGCAAGAAATAGTCTAATGGCTTCCAATCTTGCTACAGGGGAAAAAGTTTGATCAAAATCAATACCCTCTTCTTATATGCACCCCTTAGCTACTAGCCTTGTCTTATTCTTTATTATAATGTCATTTTCATCAAGTTTATTCCTGTAAATTCACTTGACTCCAATGACATTTTGTCCTTGTGGTCTGTGAACCAACTTCTGGAGCTTGCACCTTTTAAACTGGTTCAGTTCCTCTTGTATTGCTACAATCCAAAACTGATCTATATTGGCCTCTTTAAATATTTTGGGCTTAGCCTGTGATAGGAAACTTGCATACATTATTGTATTAAGGCTCTTGATTCTTGTCACCACTCCTTGGTTTACATCACTAATAATCTGGTGTCTTAGATTATCTCTTAGATGCGAGATAGTTAGAGGCAGTCTTCTTTTAACATCAGCTTCAACAGCAGCATCTTGCATATCTTCATCCTCTTCAAGTGTGCTTTGCACTTCATCTGGAATATCCACTCCATCTTGGATTTCTGGAGCAAATTCTTTGATGGTTAGCTTGTCTATTATCAACTCTGTACCTACAGTACTAGAAGAGGAGCTTGGCAGCTTACTGTTAATCATAGTAGACTCATCAAATACTACATGCACATACTCTTCTATAACCTATCTTTTCAAGTTATAGATCCTATAGGCTTTACTATGATTATTGTACCCAACAAAAATCTCCTCAAAGGACATGACATCAAACTTAGTCACATAGGACTTACCATTATGAAGCACATAACACTTTCTACCAAAGATCCTGAGATAGCCCCGATTTGGTTTTCTGCCCTTTAAGATCTCATAAAGAGTCTTCTTGTAGCTTTTGGTGATAGATGTTGAAGCCAGGAAAATTCCCAACCTCAGAAATAGGATCAAGGCAGCCTAAGGTTACTGATTCTAGGATCCGACGTCACAATTCAAGTGGCTAGTACGAGAGAGGAAACTATCTATAAGCATACCCCAAGTGCTCCATCAGGGAGGTCCCACCACGTACCCGGAAGCTTAGAAGAAGCTTCCCCTCCACAACCAAAAGGCTTGGAGAGGTACTAGGAAGGCATGGACTTGACAAGTATCCACTTGGGGGGACCTCAACATCTTCCAAAAGTGCCCTTTCCAATACCCCTGGGGGGCTATTTATAGAGAAATCTTGGTGGGGGGGGGGGGGGGGGGTATAGGCGAGTATCCAGCTTCTGCCAGCGAGTTCCAAGGGATACTCGCCCATACTCGTGAGTTACTCGCCAAAGCTCGCCACAGCTCACCTCTGCTCGCCCAAGCTCGCCTCTGCTCGTCCAAGCTCTCCACAACTCGCCTCTGCTCGCCCAAGCTTGCTACAGCTCGCCTCTGCTCGCCCAAGCTTGCCACAGCTCGCCTCTGCTCTCCCAAGCTTGCCACAACTCGCCGAATGGTCTGCGGATAGCCGTCTTCTGTGGTACTTCTGATCTCGACGAATTACGGGTTATACAATAGAGGCTCTATTAAGGACATGACATGCAGTATTCATTACCTCAGCCCAGAAATATTCTGGGAGAGATGTGTCACTAAACAAGGTCCTTCCAGCCTCTATAAGAGTTCTATTTTTCCTCTCAACAATCCCATTTTACTGGGGTGTTCTTGGAGAAGAAAATTCTTGAAGAATCCCTAGCTCTTCACAAAACTTCCTCATACTATCAGACTGGAATTCAGTTCCATGGTCACTTCTGACTTTAACCACAGTATTATCAAACTCATTATGAATTTGCTTGACAAACTTCATGAAGACATCAAGGGTTTCATTCTTTTTCTTAAGAAAGAACACTCAAGTAAACTTAGAATAGTCATCAACCACCACAAGGGTGTATACTTTCCTACCTAGACTATGAACTGACATAGAACCAAACAAGTCCATATGCAAGAGGTATAAGCACCTCACAGAGTCTTTGATCCCAATGCCCTTGAAGGAAGCCTTGGTCCGCTTGCCCTTTTGGCATGCTGAGCATAAGCTTTTCTTAGTGCATTTCATCTTGGGACCATTCTTAACTAGTTCTTCACTAAAGTGCTTGCTAATAGTCTTGTAATTCAAATGAGCTCGTCTTTTGTGCCATTACACACAATAGAAAACTTTCTCATTTGCCACTAGATAAATAGGAGAGTCTGTATCCCGTCAAAGAAAATTTAAGCAATAAACATTTCCACTCCTAGTGTCTGTCAAGATGACCTCTTGGTCACTTGATCTCTTAACCTGACACTCATCCTTGTGGAAGATAATGATATAGTCTAGATTAGAGAGTTGGCTTACGCTTATAAGGTTGTGTTGCAACCCTTCAACATAAGCCACCTTTGAGATGGTGACTATGTCATTGAAAATATTACTATAGCCTCTTATCACTCCTCTATCTAAACCACCAAAGATAACCTTGAGTATATCTTTCACCGGAGTGTACTCTTTTAAGTTGCTCCTTGCCCTAGTCATGTGTCTGGAACAACCACTGTCCAAGTACCATATAGGGGTATGGGCACTTGGACTAACTTGCATTGCATAATTTATTTTACCTTAGGACCCCAATATCTATTGGGTCCTAGGTGCATAGTAGCTTTTCTGAGTGGTGGACTAACACTAGCTCTTGGCACAGAAGGATTGTGCCAGCAATCTAAGGCAACATGCCCCCACCTTGCCACAACTTCAACACTCATGTATATTATACCATCTCTTCTGAGTAGGTCCTGCAGTTGGCTTAACTGCTGACTAAACAGAAGGAAGAGGTGCATCGGCCTTTCTCAAATTCCTTTCAGCAAGGATCTGACTGAAGGTAACTCTTTCAGCAGGTTTTCTTGGCTTACTATGAATGCTATTTACATCAGTCTTCTTTGTAGATGACATGCCGATTATAACATCAGAGATAGCTAGATAAGGCTTGTTGATGGACTTGCCCTTGGTCTGGGTCTTTGTTGGATGGCCTTGAGAGTTAGCCACTGCCTCTTTCTTGAGTGAAGGGGCTGGTTCACCAAACACAAATGATCCATGACGGGCCATATGAATTTCCTCATGGTGAGCCTTAAATGCAATCACTCCCTTACTGTACCTTCCATCATAGTTGTGAACCACTTTATTCACACTAGTGGATCTACCATTAATCCAGTGACCATAGATGCTCTCTTGGTCATACCTGTTTGAAGGTAACTGAACTTTTCTAAAAGGATTGGGAGGCTTGGAAGCTAGAAGCTGAACAAGAGCTTTGCCCTTCCCTTTGGAAGGGGAAATACTAATATTTCCCTTAAACCCCAACCCCTTCTTACCATTCTGAGAGGAGAAGGTGTCTATCAAGGGCAACACTGTATTGGGCTTAGAGAAACTAGCCACAATTCTCTTCTCCATCTAGAGCTTCTCTTCAAGGTCCCTGATGAGACTATTCTTGAACTTGATGGTGCCAATCTGAATGAGAGTGATGTTTTTCAGTTGGCTAACTTCCCTTGCTTTCTGATCCAGCAGAGTTGCTGTCTCAGTCAGCTGGACAGCAACTAGCTGAAGAGAGGCAATCTCCAAGCTTATTTTTTAGTCAACTTCTTGCACCTCTTAAAGGCATCTAGAAGTTCAACATACCTGACAATCAATTGATTTACATCTCCTTCTAATTTAGAATCATCTTCACCATTGGATGAAGAGGCTTCTGTATAGGGACTAGTCTCATACCCAGACTCAGAATAAGAACTAGGTAGAGAATGTACCTTGCATTGACCAGGCTAATCCTGGCTGGATTCCTCATCAGTCATTGCCATCAGCTCATAGAAGCTGTAGGCATCTTCTTCATCCTCATCCTCCTCTAAGTCACTGTCTGAATGTGATAGAGGGGCCCGGATGCCTATCCTGGCAGCAGGATAGTCTTCAGTTTCTGCTTCCGCTCCTTCAGTATTAGCAGTAGCAACCATCCCAATATTGGCTTCTTCTTCAGACTTTGATGAAGAAGAGTCTGTCCAGCTCTTTTCCTTCTTTGCAATGAAGGACTTATCCTTCTTACCCTTGTGCTTATGAGCCTTTTTCTCACCAGTCTCTTTTCGCTTCACTGGGAAGTCAGCTATAATATGCTCAGGTTTGCTGTAATAGTAGCAAACAAGTTTAGATGAAATATATATACTAGATTTTGAATTATACCTATCAGCCTTGGAGTGATTCTTCCTGTGATGAGAAGAGGTGGAAGGTCTGCTCTTCCACTGTTTCTGCTTTATCAGCTTCTGAGAATGGCTGGAGAAGGCAACAAAATCCTCACCAGACATGCTACAGTCTAATGTATCTGATTCTGAGCTGTCAAAATCAGCTGGCCTCCTTGGAGGAGAGGTAATCCTCTCCTTACTCTTCTTGGTGCTGTCTGCTCTGAAAGCCAAGGTCTTTTCCTTGGCCCGAGATTTGCTGGTGGCCTCCTCCTCTTTCCTGGCAGCCAACTGCATCTCATAAGAGAGCAGCTTTCCAAATAATATATGGGGAGGAGTATCAGCTACCTTGTCCACTTCTCTGATGACACATATCTTAGTATCCTAGTCTCTAGTGAGAGACCTTAAGAACGTGTCATTAATCTCATAATGATTGAAGACCCTCCCATAGTTCCTCAGTTCATTTATTATCCTGAAAAATCTTTCACAACAAGCAGCTATGTTCTCTTTCTAGAGCATCTTCCTTCGGTCCTATGGGCTCTGAGAACCACTCCAACTCAGCCACAGGGGAACTACCTTTCAAGTTGTCCCACAAGTCTGAAGCTCTCATCCCTGTGGAGTTCGAAGTCAGGAGACCAAGAGTCATTATGGTAAGAGAAGGCAGTGAAGAGTGGCACCTGGAGAATGAAGACACTCAGAGGCTTTCTCTAGATTATATTGAGGAGCTTCAAGACCTAGGCTCTACCTGCCAAGAGGAGGTCAAGAGGTGAATGGCGAAACACTTTTTCAAGAACATCTGCATCAAGCAATTTCTTGCAGTAGATCTTGTCATGAAGAAATTGGACGTGACAGGAAGAGCAGCGGTCGTTGGAAAGTTAAACCCTAATTGCAAATGACCCTTCATCGTCCAAGAAGCTCTAGCTATTGGAGGATACCGCCTCCAAAACCAGGAAGGAGTGATAATGGGAAGCACCTGGAGCGGTAATGACCTGGAAAGGTTCTACCCCTAGAAGTAAGGTGTACAAATATCCATATGTAAAAGTTATTCATATTTTCTAATGAAATCCCCCTCCTGAAATATAGGATTGAAAGAGCTGTCTTCTTTTTTCAAATCTTTTCTCAAGATAAGCTTGAAGCAGCGAAGTCAACCTCCGCGATCAGTTTGTAAAAACTTGCATCCGACCTGATTCTCCTAAAAAACCCAAGGCAGACGATGAGACGGTATGTCGGGACTTAAGATGTTTTTATAATACCAAGCCCTTGCATTGTCGGATGAGATCATCTCCCCCCTTATATGTTGGCCAAGGGAGGACCCCTAGCGCCGCCCGGCCCACCAGCAGCCTATGGAGGACCCATGACAAAACGATGGTATAGCCGGAATCTACAAGGCCTGTAGGCCGTACACCCGAAAGCATCTCTGGCCTATTTATCAGCACGATGCAATGTTGCCACGGGGTCTCGAACCCGCAACCTTGATAAGTAGCCTTTAGTACCACTACTCATCACCAACTGAGTTGCAGCTTAGCTGGTGATGAGTAGTGGTACTAAAGGCTACTTATCAAGGTTGCGGGTTCGAGACCCCGTGGCAATAATGCACCATGGTGATAAACAGGTCGGAGATGCTTTGGGGGTGTACGGACTGTAGGACTTGTAGATTACGGTTGTACCACTGTGGTGCCATGGGTCCTCCATAGGCTGCTGGTGGGTCGGGCGGCACTAGGGGTCCTCCCTAGGTCGTTATATAGTGACCTCCCGATCACACTTCTCCTCCGACTAGATTAGGAATAGGTCTGGGTGCCAACCTCCCAAATCCGATGAAAGGCCGACTTAGCAAAGTGACCCCTTGCCTAAAGGCATCCTCGGTCATTGGAAAGACTAAAGGCCCGCTCTTGGCCTGCGATGCAGGATGCATCTTTATTATTACCTACATGGAATAACTCATCGTGCTTTGGAAAGCAGATATGCAAAGACAATCCGGGAGGTGAGAATCCATTGTAGGATGGAGGTCTCAAGAGTGTGCATAATGCGGGACCCCCCAACTGCCATTCACTATCTCTGGGTCCCTTCAATTCTCTATCAGCTAAAATGGAGCGTAGGTATCGAGAGTGTGCATCTGTTAAGACCCCCCCAAGTGTCACTCCCTTATCTAGAGGGTTATAGTTAACAGATAAAGATTTTTTACTTTTTTAGCGAGTGCCTTTCCTTCGGTAAATTCGTCAAAACTCACAAGCAAACGAATATGATGAAGTTTCTTGTGGCATGCAGGTGCGAGCATGCAGGTGCGAGCATGCAGGTGCGAGCATGCAGGTGCGAGCATGCAGGTGCGAGCATACAGGTGCGAGCATGCAGGTGCGAGCATGCAGGTGTGAGCATGCAAGTGCGAGCTGTTGGGAATATTGCCCTCAATGTTCCTTAGACATGATTTGAAGATGCATCACCATCAACACTAAGAGCATAGTTGTATTTGATGTTGGTTAAGCTCATCATGTGCAAGATGTTCCATGAAACAAGTTTAGACAGACTGTCTAAGAGGTTGTGACAGGTGGTCACAAGGTGGAGAAGTGAAGCGACAAAAATCTATCTAAGTCCACAAGAATTGAGTGGAGCCAGTTCACTCAATGCCAGAAGTCAAAGAAAGATGTTGGAAAGACTGAAAATTGCCTAAGTCCATAGGTGTTGAGTGAATGCAGTTCACTTAACGCCATATAACTGAAAGTGTCGAGTAAAGGTGTGGACATTCAAAGCCTAGCAGCCTGCAAAGCAATCCTGCGGCTAAGTCCGGATTTGTTGAGTGAAGGCAGTTCACTCAACAAGGCATCGTGTGAATACAGCAAAGGCATTGTGTGATGTCAACGCACTCAACACCTCAGCAGGCTAGTAGACTTCAGAGAAGCAGCTAAGTATAAAAGCGTTGAGTGATGAAGCTTCACTCAACGCTCTCAACGCCTAGTAGATAAAGACAGTTGCAGCTAAGTCCAGGGGCATTGAGTGATGCCAATTCACTCAACGCACTTAATGCTTGTGAGTGCAGAAAAGATTGACTAAGTCTAGAGGCGTTGAGTGAAGCCAGTTCACTTAACACACTCAACGCCTGATGCTACAGAGAATATGACTAAGTCCAAATTTGTTGAGTGAAGACCATTCACTCAATGCACTCAACGCCTGGAGTTAAATCTGAAGATTTGGCTAAGTCCACAATTGATGACGTCAGCCAAAGTCAACAAAGTTCAAATTAGTTTCGGGAAGGCTATAGAACACGAAAAATAGTGTCGGAGGTTTACTGTGTATCTTATTCCATTAAAGCAAGTTGTAGTCAACTGCTACAGGTGGTCCCCACTACTTTGTGGAGATGTTAATCGGTGGAAGATAAAAGGGACAGGTTCAGAAGGAGGGAAAAAACTTTTAGGGTTTTATTGATTTCGTAAAGTTGCGGCTGAACTTCATCTTCCTCGACATTGCTGGCGAGCTATAAGCTTAAAGTCGACCCAGCTGATCTAAAAGTTATTCCAAGTTAGCTTTAACAATTTCTTCTGCTACAACAAGGTCAGATAAACTTCTGATAAAGAAAGATAAGTAGAGCTTTCAAGTTTTTGCAGGTTCAGGTTAGCTGTTTGAAGAACTTAAGACCTAGAAAATCTTCAATCTTCTTCAGCAAGTTTAGAAATAAGTTTCTGAGATTCTTCCAGCAGAGGTAGTTACTTGCTGAAGATCATTCTCTTGCTGCTGAGAAGATACTTAGGGCTGAGATAACTCAGCTCAGGAAGCAGACACAGAGAAATATCTCTGTGTTAAATCAACACAAACAAAACCCTTTCATTTATGTAGGATCTTTTTGGATCTGTGTTGTAGGGTCTTTGTGCCTGAGGTAGGACCTTTGGGTGTGAGGTAAGATCCTTTTGGATCTGAGCTATAGGGCCTTTGTGCATGAGGTATGACAATTTGCTTGAGCTATAGGAGAGTCATCCTCTCCGCGTGTAATACCTTTAGGTCTGAGTGTAGGATCCAGATTTGGAGCTGAGGTAGGGCCTTGCGCCTAAGCAGTATGAGAGTCATTCTCTCTAAGGTAGGACTATCCTCTATAGCCTGAGATGTTGGACTTGGGTTCAAGTTTGAGGTAGGTGATCAGTTGATCATTGAGCTATTGGAGCAAATTTACTCTGATGTAGGGTTTTGTGCATGAGTTGTAAGTCTTGGAGGAAATTGAGAGATCCTGTGGGATCTGTGGTGTAAGCTCTAAGGAGCTGAGTTTTTGGAGAAGTGTCTTGTCTAACAAGAAGTTAGAAAGGTGGGAGGAGAGTGGATATAGCCATAATCGGGGTAACCACTATAAATTTTGCGTGTGTTCTTTGTGGTTTGCCTTGAAAGCATTTAACTACTAACTCACTACACACCAAGTTAAAGATAATACTAAAGGACTATAAAACCTATTAAACACCTACCTTGGAATTAAAGACTTTCAAGTGCTATCATAGGGAGGTTGCTTAAGAAGGACCTAACCGTCAGAGCAGATCACAAAGGGTAGCTGAAACAAGTTCTATACTTATGGGTTATGGAGAGAACCAAAGGAGCTAGGTTCCATGAAACTCTCCATCTGTAGGAAGGAGAGTTTTGGAATCTGGAAAGAGAGGGTCAGGCTATTTATGGAAGCCTATGATCCAAGGATCTTTGTGACTGTCAAAGAGGGACCTTTCATCCCCATGAAGATCTCAGTTCTGGATGTTAATGTCCAGACACCTAAGACATATTCAGAGATGACAAAGGATGAAGTCATCTTGGCTATATTGGATAAGAGGGCACATAACATTATTGTTAGTGTAATAAATGATTCAACCTTTTAGAATCTAGTTCACTGTCAGACCTCTAAAGAAATATGGGACACTCTAGTGGTCTACATGGAGGGAACTTGTTGATGCGCGGAAACGGCACCGGGCAGCTAACACGGAGGGGGGTGTTCGATCTCACAAGCTAGGAGAGGAAGAGGATGAAGGTTGTGAGGGAAGAGGAATGAAGTGTTGAAGTTGGTGACCGGGCGGTCTGGCGGTCTGTCTTGGCGGGTTGAAGACCGTGCGGTCTGGCGGTTTGTCTCAGCCGGCTTGGAGACCGGGCGGTCTGGCGGTCTACCCTGACAATCTCTCTTTCTCTCTGGCGGTAGCCGTGCGGTTAGCCCTTCCGTCTAACCGCGCGGCTTGTGCGGTTTGTTTTGTATAGTCCGCTTAGTCCTGTAAATAGTTTAGTCCCACATCTCTTATTTGTATTCTCTCATCTCTCCTCCATTCTATATAAGGGAGGACATACCTTTATAATAGATACCTTTTTTGGATAATAAAGTTTCAGTTAAAACCATTTCGGTTTGTTTTTTGTTCGGTTCTTACATGCTATCAGAGGAATCGATCTACTCTTACTGATTTGTGCCTTCGCTGTCCGCGCGGCTTGTCTCGCCGGTTTGCTCCCTGTCCGTGCGGCCTCTTCCTCTCCTTCTTGTTGCCCTCCGTGTGTGCGAATTTTTGTTTCCTGTTCTAAGTCGCCGCCTCCTGTCGCAGCGACCTATTTTTGTCCTGCTTCTGTTCGCGCGACCTGTCCTCTAGCCGCCCGACTTCTTCCCCTCTGCTTGGGTCTGCAGCTTGGTCGTGGCTTTTTTGGCCGCTGGTTTCTACCCTTGTGACCGCTGCAGCTTATCTTTTTCCTATACGTGCGGGTTGTTTCCTAACCGCCCGGCTTCCTTTTTTTCCTGCTCCTATGGCTCTTTCTGATGCCTCTACTGCCACCAACCCTGTCACCAATCCGGCTCTGCCTCTTCCACCTACTCCTTCCGGGAACCTTGGGACCATTTCCAAGCTTGTTGGCTCCAACTACCCGGATTGGAGCGTCTCTTTCACCTTTCTACTTCGCTCACAATGCAAACGCCACCATCTCATTGATGACCCACCTCCTATCACTTCAACTCTCTTTGATGACTGGGATGCAAGTGACGCGCTTGTGCGTACTTGGCTCGCGAACAGTCTTTCCGATGAGTGCCTTCCCATCATACATCATGATGAGACGGTCAAGGTCGCTTGGCTTCATCTTGCTGCTCTGTACTCCAAGGGGGCTCAGACGTCCCGCATCTATACGTTGTATGCGGACCTCTTTGCCCGTCCTACCTTGTCTCCTACTGCTGACTACCAACAGGTTCATGCTCTTGGGGCTGAGATTCTTCAGAATCGCCCCTTTTCTGCGGATTTGGCTCAACAACACAAGCACTTCTAGGAGCTTCTGGTTGTTTGTTATCTGCTCCGGCTTCCTGATACTTATGACATGATCCGCCAGCAAATTCTGGGTGAGGCCGAATCTCCTACCTTAGATGCCACCGCTGCCCGCATCGCTGCTGTCACCTCTTTCCTTCAGCGCCCCCTTTTGCCCGCTCCTCCTCCACCACTGGACAACTATTCTCATCACACTCAGTGGAGTGGCTCTGGTAGCCGCAGTCACCAGTCCGGCGGCCGTGCTTCTTCCCGCTACCTCTGTTCTCATTGTGGCCGCACCGGACATACTTTAGACCGCTGCTGGACGAAGCATCCCCATCTTCGCCCCTCTGGTGACTCTTCAAAGCCGTCTGCCTCTGTTGTAACATCCTCAGGTAGTGCTCACATGGTGACTCAAGGTAAATGGCTCATCGACTCTGGTTCCACTAATCACA
This sequence comes from Platanthera guangdongensis, assembly GCA_039583875.1. Classification (NCBI taxonomy): domain Eukaryota; kingdom Viridiplantae; phylum Streptophyta; class Magnoliopsida; order Asparagales; family Orchidaceae; genus Platanthera; species Platanthera guangdongensis. The sequence goes on along the minus strand of CM077154.1, from coordinate 324,982 downwards.
TGATGGGCAATCCTCAGTGCTTCTCTTTACTCGAACAACATGATCGGTTGCCCCCGGTCCTAGTTGCGGATGGTTCTCCCTCCCCGGTTCATGGGACGGGAGTGGTTCATGTTTCTCCGTCACTACGACTAGCGGACACTCTCTATGTGCCCAAGTTTCTGTGCAATCTATTGTCTGTTACCTCTTTATGCAAGCAGCTTCAGTGTTCTGTGACATTTACACCGACTTCTTGTTCTTTTCAGGATCCGAGCTCCCACCGGACGATTGATACTGGGACTGAGAGCGTCAGCCTCTACTTCCTCGACAACGTTTTCGCCTTGTCCGCCTTCTCCTCTTCTTGTCCGGATCTTCTCCAGTGGCATCTCCGCCTCGGTCATCCTCCACCACGACTTCTACATCAGCTTCTGCCCCACCTCCCTCCGTCTCGTACTCCTCTCCAATGCGACGCCTGTCAGCTCGGTAAGCATCACCGTTCCTCCTTCCCACCAAGGCAAGGTCAGGGCTCTACTCGTCCGTTTGATCTTGTCCACTCCGATATCTGGGGACCTGCTCCTACCCTCACCATTGGTCGGGGTAGTTCTTATTTTGTAACTTTTATCGATGATTTTTCTCGCTGTACTTGGGTGTATCTCCTCCGAGATCGCTCTGAACTTTTAGATGTATGGATCTCTTTTTATCAGTTAATAAAAACTCAGTTTAATGTTTCTATTAAAACTTTTCGCTCCGACAATGCTAAAGAGTATCTGAGACATGCTTTTACATCTTTTTGTGTGAAACATGGAATTATTCATCAGACTAGCTGTGTTTACACCTCCCAACAAAATGAGGTGGCAGAACGCAAAAACCATCACCTCCTCGATGTGGCTCGCACATTGATGATCCAGATGCATGCCCCTCGCTCTTATTGGGGCTATGATGTTCTCCTTGCCTGCTACCTCATCAATCGCCTTCCATCCACCATTCTCCACGGGAAAACACCATTCTCCATTCTGTATCCGGGCCAGGAGCCTTTTCCTCTCCCACTCCGAATCTTTGGATGCACTGCATTTGTGCATACCCCATCTGCCACCCGTGACAAACTATCCCCTCGCTCCACCAAATATGTCTTTCTGGGGTACTCCACCACTCAAAAAGGCTATTGTTGCTTTAACCCTGTTCTTCGTCAGCAGTTCGTCTCTGCTGACGTTACCTTCTTCGAGAATGCCTCCTACTTCTCGGCTGAATCCTCCTCTCTTTTCCCCGCTTCCTCTCCTCTTCCCCCAGCTTCTGATTCTCCTGCTATTCCCTTTGTTCCCTCATCTCCTACAAAGATATCCACCCCTCCGCCATCTCCGTCCCCTCCTCTCGCTCCACCTCTCTCTCCTACTTCTCCACCTCCATATCCATCCTCTCCGCCGTCGTCGCTCTCTTCTCCCGGGCCAGCTCTCTCTGCCACGGACGCTCCGGATATCGAGGGGGCCGCCGACCTGGATCTCCCTGTGGCTCTTCGCAAAGGGGTGCAGACGTGTACCCTACACCCCCTTGTTGCTGTTGTTTCATATGATTGTCTTACCCCTTCTCGCAGGGCCTTTGCACTAGCTATCTCTGCCACTGCCACGCCTCGTTCCTATCAGGAGGCCCTTGCTATTCCCCACTGGAAGCTGGCCATAGATGAGGAAATGGCGACCCTCACGGAGCGGGGTACATGGACTCTCGTTCCTCCTCCCTTCAGTACTGATGTTGTTGGCTGTCGCTGGGTCTTTGTGGTCAAATTTGGCCCAGACGGCACTGTGGATCGGTATAAGGCTCGCCTTGTTGCTAAGGGCTTTACTCAGACCTATGAGGTTGATTACTTTGACACCTTCTCCCCTGTGGCTCGTCTTAGCAATATCCGGGTCCTTCTCTCTATGGCGGTCAATCGGGATTGGCCGATTTCTCAGCTGGATGTCAAGAATGCCTTCCTTTATGGTGATCTTCACGAGACCGTTTACATGAAGCAACCTCCTGGGTATGTTGCTCAGGGGGAGACACAAGTATGCCGGCTGCAAAAGGCAATTTGCGCGAAGCTCTGCTTATCACTCTCTATTTATTCGCAAAACTCCTTCGGGGCTGGTTGTTCTTGTTGTGTACGTCGATGATATTCTTCTCACTAGCGATGACCAGGAAGGGGTAGCCCTGACAAAGCGACATCTTCGCCAACATCTGATCACGAAAGATATGGGCTCTCCAAAGTACTTTCTGGGGATCAAAATCTCTCATAAGCCCGACTCCTTAGTTCTCTCTCAGCGTAAGTATGCCCTTGATCTTTTAAAAGAGGCAGGATTGACTGGAGCAAAACCTGCCCGATGCCCCATGGCAAGTGGAGAAGACAAAACCTGGACAGATGATTCGCCTCCTCTTTCAGATAGTTCACGGTATAGGCGTCTGGTTGGTAAGCTCATATATCTCACAGTGACCAGGCCCGACATTTCCTATGCTGTGGGCAAGGTGAGTCAATTCATGCAAGCACCTAGGGAGTGCCATCTACAGTCCGCCTTTCGGATCTTGGAGTATGTCAAAGCAGCGCCTGGGAAAGGATTACTTTTTCAGAAGAATGGTCATTTGAGGATTGAAGCATACTCAGATGCAAGTTATGCTGATGACAAAGGGGATCACAAGTCAACCTCAAGTTTTTGCACCTTTGTTAGGGGAAATCTGGTGAGCTGGAAGAGCAAGAAGCAGTCTGTTGTCTCCAGGTCCAGTGCAGAAGCTGAGTATCGCAGTATGGCATCGACCACTTGTGAGTTAAAATGGCTGCGGACTCTCATGCTAGATTTAGGAGAGGTCTACAACCATCCTCTAACTATGTTCTGTGATAACAAGGCTGCCATATACATCTCCAAAAATCCGGTCTTCCATAAGAGAACAAAGCACATTGAGGTCGACTGTCATTTCATTCGTGAAGAGATCTTAAAGGAACAAATTTGCACTTCCTTTGTCACTTCTGATAAAGAGCTGGCTGACATCTTCACCAAGCCAGTTTCCGCCTCGTTTCTTCATGTTTGTGACAAGCTGGGCATGATCGATATATATGCTCCAGCTTGAGGGGGAGTGTTGAAGTTTGTGACCGAGCGGTCTGGCGGTCTGTCTTGGCGGGTTGAAGACCGCGCGGTCTGGCGGTTTGTCTCAGCCAGCTTGGAGACCAGGCAGTCTGGCGGTCTACCCTGGCAATCTCTCTTTCTCTCTGGTGGTAGCCGTGCGATTAGCCCTTCTGTCTTACCGCGCGGCTTGTGCGGTTTGTTTTGTATAGTCCGCTTAGTCCTGTAAATTTTTAGTCCCACATGTCTTATTTGTTTTCTCTCATCTCTCCTCCATTCTATATAAGAGAGGGCATACCTTTGTAATAGATACCTTTTTCGGATAATAAAGTTTCAGTTAAAACCATTTCGGTTTGTTTTTTGTTCAGTTCTTACATGAAGGAAGCCTCTGAGTGCTCAAGAGTGAAGCACACGACTTGTCAAAGAGGGTTGCGGGGATAGAGGAGAGGCTTGACCAACAAAGATGGTTGATCAAGAGAGGAGGAGGTTGATCAGGAGCTGTCGAGCAGATGTGTACTTGGACGATTGTTCTTGCAGGTTGGGAGGCGAGAGGAAGCTGAGCTGAGCTAAAGAGAAGAGAGAAGGGGCTGCTAGCAGCGACAACAACAGACTTCGCCCGCCGCAGCTTAAATGCCACTCTTGCGACGAGCTTTCCTTTGATTAATAGAGAGTTGTTACAGCTGACTAGTACACCTTTACAACAAAGCAATAAAAGGGGTACAAAGGGAAGCTGGCGGCTAAGGAAGAAGAATGCCAGAGGAGGCCGCGCGGACTAAAGAGCGGAGGCCGACAGGCCGCACGGTTAAGCAGAGGAGGCAGACCGCGCGGACTGGAGATCCAGGCCGGCAGGCCGCGCGGCTGGAGAAAGAAGCATGTGCGGACTGGAAAAACGAGTCTGCAGGGTTGACTGGTTGAGCTTGCTGCGGGCGCGAGAGCGATGAGACCTCCACGATGATCCTCCTGGCGATGATAGGAGCCCCCCTCCATGAGAGGCATGGGGGGCTATTTATAGGCCCGGGGAGGTAACGGCTTGCAGTGACGTTACCCCCGGTGAGACGGTAACTGGAGCGAGATGGAGACGGAGTCTGCCGAGTCCGCAATAGGCCGCGCGGACTGGGACTCGGTTCTGGAGCTGGTGCTGCTGATGGCGAGCTGGGAGACTACGTGGCGGACTGCGATGCGGGTTCGCGGAGTCTGTCACTGTTGAGCTGGGATTGTCTACCTTCTGCTGGGGGGTCGGACGCTGGAGGCCAAGCGGCGGACTGCAAGGAGAATCCGCAGAGTTCGCCGCTGCTGAACTGAGCGAGCTACGAGGGGCGCGAGCAGGAGAGTGCCCGCGGAGTCCGCCGAGTCCGCCCGAGGTTATGCAGACTGGGGACTGCCTTCTGGAGGATCTGATGCCTGACGGGCTGGAAGGAGTCCGTCACTACTGACTGAGTCCGCGCCAAAGCCGCGGACTGAGGGAGGAGTTGACCCTGCCGCTGGAGAAGGGCTGGTGCTGACAAAGGAGAGGCGGACTGCATTGCGAGCTCGCGGAGCCCGCTGAGTCCGCGACTGCTGCTAAGATGAGTCTGCTTATGTTGGAGATGGAGAGCCTGGCTGTTGAGGCTGTTTGGGGTTCACCAATGACGGCGGACTGGAAGTATTGACCACACTTTGAGTCCGCCTAGCTCGCGAGGAATTTGGACGCTGCTGGTCCTAGTGGGCAGCCGGAGTTGGAGTCCGCGCTCTGTATTCGGACTGGAGGAGTTGGCTGCCCGCGTTGCTGGGCAACATGTGACCTGTTGCCAGCCTGGGCGGATAGATAGTTGAGTCTGGCAGAGAGAGTCCTGCTGAAACAACCTGCGGTTAAGCTGAAAAAGAGGGCGGCCTGCAGAGGCGGACTGCGGAAGCAGTCCGCGGACCCTGCGGACCAAGAGGAGGCGCGCGGCCTGGCCGGTCAGACCGCTGAGACCGCGCAGGCCGTGCGGCCTGAGCGGATAGAGAATTCTGTCTACCCACCCTAGGGCATCACGGTCTCCAGGAGGAACCCGGGGCAGGCCGTAATGAGCGAGCTGGCTGCCTTGGGAAGGATCGCCGATTTCGGGGTTAACATAATCCCCGCACTTTTTAAGTTCGGAAATGAACTTCGAAAAAGTTGGAGACCCTCGAAAATCGTGATCCACCCCAAAGGAAAGAGAAGGAGGCAAGGAAAGGTAGAACCTGAAACCTCTCCTCAAGAGTTCGGTGTTGCCTGTCTATTTTCCTGCAAGAGGAAAGTTAGGGTAAGCATGAATGGGAGGTACACCTTGCGCGTACCTGGGTTTGCCTTTGCAAAACGAAGAAGGTATGTCTTCTAGTAAGTTCTTCAAAATGAAAGTGAGAGGAAAACATATATACATAACTTGCAAGTACCTGATGGAGGCTTGCAAGCACCCGTTATCCTCTACAAAAAAGTAAGGATGAAGAGTATACAAGAAGGAAAAATGAGCTGCAAGTACCTGAAAGGAACTTGCAAGTCTTTGCTGGTTTCTGCAAAAGTGAGGTTTAGAAATAAATTCGGGAGTAGAGAAAGCTGTAAATACCTGAAGGCAACTTGCAGGTATGTACTGGTCTCTGCAAATAGAAGAGTTAGAGGCAAACACGTATATGATAAAGGCTTGCAAGTACCTAGGAGAGGGCTTGCAAGTGCTTGCTAATCTCTGCAAAAAGAAGAGTTAGAAGCAAATATGTACATGATAGACGCTTGCATGTACCTGTGGAGAAGGCTTGCAAGTGCTACCTGTTGATATGGCTGGATGGACATGATCAGATTATCAGAGAAGGAACTTGATGAATTCTGCCAATCTTAACTAGATTGTAATAACATAGCTTGATGATCAAGGAGAGTAAGATCCTTTGTTCAATGTTTGATGTCATTAGATTGTGATAAGAGTAAAGGATAGCTCTGTGAATCATCGTCTGATAGAGCTTGAGCAAGCAATGTATATGATCATAAGCAAAGCAGATGTTTGCTAATCCTTTTGAGAGGTCGAATAAACCTGTTCACCTGTGGAAGAAGGCAGTTGACAAAAAGAGGTCTATACTCGGAAGTGACTAAAGAAGGCTGGATGCTGTCACAGGTGTTCCCCGTGGGCCTTATGCATCGCTTGCCTGAGCAAGGTCATCCCGAGTATAGTCCTACTCAAAGCGGGCTGGCCGGGCATCCTCTAGGAGGGCACAAAAGAGAAAATAAAGGAGAAATCCTGAGAAGGATCGCTAGATGCACTGCTCTCTTGCCTCGGGTACAATCATCACTGATCAATGAGTCTAGTTGCGCCAAGTGGCCTATTGCTTGTCTGTGGATTGATCAGTGGAATTGTGGGAACCCGCGAAGGCACGGATCGAGAGTACCAGAGAGTTTTCGGCCATCACAGTCATGTAATGATCGAAGAGACAAGGCTATGCTTGATCACCATTGCTTGTCAAGCAAAGATCATCATACCTGTAATGTATCCTTTACGAAGCACAGCAGAGCTAACACATGGCCCCCCTAGCACACACTCTGTGTCAGATGCCAGCTAGGATCCAAAATCTGAAGCCCTACATCGTAGATTGAATGGCTCCCACTACACATATGGGTATACTCCCGCCACATGTGGTCGAAGCGGTCGTGCCAGAGAACATTCCACGGAGGGAGCATTCGAGACTTGGCGATATCTCATTGGTGTAGTGATCTCTTTAGCAAAGAGAAAAGATGGAGGAAGAAGCATCACAAGAAGGGAACTGTGTCAGTATAAGATCCCTGATAAAAGCTTTATTAAAAAACAAGAATAAACACTGAGAAGTGTTTTGCAAAGAGAATGTGTTTGAAAGAATAAGGGTAGAGATAACCCATCATGGTTGTGAAAGAATTTGGGGGACTATGAAGTCGTTTGCTGGCTTAGAATAGACTTCCGAGCACACCCTCGTCGTCGGCATTGAAGCATTCCACAGCTTTGTTAACAACGAGGAGAGGGGGGTCTTCGACTAGGTTCACTCCTTTTGAGGAGCAAGGAACATCTGCAACTTCTTTGCCCTTTGAAGTTACTGGATCAGGGAAATCTCCTTTGGGAAGCAGGTCACACATCTTACCCTGCGGGAGCATCCTTTGCACAAGCTGGCGGAATGATCGGCAGTCTTCTGTTAGGTGGCCTGACACTTTGTGAAATTCACAGTATGGTTCGGAGTCTCTAGTCCTTTGATCGGTTGGCCGATAGGGCTTCTTGAAGTTTGCCCTATCTCTCATAATCTGGATTACTTCTTGCATGGCCTCGTTGAGATCAGACTCATGCAAGTCATTGTCTTGCTGCTGATGAACTGCTGTTGTTTAAGAAGACGGAGCTAGTGGCAGTAGCAGTTGATCTTGAGCACGATCATGGCTCGGGAAAGAGTATCGATGGCGCTGAAACTTTCTTCCCTTCCTTGAGTGAGTTGGAAAATGATTGTGAGGAGACCTTGGCGGCTGTTTGTGAGAAGGAGAGTCTTTCTCTGATAGAAGCCTGGAGACGAAGCCTGGGTTGCTCTTCTCGCCTCGGATGTACGAGTTGGCAAGAGCAATCAATTCTTGATATGTTCTCGGTGCACGGACATTGGCTTCAAACTTGAGAGGCCCTTCACGAAGACAGTGGATAAGAGCTACTCTGTACATTTCTTGATCAGCAATCTCGATGTCCAAAATTTCTCTTTGGAAACGATCAACGAATTGAGACCAAGTTTCATTCCAGCGCTGCTTGATCTCAAAGAGGGCTTCTGGACCGCCCTTTCTCTTGGTTGAGGTAGAGAATCTGAGAAGAAACTCCCTTCGTAGATCGACGAAGGAAGTGATGGAGTGAGGACGAAGGCCATAGAACCAGTCCCTCACTTGCCCATCAAAAGTTGTCACAAGGAGCTTGCACTTGGTTGCATCTGTAAGGGTTTTGAGAGCAACGGCTGACTCAAAAGCTTGAAGGTGCTTTACTGGATCAGTCTCTCCGGTGTAGATCAGAAGCTGGGGCTCTCTGAAGTTAGCTGGAGTTCGTTCGTGGCGAACGTTCTCTGTGAACGGTGAAGGTTCTTCTTGATCTCCTACAACATAAGGAAAAAAGGGACATAAGCTGTAGCTGCAAAAGAAGCAGGAGGATAAAAGGGAAAAGTTATTGCAGGAGCAAATGCAAGAGCTGTAGGGTAAGGATGACTTCCCTGAAAGTTGAGAAATCTAGCAGGACTTCCCCGGGCTGCTTCCCGGAAGAAGTTTTGGCGAGCGGCAAACTCTTCATCTTGAGGTCGCAAAGGAGCTGCAGGCCCTTGCAGGAAGTTTGTTGTATAAGGAGGATGGACCGGCGGGCAAGCTGGAGGATAAGCTTGCTGATGCTCCAAAGCTGGTGCTGGATTGATTGGAGCAACTGGAGCAGCTGGGGATGCTGCTGGTTGAGTATCTAAATGCTGTGTGATCATAGCAAGCAGTTGATTGATCGCTTGGAACTGCTGAGCATTCGCACGGCGCGACTGCTCGAAGGCTTCCCAGAGAGGATCTTCACTGGGACTCAGAGGAAAGTTCTCGGCTGGTTGATGATCTGACATGGTTAACTGTCGTTGTTCACCGTCTGATCGGATCTGAAGGTCGCGTGTTAACTATTGATGCGCAAAAACGGCACCGGGAAGCTAATACGGAGGGGGGTGTTCGATCTCACAAGCTAGGAGAAGAAGAGGATGAAGGTTGCAGGGGAAGAGGAATGAAGGAAGTCTCTGAGTGCTCAATAGCGGAGCAAATGCCTTGTCAAGGAGGGTTGCGGGGATAGAGGAGAGGCTTGACCAACAGAGATGGTTGATCAAGAGAGGAGGAGGTTGATCAGGAGCTGTCGAGCATACGGGTACTTGGACGGTTGTTCTTATAGGTTGGGAGCCAAGAGGAAGCTGAGCTGAGCTAAAGAGAAGAGAGAAGGGGCCGCTAGCAGCGGCAACAGCAGACTTCGCCCACCGCGGCTTAAATGTCACTCTTGCGACGGGCTTTCCTTTGATTAATAGAGAGTTGTTACAGCTGACTAGTACACCTTTACAACAAAGCAATAAAAGGGGTACAAAGGAAAGTCGGCGGCTAAGGAAGAGGAATGCCAGAGGAGGCCGCACGGACTGAAGAGCGGAGGCCGGCAGGCCGCACGGTTAAGCAGAGGAGGCAGATCGCATGGACTGGAGATCCAGGTCGGCAGGCCGCACGGCTGGAGAAAGAAGCATGTGCGGACAGAGAAAACGAGTCCGCAGGGTTGACTAGTTGAGCTTGCTGCGGGCGCGAGAGCGATGAGACCTCCACAATGATCCTCCTGGCGATGATCAGAGCCCCCCTCCATGAGAGGCATGGGGGGCTATTTATAGGCCCGGGGAGGTAACATCTTGCAGTGACGTTACCCCCGGTGAGACGATAACTGGAGCGAGATGGAGACGGAGTCTGCCGAGTCCGCAACAGGCCGCGCGGACTGGGACTCGGTTCTGGAGCTGGTGTTGCTGATGACGAGCTGGGAGACTACGTCGCGGACTGCGATGCGGGTTCGCAGAGTCCATCACTGCTGAGATGGGATTGTTCACCTTCTGCTGGGGTGGCGGACGCTGGAGGCCAACCGGCAGACTGCAAGGAGAATCCGCAGAGTCCGCCACTGCTGAACTGAGAGAGCTACGAGGGGCGCGAGCAGGAGAGTGCCCGCAGAGTCCGACGAGTCCGCACGAGGTTATGCGGACTGGGGACTGCCTTCTGGAGGATTTGATGCCTGGCGGGCTGGAAGGAGTCCGTCACTACTGACTGAGTCCGCGCCAAGGCCGCAGACTGAGGGAGGAGTTGACCCTGTTGCTGTAGAAGGGCTAGTGCTGGCAAAGGAGAGTTGGACTGCATTGCGAGCTCGCGGAGCCCGCCGAGTCCACGACTGCTGCTAAGCTGTGTCCGCTTATGTTGGAGATGGAGAGCCTGGCTGTTGAGGCTGTTTGGGGTTCACCAATGACGGCGGACTGGAAGTCTTGACCACACTTTGAGTCCGCCGAGCTCGCGAGGAATTTGGACGCTGCTGGTTCTAGTGGGCATCCAGAGTTGGAGTCCGCGCTCTGTATTCGAGCTGGAGCAGTTGGCTGCCTGCGTTGCTGGGCAACATGTGACCTGTTGCCAGCCTGGGCAGATAGATAGTTGAGTCCGGCAGAGAGAGTCCTGCGGAAACAACCTGCGGTTAAGCTGAAAAAGAGGGTGGCCTGCAGAGGCGGCCTGTAGAGGCGGACTGCGGAAGCAGTCCGCGGACCCTGCGGACCAAGAGGAGGCGCGCGGCCTGGCCGGTCAGACCGCTGAGACCGTGTAGGCCGCGCGGCCTGAGCGAACAGAGAATTCTGTCCGCCCACCCTAGGGCATCACGACCTCCAGGAGGAACCCGAGGTAGGCCGTAATGAGCAAGCTGGATGCCTTGGCAAGGATCGCCGATTTCGGGGTTAACAGAACTGAAGAGGTAAGAGATGACATGAAGTTCATGCTCAACCAGGAGTAAGGATGGTGGATAGAGGCAAATCAAAGATCCGTCCCTAGCTACTTGTAGAGGTCTTCCAGCTCTAAGCTGGTAAATTGTGGTTTGTTGTTGGTGATGATGGTGAGAGGAATCCCAAACCTTCAGGCAATTTCTCCCCAAATAAATTTCTTCACGATCTAGTATATGGTCTTTGCTAGGGCTTTTGTCTCAATCCACTTGGAGAAGTAGTCGATCATGATGAGCACAAACTTCCTTTGGTCGCTAACTTGGGGGAAAGGGCCTATCAAATCCACTCACCAGATAACAAAGGGCCAAGGGGCGGTAATTGAGCGAAGTTGCTGAGCTGGCTGGAACCAGAGGGGAGTGAAGAGTTGACATTCCAAACATTTCCTTGAGAAGGCTTCTGCATCATTCTGAATCGTTGGCCAGAAGTAGCCTTGCCTGAGTATCCTCTACTCCAAAGAATGAGTCTCAGAGTGGCTGCTACACTCTCTTAAATGAATCTCTCCAAGTACCCGAGGAACTTCAGCTTCTGATAGGTATCTGGCCAAGGGGCCCGAGATGGTCTTACGATATAACTCTTTTGTGCAGCAGATAGTAGGTTGCCTTATGCCAAAATTTCCTTTGGTCATCATTGTTGGCGGGAAACCAACCTGTTGATAGAAAGATGGCATGCAGGTCTTTCCAAGAAGCACGTTGTTCGATCTCCATCATCTCCCCCTCTTCGATATACATCATCTCCCCCTCCTCTAAGAAGCACGTTATATGATCTCCATCAAAACAACTCTCTCACTATTCCACCGGCCCTCAAGCCGTACTTTGCTAAGTGGTCTGCTTCCGAGTTCTCCTCTCATTGTACGTGTTTGACGAAGAAAGATTGAAATTTCCCAATAAAGCCCTTCATCTTTACTAGATATCTTTGCAGGATAGGGTCACAAACTTCGAACACTTGTTGAATTTTTTGAAGTGAAAGTGGCAGCCAGGGAGGACTGTCCGTGGGCGGACAGTTGTGGCGGTATATGCTGTCTGACCGTACGGTTTATGCAGATAGGATTGGTAACTAGCCAGGTCGGCCAGTAGTTCTGCAGGTGGCTTGTTCCCTGGAGGTAGCCTGGCAGATAGGATGGTTATCCGCAGAGTTCGTTGAGTCCGGGCTGTGGACTTGATTGTAGCTCGGGAGATCGGCATGGCCTTGTGCCTTGATCTTGCTCTGGTGTGGTTTGTTGGTAACCGTGCAGTTCGCCAGTTTGTGCGGACTGGCCCTCGTATCCGCTGGTGCTGTGTTTGCATCAGGGGTGTCTGGTGGTGTGGATTTGGTCTGGATCTGTACCAAGTCCAGGTGTGCTCAGTCTGGGAGGTCGCGCAGATAGGGCAGACTGTTTTCTATGTCCACCGAGTTTGGCAGCTGTCAACCTTGTGTGCTCTAGTTGCGGGCTCAGAGTGTGCGGACTGGAGTAGTGTCCGCAGAGGTGTGTAAACTGGAGCTGTGTCTGATTGTGTGCAGACTTGTGGAGTTTCTACAGGATCCACTGGTGTGGTGGACAAGTCCTGGCTTGTCCTTGTGGCAACAAGGCGGATAGGATTTATATCCATCCTTGGTGATGCGACCTTGGCGGACTGGCTGTCTAGCTTAGTTGCAGTGACAAGGCGGACTAGCTTTGTGTCCGCGGCTATGCGGTTACTCTCAGTGCTTACCGTGAGATATGGAGGTGATCCTATCTGCTAGGGCGATGATCACACTCTTCTCCGCGTCTATAAATAGGACACCTGTCACATTAACAGTACAACCAAATGAACAGTAAGTGAGCTCGGGTAGTTGCTGCAGACAGGTTTTTGTGTTTGCGCGGTTTGAAGGAGTTGACCGGTTTTTTTGCTGTGCAGATTGTGCAGCCAATGCTGAGAAGCCAGGGACTTGGTTCTGACATCGGTCAGTGATCAGTGCGGAATCTGCGGTTAGTAGTAGGTCGCGACTTGCGGTCTTCTCTCTTTAGCAATCTTTTCCTAATTCAATAAGATGTCCGCTTCTGGTGTTTTGTTCAGTCCGACAGTAGCTGTTCTCGTAGATCTGGTGGCTTGGAGACCTCGTGGTTAGGCAGCTTACATATCAGCGAATAGAGTTCTTCATCATTGTAATGACGGGTCGTCTGCGTGGCTAGGTTGGGGTTTGGCGACTTAGCGGCTTCAGCGGACTCCGTGGGCAGCTCGGCAGAGTCGACAGTTACTTATTGATATCACACAACTAGATTTGTACTTTCTTGTTTTGCTTCCATCGGGTACATCGGCGAATCATGTCTCGCCATGTATGCCTCGCCTTATAAAGATTTTGATAGTACAAGATTCTTGCTCTTTTAGTTGCATTTGGTTTACTTGCCTTGGTTTCTATTGGATTGTTCCTGCGCCTGGTTTACCATTTTCCGCGGTTCACGCATTTTTATATGGTATCAGAGGGAACAGAGGCTTAAGCAGCGTTCAACCATCAATTTGCTTTATTGCTTCTAGAAGTCTAAGTGAACCAGGGTTAGTGCAATGGAAGGTGGACTTGCAAGAGGTCTTGAAATTAAGCTTCTTACATCGACCAACATCAAGAAGTGGAGGTCGTGTATGAAAAGCTATCTTTTGGGTGCGGACCTGTGGGAGGTCATCTGCGGAGACGACATGCAAGAGGTGACTGCTGTCGCTGGAAATGTTGAAGCAGTGAGATCTTGGAGGAAGAGAAACACGAAAGCATAGTTTACTCTTAAGCAGACTATCTCATCGGAACTCTTTGACCACATCATCGGATGTCGGTCAACTGCGAAGATTTGGACTTCCCTCAATGGGTTCTTTAGTAGGAAGAATATAACACTGCTACAATTCCTGGAGAATGAGTTGGCGAGAGCCACTCAAGGAGATCTGCCTATCTCAATGTTCTTTCTGAAGATGATGAACTTATGCGCTGAGATTTCAGCTTTAGACCCTAACGAGCCTATTTCGGAAGCGAAGCTGAAGAGGCACAAAATTCGTGGTTTGCGGAAGGAATATGTGAACTTTATTACTTCTGTTCAAGGCTGGGCCACTCAGCCCTCTTTGTTGGAACTGGAGAACCTACTGGATTCACAGGAGTACTTAATTAGACGGATGACTGGTGTCACTATCTCTGAAGGAGGTAGTGAGCCGCGCTTCTCAGGGAATAAGAAGAGATGGGAGAAGAAGAAGAAGAAGCATGTTGCTAATGATGGCCCTTCAACTTCAGATCAGCAAGAGAGGAGTTATGCTCCTAAGCATGATTGAAAGAAGAAGGAAGGGCTAAGGTGTTGCAGATGCAACCAGCTGGGTCACTTCAATAAAGACTGTAAGGTCAAGCTGATGCTGTGGCATGTTGCAGATAAAGAGGAAGCTGGTTCCAGTGCTGAGGAAGCTGGATAGGGGAATGCATTCATGACAAGCACGTATGTTCGTGCCTTGTCCACCATCGGCTACCAAGATGACTGGGTAGTGGACTCGGGGTGTGGTCACCACCTCACTAGGGATGAGTCGAAGTTCTCCTCTCTGTGAACTTTCTCATGTAACGAAGCTATCATAACTGTTGTGTATACCGTTCATGCAATCGAGAAGGAGGGTGTTGTTTCTTTATGTAGTGATAAAGGTACACTCACATTGAGGAGTGTTTATTATGTATCGGGCATGAAGAAGAACCTCTTCTCAGTGACCAGCGCGGTGGATGTGGGCTATCACGTTCTATTCAGTCTGACAAAAGTGAAGTTTCTCCACAACTTGTCAGCGGTAAAGGTTGGTATTTCTCATGTAGGGAGAAGGGTAAGGCATTTATTTGTGTTATCAATGAGCTCCTATGTTGATCCAATAAGAGCCAATGATAGTGAAGCTATCTGGCTTGAGCGGTTGGGACACGTCGGGATGGATAAGATAAAAGCCATGGCGGTAAGGAGCCTTGTGAAAGGCTTGCCTAGGTTGTCATCCTCAACGACAGTCATGTCTGCGCGGGGTGTCAATATGGAAAGGCTCATTGCCTTCCATTTGACAAGTCACAGACCAGGTGTAAAGCACCATTAGAGTGCATTCATGGTGATCTAATGGGACCGACTGTCGCCGCCAGCCTTGGAGCCAGCAGATATATGCTGGTGTTGATTGATGACTACATGAGGTACACTTAGGTATACTTCATGAAGGAGAAGTATGACGCGTTCCGGTTGTTTGTAGAGTTCAAGGAGCTAGTGGAGGGCCGACTTGGCCTACGTATTAAGAAGTTAATAACAGACAATAGAGGTGAGTTCGTTTCAAATGAGTTCTCTAACTTCTATAGGAAGCCCGACTTCTAGAGAGAGCTCACTTGTGCTCATACTCCACAACAAAATGGAGTTGCAAAGAGGAAGATCTGTCATATGATGGAGACCTGCAAATGTTGGCTTCATGCCAAAGGCATTCTGAGGTCCTTCTGGGCGGAAGGGATGGCCCGCACAACCTATGCCATCAATCAGATCCCTCTGGGTCTGATCAACATGAAGTATCCTCATGATATGATGTTTAAGGAGAAGCCCAGTGTGGAACACCTTCGGGTGTTGGGTCTACCTGCTACGTATACGTCCCGGATACTCTCAGAACAAAGCTAAATACGAATGCGAGGAAGCTTGTATTCATAGGCTATGACAAGCAGAAGAAGGGACAGAAGTGTATGGATCTAGTGACAAAGAAATTTGTCATCTCGAGAGACGTGGTCTTCGATGAATTGACATCATATGGAGGTGGCTCCTCTATAGAGCTGTAGGAAAGCAGGTCATACGACAGGTAGGAGGAGGCAGTTAAGGATCTTCTGGTAGAGTTGCATGTGTCACCAGGTGCTCCAGGTGCTTCTAGCTCTAGGGCGGATGCTACTGATTCAGGAAGCAGGGGAAAGATGCTCCAATTCTGCCCGAGAATGGAGCTGATCCAAAATAAGTAGCAAAAGTGGTCAGCAAGGGTCAGACTCTTCGGAGATCGAAGAGGACTGTCAAACAACCAACTCGTTATAGCAAAGAAAATACGGTAAGCTTCCTCTCTTATTTATTCGCAGGTCCTCTAGAAGAGCGAGAGCCTTCCAGCTTTGAAGATGCCACTAGAGTCAAGGAGTGGGATAACACCATGGATGAGGAGATGGCTTCCCTCAAGTAAAAGTAGACTTGAGACCTTGTGCCCAAGTTCGATGACGTTATTCCAGTGACGTGCAAGTGGGTGTATAAGCTGAAAAAGAAGGCGGATGGGAGCATCAAGCATTACAAGGCTCGCCTTATAGCTTGAGTGTTCTCTCAACAATACATAAAATACTATGAAGAGATGTTTAGTCCTGTTGGAAAAATGACTTCAATACGGATGGTGATGGCCTTGACAGCTTGCCAAGGTTGTAAGATGTGGCAACTGGACGTAGAGAATGTTTTTCTTTACAAAGAAATTAATAAGGACATCTTCATGGTTTAGCCACCGGGATAGGTGTCTAAAGATCATTCAGGATACGTCTACAAGCTCCGTAAGGCCCTTTACGGCTTAAAGTAGGATCCACTGGCATGGTATGAGAAGATCGCTGAATACCTCCAGTTCTGAGGTTATTTTGCCTCTGATTCAGATTTGATCTATTCATCAAGAAGAGCAGGGAGCTACACGTATTGGTGCTATTGTACGTGGATGATATGATCATCGTGGGAAACTCAGAGGAGGAAGTAACTAGGCTCAGGACAGAACTAGCTATTCGGTTCGAGATGAAGGACTTGTGTGAGCTCCACCACTTTCTTACACACGAGGTGGAGCGGAAAGAGAGCGACATACTCGTTTCCCAAAGGGGCTATGCAGAAAGGATTGTTCAGTGATTTGGCATGCGGGAGGGGAAGAGTAGCTCTACTCCACTTGATGTTGGCATCAAGCTTCGACGAGATGAGGGGAGGTTACTTCCAGATCTTTTAGTGTTTCGGGTTCTGGTTGGGATCCTTATTTACTTAATGATTACAAGGCCAAACATTGCTTATGTTGTAGGTTGAGTAAATCAGTATACGGCGGAATCTCGAAAGCCTTATCTGATGGCAGCTAAGAGAAATCTGAAGTACGTGAAATCCACTTCTGATATATGTCTCCTTTATGGGAGACACACGGGCTTCAACCTGCACGATTACACAGATGCTGATTATTGGGGAGATTCGGATGACCGGAAGTCGACATCTAGTTATGTCTTTACATGTGGATCAGCGGATATCTCGTGGTGCAGTAAGAAGCAGGATTCTGTGTTCGTCTCTACTACGAAAGAGAAGTACAAGGCTTCAGACTTGGCAGCTTGGGAAGCCATCTGGCTTAGGAGGCTAGTAGAGGATGTCCATGAAGAAGTACGTGGTCCCACTCCGCTACATGGTAATAACGAATGTTCCCTTAAACTGGTTAATAATCCAGTTTGTCACGCGCGGACCAAGCACATTGAGATTAAACACCATTTTAATCGAGAGAAGGTTTTTGAGGGGTCTCTTGTTATTGGACATGTGCGACTAGATTTGTTGAAGTGAAAGTGGCAGGCTGGGTGGACTGTCCACACAGATTAGGCAGACAGTTGTGGTGGTCTAGGCGGTCTGATCATGCTGTCTAAGCAGACAGGATTGATGACTATCCAGGTTGGCCAGTGGTTCTACAGGTGGATTGTTCCCTGGAGGTAGTCTGGCAGATAGGATGATTATCTGCAGAGTTCATTGAGTCTAGGCAGCGGACTGGATTGGAGCTCGGGAAATTAGCATGGCCTTGTGCCTTGATCTTCTCTGGTGCGGTTTTGTGGTAACTGCACAGTTCGCCAGTTTGTGCGGACTGGCCCCTGTATCCACTGGTGCTGTGTTCGCATCAGGGATGGCTGGTGGTGTGAACTTGGTCTAGATCTGTACGAAGTCTAGGTGTGCTCAGTCCGGGAGGTCGCGCGAATAGGGCTGATTGTGTTCCATGCCCGTCGAATTCGGAAGCTATCAGCCTTGTGTGCTCTAGTTGCGGGCACGGAGTGTGTGAATTGGAGTAGTGTCTGCAGAGGTGTGTGGATTGGAGCTGTGTCCGCTTGTGTGCGGACTAGTAAAGTTTCTGCAGGGTCCGCTGGTGTGGCGGACAAGTCCTGCCTTGGCCTTCTGGCGACAAGGAGGATAGTATTTCTATCCGGCCTTGGTGATGCGACCTTGGCGGGCGGCTGTCTAGCCTAGTTACGGTAATAAGGCTGACTGGATTTGTGTCAGCGGCTATACAGATACTCTCAGTGCTCGCCGCGAGATAGAATGGTGATCGTATATGCTAGGGCGGTGATAACACTTCTCTCCGCGCCTATAAATAGTACCCCCTATCACATCAACAATATAACTGAATGAACAGTAAGTGAGCTCGGGTGGTTGCTGCGGACATATTTTTTTGTTCGCGTGGTTTGAAGGAGTTGACCGGTTTTTTGTTGTGTAGATTATGTGGACAGTGTTGAAAAGCCAGAGACTTGGTTCTGACTTTAGTCAGGGATCAGTGCAGACTCTGCGGTTATAATCAGCGGTTAGCAACAGGTCACAACTTCCGGCCATGTGGTCTTCTCTCTTTGATAATCTTTTTCCAATTCAATAAGTTGTCAGCTTCTGGCGGCTTGTTCAGTTCGGTAGTAGCTATTCACATGAATCTGGAGGCTAGCCGACCTCGCGGTTAGGCGGCTTACAGATCAATGGACAGAGTTATTCAGCATTGGAATAACGGGTTGTCCGCATGGCTAGGTTGTGGTTTGTCGACTTAGCGGCTTCGGCGAACTAAATAGGAAACTTGGCAGAGTCGACGATTACTTATTGAGACCGTGCTACTAGATTTGTATTTTATTATTTTGCTTCGATCAGGTACATCGACGAATCATGTCTCGCCATGTATGTCTCATATTGTAAAATTTTTTGATAGTATAAGATTCTTGCTCTTCTAATTGCGAATGATTTACTTGGCATGGTTTTGGTTGGAGTGTTCCTGCGCCTTGTTTCCCATTTTCTGCAGTTCACAAATTTTTACAACTCTCCCCTGACCTGATTTGTCTGCAACACCATTGAGTCGGTGAAGGCCTTGATATCTTGAATTCCCAACTCTTTTGTGAGACGCAATCCTGCCACCATGGATTCGTACTCCGTTTGGTGTTTCATGATGGGGAAGAGGATTTCGACAACTTGCTCGATCCTCGTTCCTTGCGGGCTCACTAGCATGATGCCTGCTCCCATCGAATTTTTGCCCTAATATCCATCCATGAACATCTTTTAGGAGACGGGGCTCAAAGAGCCTTCGTATCCTACCGCCTCGGCTGAGAAATCAGCCAGGAAATCTGCCACTACTAGGGCCTTGATTGCCACCCTTGGTAAGAAATAAATGTTGAATTCACTAAGTTCCACCGCCCATTTTGCTAGCCTTCCCGAATGCTCCACACTATCCAAGATACTTCGAAGAGAATGGTCAGAGACGACCTTAATGGAGTGAGCTTGAAAATATGGTCGGAGCTTCCGCGCTGAAATCACCAAGGCGAATGCCAACTTCTCCAAGATGAGGTACCTTGTCTCGGTCTGTCTAAGAACCCAACTTACATAGTAGATGGAAATCTGCCTCTTCCCCTCTTCCCTGATGAGTACCAAGCTGACTGCTTCCGATCTGTTTCTATATGGAGACCGGACGGTCTGGCGGTTTAGAGACCGCGCGGTCTGTCGGTCTCTCTCCTACGGTTTGATGGCTGGACTGTTGCTGTGGTTATCCAGGCGGTCTGATGGTTTGTCTCAAGCGGCTTAGAGAACGGGCGGTCTCCTATGGCGGCCTGTTCGGCTTGTTTTTATGTTAAACAGCTTACACCTGTAATTTTTTAGTCCCACATTACTTAATTATATTCTCTCTCATCTCCTTCATTCTATAAAAGGGAGGCTATACCTTTGTAATAGATACTTTTTTTGGATAATAAAGTTTACATTACTCCAAATTTTCGGTCTGCTATTTTCTGTTCGCATATGGTATCAGAGCCACCGATCTTTTCCTCTCATTCTGTGAGCTTACTCTTTCCGCGTGACCTGTCTGCACGGCTTTCTCCTTCTTCTTGCTACTTATTTGCGCCTTGTTTCCTTCGCGCGACTTGTTTTCGACTTGCCTCCTCTTAGCCGCTGCCCTTTGTGTGTGCGGCCTGTCTCCTTCTTTCTTTATCTCCGTGACCTGTTTCTTTGTCTCCTTCTTTCTTTGTCTCCGCGACCTATTTTCGCGGCAATCCTCAGTGTTTTTCATGGCCTTCTCTCTAGCCATGCGGCTTCGTTCCCTCTTCTTTGTTGTTCGCCTGACTTGGGGTTCTGCCCTTGTCGCCGCGACCTTTTTCTCTCTTCCTCCTGTTTGATCGCGCGGCCTCCTGTTTGATCGCGCAGCCTCTCTCTTCTATGGCCTCCACCTCCTCCACGCAGTCCGTCTCGGTGGTCACATCTTCTGGTAGTGCCCACGTTATTACTCACGACAGATGGTTGATCGACTCTGGTGCTACCAATCATATGACATGCAATCTTCAGTGTTTTTCTCTTCTAGAAACACATGATAGGTTGCCTCCAGTCTTCGTTGCAGACGGCTCTTCCTCACCGGTCAATGGGACGGGAGTTATTCAAGTCACTCCATCTCTTCGCCTGGCAGGTACCTTCTATGTGCCCAAGTTCCCTTGCAATTTATTATCGGTTACTTCTCTATGCAAGCAACTACAGTGTTCTGTCACATTCACTCCTACTTCTTGTTCTTTTCAGGATCCGGACTCCCAACGGACGATTGCTACTGGGACTGAGAGTGGCGGCCTCTACTTCCTCGACAACATTTCTGCTCTATCTGCCTTCTCCTCCTCCTCTACCGATCTTCTCCAATGACATCTTCGCCTTGGACATGCTTCTCCCAGGCTTCTGCGCCAACTTCTGCCCCACCTCCCTCCTCATCATCCTCCTCTAAACTGTGATGCATGTCAGCTCGGTAAGAATCACCGCTCATCCTTCCCACCAACACAAAGTCGTGGCTCTTCCCGTCCATTCGACCTCGTTCACTCTGACGTCTGGGGTCCTGCTCCTACCCTGACCATCAGTCAGGGTAGTTCATATTTTGTCACATTTATTGATGATTTCTCTCAGTGTACGTGGGTGTATCTTCTCAAGGATCGCTCTGAACTATTCTCTGTCTGGACATCGTTTTATTCTATGATTAAGACTCAGTTTGATACGTTTATTAAAATCCTTCGTTCTGACAATGCTAAGGAGTATCTTAGCCATGATTTCTCTTCTTTCTGTATGCACCATGACGTTATTCATCAAACTAGCTGTGTCTACACCTCCCAAAAAATGGCGTGGCGGAACGCAAAAACCGTCACCTCCTCGGTGTCACTCACACTCTGTTGACCCAAATGCATGTTCCTCGCTCTTATTAGGGCTATGCTGTCCTCCTCTCCTGTTATCTCATCAATCACATTCCGTCCATAGTTCTCCACAGTGACTACCTCATTATCCATTTTTTATCCAAACAAGAATCCGTTTCCTCTTACTCTGCGCATCTTTGGGTCCACCGCCTTTGTGCACTCTCCCGTTGCCACTCGTGACAAACTCTCACCACGGGCCACTAAATGTGTCTTTCTGGGGTACTCGACCACTCAGAAAGGTTATTGTTGCTTTGACCCCGTTAGCCGCAAGCATTTTGTCTCTATGGATGTCACCTTCTTTGAAAATGCCTCTTACTTCTCTCCTGCTTCCTTATCTACTTCTGCTGGTACTACTTCTCATACCAACCATCCATTCCCTCTGCTCTTACTGATGTTCCACCACCTCCACCATCTCCACCCTCTCCTCCGCCCTGTCTTCCTACCGCGCTATCTCCCCCCTCTCCATAGCCGTCTCTCTCTACTCCCTGGCCAGCTCTCTCCAACACGGATGCTCCGGATACTAAGGAACCCGCTGACCTGGATATCCCAATTGCTCTTCGTAAAGGGGTTCATGCATGTACCCAACACCCGCTTGCTGCAGTTGTTTCTTATGATCGTCTTACCCCTTCTCGCAGAGCTTTTGCACTGGCTTTATCGACCACTGCCACCCCCCTGTTCCTACCAGGAGGACCTTACTATTCCTCATTGGAAAGCTGTCATGGATGAGGAGATTGCTACTCTCACTGAACGGGGTATCTGGACCCTGGTTCCTCCTCCTTTCGACACAGATGTTGTTGGCTGTCGCTGGGTCTTTGTGGTGAAGTTCCTCCCCGATGGCAGTGTGGATCATTACAAGGCTCAGCTTCTTGCCAAGGGTTTTACCCAAACTTATGGCGTTGATTACTTTGACACCTTCTCTCCAGTTGCTTGTCTCAGCACTATTATGGTCCTTCTCTCTGTTGCTATCAACATGGATTGACCCATTTCACAGCTGGATGTCAAGAATGTCTTTCTTTATGGGGATCTTCAGGAAGATGTTTACATGGAGCAACCTCCAGGGTATGTTGCTCAGGGGGAGACACGGGTTTGCCGGCTCAAGAAGACTATCTATGGCCTAAAACAAAGTCCTCGCGCTTGATTTGACAAGTTTAGTGGGATTGTGGCGGCCGTAGGTTTTACGAGAAGTTCTGCTGATCACTTCCTATTTACTCGTAAAACTTCTCTAGGTCTAGTGGTGCTTGCAGTATATATGGATGGTATTCTTCTTACTGGAGATGTCCAAGCTGGGATAATCCTGACAAAGAAGCATCTTCGACAACACCTGGTTACAAAGGATATGAGCTCTCCAAAATACTTTCTAGGGATAGAAATTGCTCGGAAGCCCGATTCTCTTGTCCTCACCCAATGGAAGTACGCTCTTGACTTGTTAAAAGAGGCAAGGTTGACTGGGGCTAAACCTGCCTGATGTCCCATGACGACTGGAGAAGATAAAACCTGTACGGATGGCTCTCCTCATCTTTTTGATGTTACGAGGTACAGAACGTCTGGCTGGTAAACTCATATATCTCACCGTGACCAGACCCGACATTGCCTATGTTGTAGGCAAGGTTAGCCAATTCATGCAAGCTCCTAGGGAGTGCCATCTACAGTCTGCTATGAGGATATTGGAGTATATTAAATCAGCTCCTGGGAAAGGACTTCTCTTTCAGAAGAATGGATATTTGAGGATTGAAGCTTACTCTAATTAAAGTTATGCTGATGACAAAGGAGACCACAAGTTAATGTCGGGCTTTTGCACCTTTGTGTGAGGAAATCTTGTGAGCTGGAAGAGTAAGAAACAGTCTGTCGTCTACAGGTCCAGCGCCGAAGCAGAATATCGAAGTATGGCATCGACCACATGTGAACTGAAGTGGTTACGAACTCTCATGCTTGACTTAGGAGAGGTCTACAATCATCATCTACCTATGTTTTGTGACAACAAGGCTGCTATATACATCTCCAGAAATCCGGTCTTCCATGAGAGAACAAAGCACATTAAAGTCGACTGCCACTTTATTCAGGAAGAGATTTTGAAGAAATAAATTTGTACTCCTTTCGTCACCTCTTATAAAGAGCTGGCAGATATTTTCACCAAGCCGGTGTCCGCCTCCTTTCTTCACATTTGTGACAAGCTGGGCATGATCGACATATATGCTTCAGCTTGAGGGGGAGTGTTACTGTATGGAGACAGGATGGTCTGACAGTCTGATTCTGGCAGTTTAGAGACCGCGCAGTCTGTCAGTCTCTCTCCTGCGGTTTGATGGCTGGACTGTGGCTGTGGTTATCCGGGCGGTCTGATGGTTTGTCTCAGTCGGCTTAGAGACCGGGCAGTCTGGCGGTCTCCTATGGCGGCCTGTTCCCTGTCTCTTGTGGTTGCCGGGCGGTTAGCCTATTCGTCTAACCGCGCGGCCTGTTCGGCTTGTTTTTATGTTAAACCGCTTACACCTGTAATTTTTTAGTCCCACATTACTTAATTGTATTCTCTCTCATCTCCTCTTTTATATAAAAGGTAGGCTGTACCTTTGTAATAGATACCTTTTTTGGATAATAAAGTTTACATTACTCCAAATTTTCGATCTGCTCTTTTCTATTCGCACACGATCCCACGCCTAGATAAAGGAGGAGACCTTCGCCTTCCTTGATACTTTGGAGCAGAGGAGATTGATTTAACCGCTGCTTGAGCTTTACAAAAGCCACTTCACACTTCTCGATCCACTCGAAATGTTGATTTCTTCAGATAGTTTTGAAAAATAGAGAACACTTCTCCCCCGCCTTGGACCGGAAACGGCTAAGACCCGCCAACCTTCCTATCAACCTCTGGACTTCCTTGGAATTTCCTGGGGATGTCATCTCCAAGATGGCCCTTATCTTGTCGGGATTAGGTTCCACCCCCACCCCCACTAGGTAAGGAAGTGACGTAGGAACTTTCGTCTTCTAGATCCGAACACACATTTTGCCGAATTGAGTCACATCTTGAACTTCCAAAGCATCGCGAAGGTCTCCACCAGATCCTTGATATGTTTCATGATACTCCTGCTTTTGACCAGGAGATCATCCATATACACTTCTAGGTTCCGCCCCTTTTGCTTTTTGAAGACTTAATCCATCATCCTTTGATATGTCACGCATGCATTCCTTAGCCCAAAGGGCATCATCTTATAACTATAACAACCATCAATGGTGATGAAGGTGACATCACGATAGTCTTGGGGGATGCATCTGGATCTGGTGATACCCTAAAAAAGCATCAAGGAAACTCATCACAAGAAAACCGATGACTGATTCAACCAGCGCGTCGATTCAAGGAAAATGGTAGGAATCATTCAGGCATGCTTTATTTAATATGGAAAATTTGATACAAAGTCTCCAGCTCCCTCCGGCCTTCCTCTCTATTACAACATTGGAAACCCAGCCTGGATACTGGATCTCTGAAATAAACCCGCATCTAACAGTTTCTTCACTTCCTCCCTAATCGAATTAGCCTGTGCAGTTGTGCTCTTCCTTTGATTCTGACAGTCGGGCGTGACCTTCAGATCCAGGATGAAGCGATGTCAAACAACCTATGCATCAATCTCTAACATATCTATGGCACTCCGAACAAAGATGTTTATATTTTCTTGCAGACAGACCACTATCTGCACCCTCCCTTCGAATGCCAGGGATCCTCCGATCTTTAGTAGTCTGGGCTCCCCCTCCTTATAGATTACCTCCATTTCCTCTTGATTCTCAGCAACTCTCAGCTTATCTTCTCTTTCCAAGATCTTCTTCAACCTCTCTATGTCCTCCATCTAGCTGATGGTATTGACGATATTTAGATATCACTACCTTGAAACTTTTGGGATCTACTTTGATCCTCACTTGGACATCGCCTCTGAAGTACTTTAGGCACTGATGATAGGAAGACGAAACTTCCTTGAAGTAGTTGATGAGCGGCCTCCCAAAGATTGCACTGTAACATCTTGGCGCGACCACGACGACGAATCTGCACCTGATCGAGGTGTCTTCAAGTGTTACTAGAAGATTTGCTCCTCATTCTACCTCCTTCTTCTCTTTTGAGAAGCCGCAGAGAGGTTCGTCCATAGCTAAGACCCTAGACGCCTCCACCTGCAACTCGACGAATGTCCTTTTGAAGATGACATTCATCGAGCTTTCGTTCTCTACTAGGATCAGATTAATGGTGAAATCTTCAATGTCAACTTGAATGATGAGGGCATCATAGACGGGATTCTCATTCCACAGTATTTTCTCCTCGGAAAATGGTGATCTCCTATAATGGCGGCGGTCTCTGATAGGTTGAAGTGACACTCTTGCGGTATATATGATGGAGGCTTCCTTTGCAGGAAGCTCCTAACACGACTCCTCAGTGGATCACCCCTACTTGACCTCCTCGTGCTCCTTAGACCACTTCCCCGCGACCGCCCTGGTCAACCCGATCTTCTTTCATCCTCCTCCCCAGAGCTTGGAATGCTTCCAGTCCTGTAGGAGGTTCCTGTCTCTCTTGCTCTCTCTCCACCGCTCCTGCTTCCAGCCTTATTGCTTACAAAAAATTTGGGCAAGCCAATGTCTCATGCCCCTCTACCCGATACAGCTAGCAGTAACGGTGGTTCTCTTTCACCTGGTTCCTCACTGCTCGATTCCTCATGCGACACTTATTACCTTATTGGGCAATAGACATCGCCTCCTCTCACGCTCTAACTTTCCTCCTCTCCTGCTAGTTACCATTCCTCCCCTCCCGATTGTGGTATTGGGTTCTTCCTATCGGCCTCTATTGGGGTCGGTTCTTGGGAAATTAAAATCGTCGTGCCTTATCCCTTCTGTCTGGAGTCGCTACTAACCTCCTCTCTTCCTGCCTGCAGGGCCTCTTCTGCCTCCTAGGCTCTTCCACCCTCATGAGCTCTTCTCACCTCTTCGACTCGTCCCTCCTTCTCTCCTCTTGCCTCCCCGGGACAACCCTGGCTCTTATTTCAAAGGTTCCTCCCATTTCCCTGCCTCCCAGGCCTCTCCATCTAGTCTGGCCAAGAAATCGACGTTCTTCTCTTTCCCATATACGAACTTGTTTGTTCTCTCGATCAAGTCTTTGTATGATACTGAAGGATTTTAGTCGATCTCCATGTTGAAGATACATTGCTTCAGGCCGAACGTCAGGTACAGCTGCAAGATAAAGCCATCCACCTCCTCGGTGAAAAATAGCTCCTCCTGGAATCGATCGATGTAGTGTCCAAACCACTCCTGCTTCCCCTACAGGATTTTGAAGAGAGTCGTTGCCTTTGTCTTCCTTTTCTTCGATGTTGCAAACCTCATCATCAGGCCCCGATGTAGGTTTTCGAAGCAATAGATGGAACCTCCCGGCAGCTGGTGGAAACCGTCTCTGGCCTTCCCTTTGAAGGTGATGGAGAAGAACCTACACTTGAACGCGTTTGTCATGTTAATGGACACCGCATCCTCGAAGCACTAGAGATGCTTGACCGGGTCATCTCTTCCAGAATAGTAGTTGAGGACTTGCTCTCTGAAGCCTTCAGAAACTAGGGCTACTAACACCTCATCCAAGAAAGGGCTCCTCCCCCTTTGGTGATGATGGACCTCATGATGGCAAGTATCTCCTTCATACTCATCTCCTTGCCTAGCATCCTGGAACCTCGTTGGATTCTCCACATCTTGAAACCTGATGCCCTGGTAGCTCGCCGGGTAATACCAGGACTGCAGTAGTTGCTCTAGCTCCTCTTTCACTCGTTCCTTCTCTGGCCTCCTCAGTGGTTCCCCTTACTCAGACGGAGTCATGCAACAGGGCGAGGTCGTCGTGACTCCCGCGTGGAGAGGGAACCTTGCGAGTATGGCCCTCTCAATCCTCCCCGTGAACTCCTCGAAAACCACCATGGTCATAAAGCCGCCTCCTACTGCCGAGTTGCCGACTATCTCTCCATTCTCGCCTGGATCCACCATCTCTCCTACTCGCTAAATTTTCCAACTTGACTACGATCCACGCTCACCGCGCCAATGTGTTGAAGCCGAGAAAATTCCCTACCCTAAAATTCTGATCAATACAACCCAAGGTTACCGGACCAGCGGTCGGGATCGACAGCTTAGCAGACTGGAACACAAAAACTGAAGTAAAAAACTAGAAGGACCCCAGGTGCTACGACAGGGAGATCCTACCAAGTACCCGAATGCTTAAAAGAAGCTTCCCCTCCACAACCAAAGATGTCAGAGCATGGTACAAGGTGGACACTAGTTGGCAATTATCTCTAGATGGCGACCAAGGGGAAGATCGCTATCTTGTTGCTAAAGTCTTGATTGTAGGATCCAAAAGCCCAGCTGAAAGTCCAAAAAAAGAGTGGTCGAGATCTTTTGCGAGATTCCAAAGTTCAAAACCTTGTTCCTCGGGGGTCCTATTTATAAGCAAATCCAGGGGAGGTCTTATTTATAGCCCAACCCCTACCGGCGACAAAGCGACCTCTGGGGAAGCTCGCCCGGCTTGGGCAAGTATCTGTCCGAGTCGCCTACCTGGGGAATATGCAATGAGAGCTCGTCATGCTCCCCCATACCTTCAACAATCTTGAATGCCGACTCTGACCTCTATCTTGACCTGCTGACTTTGACTTCTTGCAGACCTGGCTCTGAGTGGGTCCACCCTCGACGAATATGTGTTATACAATCCCCATTGTCGCAGGGCCTTATAATATATATAATCATAACTTATATAATCATCAAAATATATTAGCCTAATCCCTTACCTATATTAGCAACCATATTCCCTTTATGGGAGTAATATTAATTAATAAGAAAAAATCATTATCTGCCAAATTAGTTAGGATTACAAAGTAGAAATACCTATTAATTAATTAAAATTTAATGAATATTCTTTGTATTAATGATCCCATGTTATTATATACATAATAACAATAGCATTATCTGCTACATAATCCATCATAATTGGAGTGCATAATCATAATTAATATTCCAAATCATGACTTTACTTTCGATGACTCCAATTCTATAAATTGAAATCCATCATTTCATAAAGCATGTGAAATCAACATAAACAAACAAACAAACAAACACAACTTTATATTATGAAGAGATTTTGCTGTGGATGTGCCAACATGACCATAGATGAGGATATTCGGCCGAGTGCGAGTACGAGTGCGAGTACGAGTGCGAGTACGAGTATGAGTGCGAGTACGAGTACGAGTGCGAGTACGAGTGCGAGTACGAGTGCGAGTACGAGTATGAGTGCGAGTACGAGTACGAGTGCGGGAGCGGCAAGGATGCCGAATTTGTCGGTATCACGAGTAACTTCGAAGCAACCGAAGTCCTCGAAGCGACCTGACAACACCCTTCACCTCGAAAAGAACGCTCAAGGCGCATTATGCGCTAATTCCGTTGTCTTCTATAACAATGGCCCAACTCACAGATTGGTAATAAGCATAGAAGATAAAGAGGAGATAGAAGATAAAGAGGAGAAATGTGTGAAGGTGTGGGTTGATGATAAGTTTGTGTACAAAGTCTTCATCGACCCAAGTAGTTTTATCGGAAAAGATACATTCGTGATGGATGGATTGATGGTCGAGTTTACGTGGAACATCGAGCGCTCGCCCCAAACGTTCTTGTTCAAGACATGGGCCAACGGCTCCAACACAAAGGAAAGCTATTGCCTCAGAATCCTCGGCCACGAGCATGAACCTAACTAAGATATTTTATGAATTTTAGTAATTACATTGATCTTCTTAAATGAATAAAAAAATATTATACTTTTGTCATGTTTATTATTAATGGTACTTAATTGTTACATACATTGACTCTTAATGTTTTCTTTATGAGTCTATATGAAGCGTATAAATCATATATTCAATAATGATTGATTCTGTGTATATTTTTTTGGAAGAGAATCATGTTATGAATTAAGCATGTGTCTTTTATATGATATTTGGTATTTTTAAAGTTTGTTTGAGTGTGCAGGAAAGGATAATTGATTTAAATCAAAATATGACAAGTTATGCATATTTGGATAAGATGTACAAATGGATGCACTCCACCTCGACTAAGAGACCGCGTTGATTTCTGTCGAAACACGTGATTGGCAATTTGTTTTTCGAGACACACGCTCAGTTGGTGATGAGCCCTGTTTGCAGGAGGGTCTTATCAAGGTTGTGGGTTCGAAACCCCGTGGAAACAAACTTCCGTGATGAGAAACAGTCACAGATATTTGGTTGAGGTGTACGGCCTGCAGGCCTTGTAGATTCTGGTTGTACCACCGTGGCGCCTTGGGGTGAGACAAGCTGCACTGTTACGCAGTGAGCCTCTGAGCTCTAAACCTTGGGCTGCTGGAGGGTCGGGCGATGCTGTGGTCCTCCCGGGTCATTACAGTTGCTGCCGACAGAATTCTTTAAATAGAAGATTTTGACTTGAACAATGTATGCCTGATCTGATCCAAAAATGAGAGAAAAAACAAATTAGAGATGAACACTATGTAGAGAAGGAGAAGAACCCATGAATAAAATGTTTTTTCAGTAGGTTTCCTATATTTTAATTCTTCGTTTTTCGTCCTCCATCTTCATATGTATCTTTTGTTTGTGTGTTCATGTAATCATATACTTTCAAGTGATTTAATGATATACATTTTACTTAACTACTTGTTTATAAAAACCTTAAATCTTCTCCGGTTTTCCTATTCCCCGGAGTTTTATACAAAGTTTATAACAGAATGAATCAATAGTTTTAAAATATCGAATTTATATTAGTTACTAGTATCTCAAGCCATATGATTTTGAGTATTGTTACTATGTGTTAACACACTTAAGAATAATTAGGTAGGTATTTTCTGAAAGAATGGGAAATCTTACTCTTTGTAATAACTCGTGTCAAAAAGGAGAAATTAATTAGATTAATTAAATTGGAGCGACAAATTGGAAATTAACAAAAAAACATCCCTATAAATCCTAACCAAACAGCCTCCCCGGTTCAATTTCATTATAATCGGCCTAGGTCTCCCGCTCCCTTTCTTTCCCCGCAAGTCACACCCTCCTATTTCTGCAAGCCCCGTCTCCCGCTTGCCGTTCTCCCGATTTCGCCGAATGCCGAGCCCCCCGCTCGCTTCCGCCTCCCTCCCGTGAGCCCCTTTCTATGGTCGGCAGCCCTGCAGTCTCCTTCACCTCCTCTAAGGCCGACGACAACTCCTGCTCTTCCTCTCCTCAAGCCGGTTGCATCTTCTCTCCTCAAAGAGGTCTGTAGCCTCCTCTTCATTTCTAGAGGCTGACAACTACTTCTTCCCTCCCCTCAAGGCCGGTAGCCGCAACCTCTTCCTCCAGCAGCCCTCATCATCTTCGTTTTGATCGAGTTTTGCGATAGGGACAACTAGGGTTTTCTTCTCTCTCCTCTTTGGACTCGAATTTGACCTCTTTTGGGTAAGATTCTTCCTCCACCACCCTTAATAAAAAAAATTTGATCCCTAATAATTTATTTGTGCTTCAAATTTAGTATATTTTGTAATCCATGTTTTGTGCCCCCTATAATTGACTAACCACATTGTATTTGTAATTTCTGTCGCATCGTTCGTCGAATCTATCAGTCCGGATCTCTCAAAATTCCCTCTGATTTAGGGTTGACCTAGCCAAAGCGTCGTCAAGTCTCTGATTTATTGTGGAAGTCTCATCTTCACTCACTCTTGAGAGAGGTAAATTACTTGAGTACAGGTTTAAGTTAGGGTTTCAGAATTTAGTTGCGCCGCTTAGCCGTCGCCACCAATTTCAACCTTAAGGCAAAATAGAGAAATCTCTCTCGCATGCAAACATTGAACTTAGTCTTTTGTACTTTTTCATATGTTTACAAATTTACTCGAAACACCTGAATCGTCAAACAAATAGCATGTCATGATATGCTAGAAATCACTAAACTATGAATCGTTTAAATAATTAATATCATAAACTATATCATTGAATTGTAGTTTTTAATTGCTGTAACTCCTTGATTTGAGCTCACCACTTGACTCCGTTGTGGGAACAAATGAATCGACATAGGAAGCATGCATTTTTTATAAGCCTTGTATCTGAACTTGAATATGAATCATATGCATTAAATAAAAACACATACACCTTTTTTTGGTTACAGCTTATGTCATTACATGAATAAATTTATGCTTATACTCCGGTGTAAACCAATAATAATAGTTGTTTTTACTTGACTCTTTTAGTTGTCTTTCTTACTAGCTTTGTCTCACAAAATTGGTACAGAAATATTTATGTTTCTCATGCTCGTACTTTACATTACCTTACTATTTATTTTAATGTTTTGAGGCTTTTTTCTTCTTGTTATTTTGGAAATTTATCTTAGAGTTTGTGACTGCGCCGCCTACTACCTGAGTCTGATCCGCATCAAGTTCCTGATTCCTGAAGGTTTATCTTATTTGTTGTTGTGTCAGGTTCTAATGTATTTTTTTCCTTTACTGTCGGATTTGATTATCATGTAATAGTTATGATCAGCCAATTTATTTTGTGTCATGAACAACTACTGAAAGCTCAAATGTTGTTGACCGTCACAGAGAACGGTGGTGCGACCCTTGTGGTCCTATGCACTGAGAATGTGGCCTGAGAGCACGGAGTGTTGGACATTTACTCCAACGTCTGTTTCAAATGGTGCTTAAGTTGTACGTTTTGATTCACATTATATGATTATACTGATGCTAGCAGGGTAGGAGCACCGCCACCCCAGGGTGAGGGTGAGATCGTTATAATTTGGTCAGCTTAATGCTGACCGTTGCTATTGTTTTCTACCGTGCTGTGGAATGTTTCATGCAGGTGCAGCCGAGCCAAGCGGGATATAGCGGGCTAGAGCCCAGGATTGCTAAGCTGGCCCATGAAGACCAAAGCGAATTACCTGCTTATTTTATTGTTCATGTGTGGCAGGCCTGCGCATCGATGTATGCAAAACATTTTAATTTGAGTTGAACAATGTATGGCCTTAAGGCCAAAACCTTATTTGTATTTTTGTTTTACATTCCTAGTTGTGGTAGTGGACATTCATGTTGTTGTTGGGTTCTATTTATAACCTTTAAATTACTTTCCCTAGAATGCACTCTGTGTTAGGATGCGTGTACATAGTCTATGATTTCAAATAGTAACTCCTTCGACTGTTCGTAGTATATGGCGTAGGGCCCTGACCGGACCTTTTGTTATATATTATGTGACGGACGAGGATGTTACACTTGTTGAGCCACAATTCCCGCTATCTTGGATAGGTGCATCTTAATCATTATAGCCTCTTTGGTGACGCAACTCCTCATTCAGTGGACCAATGGAGCTCCGGAAGATGCAACATGGGAAGATTTATGGCGACTCCGCAAACGTTGGCCGGAGAGCCTTCCTTGAGGTCAAGGAACGCTTTCATGGGGAAGGCAATGTTATGTCATGTTTGAGTTTTATGTTTGCTGTTATTGTTGAAGGATAATTTGGTCTTTTGGGTTTTCTTAGGGCTTGTGCTATGTATTCGATTTTCCTGTGAACATGTGTGTGAAGAATTTTGGAGTGTTTTGTGTCTTGTTGATGGCTGCTATGGGAGAGTCCCCTGCACTACCTTCCTGTTCGTTCAGGCGTGTGCCTTAGGATTGTGTATCCTCCATTTCCTAATTCCAGTTTTTTCGTGGTTGTGTGGGGCTTCTTCCAAATATGCATAACTTGTCATGTGGTGGAGTTTTGGCTGTTAAATCGAATTATTCTTTCCTGCAAGAGCAGCTGAGCAAACAAACTTGGCGATTCACGGAAGAGCACACATCAGATTCTCGCTCTTTGATCGCATATCCTCTCGTTGGCGGGCTCGACGAGAACCTCCTGCAAACACAACCGGTCGTCGTCGACCTCTCCTGGCTCGATCCCGACACTTTTGGTTGGATATCTAGGGTTTCCGACCCCTTCAATCCACGGCAACCGGTCCATATTTCTCCTCCTCCTTGTTGGTAACCCCTTCTTCATCCTTCCTTAGGGTTTAAAATCACATTATTGCTTGGATTTGATGATTTTTAGTGCAATGTGATATTCGCTTTTGCATATAGGGTCCGTTCGTTTGCACCGTTTTCATAAAAAAGGTTTATGTAGTTTTCAGTTTTGGCGGTCCATTAATTATAAAATAGGTAAATGATGTATTTGCACAGTTTTGGTTTTGATCTGAAAACGCTCGGTTTTCCTTCTTTCTAAATTATGCCCCGACCCAAAACAGACCTAAGGTCTATATATTGCTCGGTTTTGAAAATAGAAAATTGGGGAAAATGTCTTCGCTATCTTCTCCGGCGGGAGATATTCTAGGTGTTCGATCGGCAAGCTGGCAGAGGTGTTTTGTATATTTTGCTTCTTCTCCATCGCCTGTACATACTTCCCGGAACGGATCTTCTCCGGTAACTTCTTCCCGGAACTGAGCGGTAAAACCCCTTATTCTTCCCGGATCCCGTCAGTAACTACTTCTTCTCGGCTTCCCGGAGTATATAGAAAGTGTTCGATCGGGTGATCGTGGCTCTCTCGCTGCCCTCTCTCTGTTTTGTCTTTTTGAGTCGTCTCTCCTCTCTCTCTCTCTCTCTCTCTCTCTCTCTGAGGCTAGGGTTCTTCCCGCTGTGTCGTCCTGTAGATAAAGCCTCTCGGAGAAAGAGCAACAAACAAACGTACGTTCGTTTTGCCTCACACATGAAAACCATATTGGCGAACATAAGTTGGCGTTTTGCCTCCAAAACAAAAACGCTTGATGTTTTCGTTTTGAAGCAAAACGGTAAATGAAAACATTGCAAACGCCCTTAGGGTTTCATTGATGCTTGAAATTAGTTATTGGCGCGAAATTTTTGTTAGTGTTCCAGTGCAATGTCGACCTCTCCAGGCTTTGATTTCCATTGTTTTGTTAGTGAATTTTTTTCTTTGCTTTGTGTGCATTGCTGTGTCTTCTTTGGTGTGTGTGTGTGTGTTTGAAATGAACGTGTGTGTGTGGTTGTATCAGACTTTACCTGGTGTGCATTGTATGTTTGTTCTTTGGGGTGTGTGTGTGTATGAATGGGTATGTATGGTTGTATATGCGTTTTCCTATGGTGTGCCATAAATTTCATGTAAGTTCTCTTGTGTGTGGGTGCGTGCAGCGTGCACCATTGTATCAGCTAAGACATTTTTGTGTTCTCTGATGTGTGTGCGTGCGTGTATATGCGTTTTTAAAGAACTGGTGTCAACAATTTGTGTGTTCTAAACTTGTGTGTGTGCAATGAAATTGCGTGCGTGGGTGCGAAACGTGCAAATGGTTGCGTGCGTTTTTGCGTGCGTAGGTGCGTGCGTGAGTTATCTTGTTGACAAGCGTAATGGTCGACGTACATGCGTTGTGACGTGCGTGTGCGTTCAATAGTGAGCCCCTTTCTATGGTCGGCAACAAGTTGTTGCGTGTGCGTGCATGCGTGTGTGTGTGCTTGTGTGTGTGTGTGCTTGCGTGTGTGTCTCTGTTTTTATGATATGTTATGTTGTCTTTTTTATTTATGCGTACACAATTGTATGTATGTGTGTACATTTTCTTATGTGTTTGTGCTAAGTGTGTTTGTGTGAATTTTTGTGTTTGTATGTGTGCATATGTTGATGTGTGGATGAAATTTTGTGTTTATGTTTGCATTGCACGTATTTGTGTGTGTGTGTGTGGGGGGGGGGGGGGGGGGGGGGGTATGCGTGTGTATTTATAGTGATTTTTCCCTTTTTGTGAGTGAAATTGTTTTTTATTAAAGAATAGCTATAATTGTTTGTATGTGTGGGTAACTCTCCCATGCTAATTGTTCTTGAGCTGAGGGGTTATGGTTTGCATAGTATGTGTTTGTATGTATGACTGATAAACCATGAGTTTTCATGAGGTGATCGGAGAACATTAGCATTGAAGTGTTTGAGAATGTCCGTCGTTGTTGTTACCACATGATCACTTGTTCCCTATTTTTAAAAGTTGTATGAGTGTTACTTGCATCCTCTTAGTGCTTTTGTTCGCTCCGTTTGCTTGGTTTAAAATTTCCCTAGTGATATGAGATCTGGAGTAGCGCAGTGGAAAGTGGCAAGGCTGGGTCTATGGACTGTCCACACAAAGATTTGGCGTGTTGTGGCAGTTGGGGATGATATAAATTTTTTGCTGTTAATAGCAGATAGAATTGAACTCTCAAAATGCCAAAATTAAATAATTAGGATGGCGTACGGATTGCTGCATGCATGGATCGACAGAGTGTTAAATCAGAATGCCATTAAAATAGGTACGACTTGAAATTTGCCCCTGAGAAATTCATTGGTTATCCGCATAGTTCATTGACCCGCACGAAAGTCTGGGGGGCAGTTAGACATCCCCAAAGACATGAACTCGGGAGATTGGCATGGCCTTGTGCCTTGATAGCATCTTTGGTCTGGTTTTGTGGTAACTCCATCTTCCAGTTCGTCTCCGTCACGTACTCTTGCCGGACTGGTACTCCCTGTAAGATCAATCTTCGAAAACACCTGGGCACCAACCATGTTCAAATAAGTCGTTCGCAATCGTGGATGGGTTGTTGGTGCGTGTGTTGAAATTGGTTTAGACTGATGAAGTTATTCATAAGTGGCTTCGAGAAAAAAACTTTAACCTTACTAATGGTAGACAACATTATGTACGTTGTTCATATATGAAAATTTTATACAAAATTAAAAGAGAGATGACATAAATTTTTTTAATATGGAAATTAAAAATTGAAAAAAAAAGTATGGTCAAGAACAAATCTGAAAGTTCCATCATATTTTTTTTCTAAACCGGATAGACAGCTCTCACTTTTGGTATGCAGTTTGGCCTGCATCTGCTCATATCTTTCTCCTTTCGAGTTTCTCTAGATTTGGTAATATGTTCAGTAAATCCATAAATCAGTTACTGCGCTACAAATTGCTCGCAACATAGAGAAGTGATCAAAGGCACACGCAATGAGGAAGACGGTTTGTGTAATAAAATTATAAGAAAGTGATGAAAATTTTGATAAATGCCAAAAGGATTTATCATATTGTAAGAGAAGAATGATATATCATTTCAGATTTCCGAGCACAGAATTTAACAAAAGAGTTTTCGGATTTTTGCAAAATGATCGTTAGTAGATTTGGATTTCTCTTTTTGAGGCAATGAATTTTGACAACTTATATGTCAAAAATGGTGGCGAGATGGGGGGAGAAAAGACTCTGGTAAAATGAATGAAGACGTTCAAAATTTTTTGAGCTGGAGAAAGATTTGGATTTCTCTTTTTGCCTTGGACATGCTTCTCCCAGGCTTCTGCGCCAACTTCTGCCCCACCTCCCTCCTCATCATCCTCCTCTAAACTGTGATGCATGTCAGCTCGGTAAGAATCACCGCTCATCCTTCCCACCAACGCAAAGTCGTGGCTCTTCCCGTCCATT
Source organism: Platanthera guangdongensis (assembly GCA_039583875.1). Lineage (NCBI taxonomy): Eukaryota > Viridiplantae > Streptophyta > Magnoliopsida > Asparagales > Orchidaceae > Platanthera > Platanthera guangdongensis. Next base: position 288,633 of record CM077154.1, on the reverse strand, counting down.
CGACCTCGTTCACTCTAACGTCTGGGGTCCTGCTCCTACCCTCACCATCGGTCGGGGTAGTTCATATTTTGTCACATTTATTGATGATTTCTCTCAGTGTACGTGGATGTATCTTCTCAAGGATCGCTCTTAACTATTCTCGGTCTGGACATCGTTTTATTCTATGATTAAGACTCAGTTTGATACATTTATTAAAATCCTTCGTTCTGACAATGCTAAGGAGTATCTTAGCCATGATTTCTCTTCTTTCTGTATGCACCATGGTGTTATTCATCAAACTAGCTGTGTCTACACCTCCCAAAAAAATGGCGTGGCGGAACGCAAAAACCGTCACCTCCTCGGTGTCACTCACACTCTGTTGACCCAAATGCATGTTCCTCACTCTTATTGGGGCTATGCTGTCCTCCTCTCCTGTTATCTCATCAATCGCATTCCCTCCACAGTTCTCTACAGTGCCACCCCATTATCCATTCTTTATCCAAACAAGAATCTGTTTCCTCTTACTCTGCGCATCTTTGGGTGCACCGCCTTTGTGCACTCTCCCGTTGCCACTCATGACAAACTCTCACCACGGGCCACTAAATGTGTCTTTCTGGGGTACTCTACCACTCAGAAAGGTTATTGTTGCTTTGACCCCGTTACCCGCAAGCATTTTGTCTCTACGGATGTCACCTTCTTTGAAAATGCCTCTTACTTCTCTCCTGCTTCCTCCTCTACTTCTGCTGGTCTTACTTCTCATAACAACCCATCCATTCCCTCTGCTCTTACTGACGTTCCACCACCTCCACCATCTCCACCCTCTCCTTCTCCCTGTCCTCCTCCCGCGCTATCTCCCTCCTCTCCGCAGCTGTCTCTCTCTACTCCCTGGCCATGCGATCTTCTCTCCATCACGGATGCTCCGGATACTAAGGAACCCGCTGACCTGGATATCCCAATTGCTCTTCGCAAAGGGGTTCAGGCATGTACCCAACACCCGCTTGCTGCAGTTGTTTCTTATGATCGTCTTACCCCTTCTCGCAGAGCTTTTGCACTGGCTATCTCGACCACTGCCACCCCCTGTTCCTACCAGGAGGCCCTTACTATTCCTCATTGGAAAGCTGTCATGGATGAGGAGATTGCTACTCTCACTGAACGGGGTATCTGGACCCTGGTTCCTCCTCCTTTCGACACAGATGTTGTTGGCTGTCGCTGGGTCTTTGTGGTGAAGTTCCTCCCCGATGGCAGTGTGGATCATTACAAGGCTCGGCTTCTTGCCATGGGTTTTACCCAAACTTATGGCGTTGATTACTTTGACACCTTCTCTCCAGTTGCTTGTCTCAGCACTATTATGGTCCTTCTCTCTGTCGCTATCAACATGGATTGACCCATTTCACAGCTGGATGTCAAGAATGTCTTTCTTTATGGGGATCTTCAGGAAGATGTTTACATGGAGCAACCTCCATGGTATGTTGCTCAGGGGAAGACACGGGTTTGCTGGCTCAAGAAGACTATCTATGGCCTAAAACAAAGTCCTCGCGCTTGATTTGACAGGTTTAGCGGGATTGTGGCGGCCGTAGGTTTTACGAGAAGTTCTGCTGATCACTCCCTATTTACTCGTAAAACTTCTCTAGGTCTAGTGGTGCTTGCAGTATATGTGGATGATATTCTTCTTACTGGAGATGTCCAAGCTGGGATAATCCTGACAAAGAAGCATCTTCGGCAACACCTGGTTACAAAGGATATGAGCTCTCCAAAATACTTTCTGGGGATAGAAATTGCTCGGAAGCCTGATTCTCTTGTCCTCGCCCAACGGAAGTACGCTCTTGACTTGTTAAAAGAGGCAGGGTTGACTGGGGCTAAACCTGTCTGATGTCCCATGACGACTGGAGAAGATAAAACCATTGTAGTCGGATGACTCTAGGCTCTTGATGTTATGAGGTACAGACGTCTGGCTGGTAAACTCATATATCTCACCGTGACCAGACCCGACATTTCCTATGTTGTGAGACGCAAGGTCCTAGCCAATTCATGCAAGCTCCTATGGAGTGCCATCTACAGTCTGCTATGAGGATATTGGAGTATATTAAATCAGCTCCTGGGAAAGGACTTATCTTTCAGAAGAATGGATATTTGAGGATTGAAGCTTACTCTGATTCAAGTTATGCTGATGACAAATGAGACCGCAAGTTAATGTCGGGATTTTGCACCTTTGTGGGAGGAAATCTTGTGAGCTGGAAGAGAAAGAAACTAGTCATGATGCGTCTGCAGGTCCAGCGCCAAAGCAAAATATCCCGAAGTATGACGTCGACCACCATGTGAACTGAAGTGGTTACGAACTCTCATGCTTGACTTAGGATACGGTCTACAAAGAGCCTTCGTATCATCTAGCGCCTATGTTTTGTGACAACAAGGCTGCTATATACATCTCCAGAAATCCGGTCTTCCATAAGAGAACAAAGCACATTAAAGTCGACTGCCACTTTACTTCGGGAAGAGATTTTGAAGAAATAAATTTGTACTCCTTGATCGTCACCTCTTGGTGATAAAGAGCTGGCAGATATTGAATTCACCAAGCTGGTGTCCGCCTCCTTTCTTCATATTTGCTGACAAGCCTGGGCCCGAATGATCGACATATATGCTATCCAGCTTGAGGGGGAGTGTTACTGTATGGAGATAGGATGGTCTGACGGTCTGATTCTGGCAATTTAGAGACCGCGCGGTCTGTCAGTCTCTCTCCTGCGGTTTGATGGCTGGACTGTGAGCTGTGGTTATCCGGGCGGTCTGATGGTTTGTCTAGTCGGCTTAGAGACCGGGCACTGAAATCACCAAGGCGAATGTCTCAACTATCCAAGGTGAGCCTGTTCCCTGTCTCTTGTGGTTGCCGGGCGGTTAGCCTATTTGTCTAACCGCGCGGCCTGTTCGGCTTGTTTTTATGTTAAACCCAACTTACACCTGTAATTTTTTAGTCTCAGATGGACTTAATTGTATTCTCTCTCATCTCCTCTTTTCTATAAAAGGTAGGTTGTACCTTTGTAATAGATACCTTTTTTAGATAATAAAGTTTACATTACTCCAAATTTTCGATCTGCTCTTTTCTGTTCGCACACGATCCCACTCCTAGATAAAGGAGGAGACCTTCGCCTTCCTTGATACTTTGGAGCAGAGGAGCTTGATTTAACCGCTTCTTGAGCTTTACAAAAGCCACTTCACACTTCTCGATCCACTCGAAATGTTGATTTCTTCAGAGAGTTTTGAAAAATAGAGAACACTTCTCCCCCGCCTTGGATCAGAAACGGCTAAGACCCGCCAACCTTCCTATCAACCTCTGGACTTCCTTGGAATTTCTTGGGGATGTCATCTCCAAGATGGCCCTTATCTTGTCAGGATTAGGTTCCACCCCGACCCCCACTAGGTAAGGAAGTGACGTAGGAACTTTCCTCTTCTAGATCCGAACACACATTTTGCCGAATTGAGTCACATCTTGAACTTCCAAAGCATCGCGAAGGGTCTCCACCAGATCCTTAGTATGTTTCATGATACTCCTGCTTTTGACCAGGAGATCATTCCATATACACTTCTAGGTTCCGCCCCTTTTGCTCTTTTGAAGACTTAATCCATCATCCTTTTGATATGTCACGCATGCATTCCTTAGCCCAAAGGGCATCATCTTATAACTATAACAACCATCGATGGTGATGAAGGAGACATCGCGATAGTCTGGGGGATGCATCTGGATCTGGTGATACCCTGAAAAAGCATCAAGGAAACTCATCACAAGAAAACCGATGACTGATTCAACCAGCGCGTCGATTCAAGGAAAATGGTAGGAATCATTCAGGCAAGCTTTATTTAATATGGAAAATTTGATACAAAGTCTCCAGCCCCCTCTCGACCTTCCTCTCTATTACAACATTGGAAACTCCAGCCTGGATACTGGATCTCTGAAATAAACCCGCATCTAACAGTTTCTTCACTGTCCTCCCTAATCGGATTAGCCTGTGCAGTTGTGCTCTTGCCTTTGATTCTGACAGATGTCTGGCGTGACCTTCAGATCCAGGATGAAGCGATGTCAAAAACAACCTCTACATCAATCTCTAACATATCTATGGCACTCTGAACAAAGATGTTTATATTTTCTTGCAGACAGACCACTATCTGCACCCTCCCTTCGAATGCCAGGGATCCTCCGATCCTTAGTAGTCCGGGCTCCCCCTCCTTATAGATTACCTCCATTTCCTCTTCATTCTCAACAACTCTCAGCTTATCTTCTCCTTCCAAGATCTTCTTCAACCTCTCTATGTCCTCCATCCAGCTGATGGTATTGACAATATTGCGATAGCACTCCCTTGTAACTTTGGGATCTACTTTGATCCTCACTTGGACATCACCTCTGAAGTACTTTAGGCACTGATGATAGGAAGATGAAACTTCCTTGAAGTAGTTGATGAGCGGCCTCCCAAAGATTGCACTGTAACATCTTCGCGCGACCACGACGACGAAATCTGCACCTGAATCGAGGTGTCTTCAAGTGTTACTAGAAGATCTGCTCCTCATTCTACCTCCTTCTTCTCTTTTGAGAAGCCGCAGAGAGGTTCGTCCATAGCTAAGACCCTGGACGCCTCCACCTGCAACCTGATGAATGTCCTTTTGAAGATGACATTCATCGAGCTTTCATTGTCCGCTAGGATCAGATTAATGGTGAAATCTTCAATGTCAACTTGAATGATGAGGGCATCATAGACGAGATTCTCATTCCACAATATTTTCTCCTCGGAAAAGGTGATCTCCTATAATGGCGGCGATCTCTGATAGGTTGAAGTGACACTCTTGCAGTATATATGATGGAGGCTTCCTTTGCAGGAAGCTCCTAACCCGACTCCTCAGTGGATCACCCCTACTTGTCCTCCTCGTGCTCCTTAGACCACTTCCCCGTGACCGCCCTAGTCATCCCGATCTTCATTCATCCTCCTCCCCAGAGCTTGGAATGCTTCAAGTCCTGTAGGAGGTTCCCGTCTCTCTTGCTCTCTCTCCACCGCTACTGCTTCTAGCCTTCTTGCTTACCAAAAATTTGGGCAAGCCAATGTCCCATGCCCCTCTACCTGATACAGCTAGCAGTAAAGGGGGATCTCTTTCGCCTGGTTCCTCACTGGTCGGTTCCTCATGCGACACTTATTACCTTATTGGGCAATAAACATCGCCTCCTCTCACGCTCTAACTTTCCTCCTCTACTGCTAGTTACCATTCCTCCCCTCCTGATTCTGGTATTGGGTTCTTCCTTTCGGCCTCTATTATGGTCGGTTCTTGGGAAATTAAAATCGTCGTGCCTTATCCCTTCTGTCTGGAGTCGCTACTAACCTCCTCTCTTCCTGCCTGCAAGGCCTCTTCTGCCTCCTAGGATCTTCCACCCTTCTGAGCTCTTCTCACCTCTTTGGCTCGTCCATCCTTCTCTCCTCTTGCCTCCCTGGGATCATAACTTATAAAAGAAATCATCAAAATATTTTTGTAGCCTAATCCCTTACCTATATTAGCAAGTAATAGCTCCTCCTGGAATCGATCGATGTAGTGGCCAAAACACTCCTGCTTCCCCTAAGGAAAAGAGTTGTTGCCTTCGTCTTCCTTTTCTTGGATGTTATCGTCATCAGGCCCCGAAAAGCAATAGATGGAACCTCCCGGCAGCTGGTGGAAATAGTCTCTGACCCTTTGAAGGTGATGGAGAAGAACACACTTGAACGCGTTTGTCATGTTGAACACCACGTAACCATATGCTTGATCGGGTCATCTCTTCCAGAATAGTAGTTGAGGACTTGCTCTCTGAAGCCTTCAGAAACTAGGGCTACTAACACCTCACCGAAGAAAGGGCTCCTCCCCCTTTGGTGATGATGGACCTCATGATGGCGAGTATCTCCTTCATACTCGTCTCCTTGCCGAGCATCTTGGAACCTCGTTGGATTCTCCACATCTTGAAACCTGATGCCCTGGTAGCTCGCCGGGTAATACCAGGATTGCAGTAGTTGATCTAGCTCCTCTTCCACTCGTTCCTTCCCTGGCCTCCTCAGTGGTTCCCCTTACTCAGACGGAGTCATGCAACGGGGCGAGGTCGTCGTGACGCCAGCGTGGGGAGGGAACCTTGCGAGTATGGCCCTCTCAATCCTCCCCGCGAACTCCTCGAAAACCACCATGGTCACAAAGCCGCCTCCTACTGCCGAGTTGCCGACTATATCTCCATTCTCGCCTGGATCCACCATCTCTCCTACTCGCTAAATTTGCCAACTTGACTACGATCCATGCTCACCGCACCAAAGTGTTGAAGCCGAGAAAATTCCCTGCACTAAAATTCGGATCAATACAACGCAAGGTTACCGGACCAGCGGTCGGGATCGACAGCTTAGCAGACTGGAACACAAAAAACAGAAGTAAAAAACTAGAAGGACCCCAGGTGCTACGACATGGAGGTCCTACCACGTACCCGGATGCTTAGAAGAAGCTTCCCCTCCACAACCAAAGATGTCCGAGCAGGGTACAAGGTGGACACTAGCTGGCGATTATCTCTAGATGGCGACCAAGGGGAAGATCGCTATCTTGTTGCTAAAGTCTTGATTGTAGGATCCAAAAGCCCAGCTGAAAGTCCCAAAAAAGAGTGGTCGAGATCTTTTGCGAGATCCCAAAGTTCAAAATCTTGTTTCTCTGGGGTCCTATTTATAAGCAAATACAGGGGAGGTCTTATTTATAGCCCAACCCCTACCGGCGACAAAGCGACCTCTGGGGAAGCTCGCCCGGCTTGGGCAAGTATCTGCCCGAGTTGCCTACCTGGGGAATATGCAAGGAGAGCTCGTCATGCTCGCCCAGACCTTCGGCAATCTTGAATGCCGACTCTGACCTCTGTCTTGACCTGCCGACTTTGACTTCTTGCTGACCTGGCTCTGAGTGGGTCCACCCTCGACGAATGTGTTAGACAATCCCCATCGGGGGAGGGCCTTGTAATATATATAATCATAACTTATAAAATCATCAAAATATTTTAGCCTAATCCCTTACCTATATTAGCAAGTAATATTAATTAATAAGAAAAAAATCATTATCTCCCAAATTAGTTAGGATGACAAACTAGAAATACATATTAATTAATTAAAATTTAATGAATATTCTTTGTATTAATGATCCCATGTTATTATATACATAATAACAATAACATTATCTGCTGCATAATCCATCATAATTGGAGTGCATAATCATAATTAATATTCCAAATCATGACTTTACTTTCGATGACTCCAATTCTATAAATTGAAATTGATCATTTCATAAAGCATGTGAAATCAACATAAAAAACAAACAAACAAACACAACTTTATATTATGAAGAGATTTTGCTGTGGAGCCGCCAACATGACCAAAGATGATATTGGGCCGAGTACGAGTACGAGTACGAGTGCGAGTGCGAGTACGAGTGCGAGTGCGAGTACGAGTGCGAGTGCGAGTACGAGTGCGAGTGCGAGTACGAGTGCGAGTGCGAGTACGAGTGCGAGTGCGAGTACGAGTGCGAGTGCGAGTACGAGTGCGAGTGCGAGTACGAGTGCGAGTGCGAGTACGAGTGCGAGTGCGAGTACGAGTGCGAGTGCGAGTCGAGTGCGAGTGCGACGAGTGCGAGTGCGAGTACGAGTGCGAGTGCGAGTACGAGTGCGAGTGCGAGTACGAGTGCGAGTGCGAGTACGAGTGCGAGTGCAGTGCGAGTGCGAGTACGAGTGCGAGTGCGATGAGTGCGAGTGCGAGTAGTGCGATGCGAGTCGAGTGCGAGTGCGAGTGTCGAGTGCGAGTCGAGTATGCGAACAGTGCGATGGCGAGTGCGGGAGCAGGGACCGAATTTGTCGGTACAGATTTCGAGCAGCCGAAGTCCTCGAAGCGACCTAAACACCCTTCACCTCGAAAAGAGCGCTCAAGGCGCATAGCGCTAATTCCGTTGTCTTCTATAAAGGCCCAACTCACAGGAATAAGATAGAAGATAAAGAGGAGAAAAGAGGAGAAATGTGTGAAGGTGTGGGTCGATGATAAGTTTGTGTCCAAAGTCTTCATCGACCCAAGTAGTTTTATCGGAAAAGATACATTCGTGATGGATGGATTGATGGTCGAGTTTACGCGGAACATTGAGCGCTCGCCCCAAACGTTCTTGTTCAAGGCATGGGCCAACGGCTCCAACACAAAGGAAAGCTATTGCCTCAGAATCCTCGGCCACGAGCATGAACCTAACTAAGATATTTTATGAATTTTAGTAATTACATTGATCTTTTTAAATGAATAAAAAATATTATACTTTTGTCATGTTTATTATTAATGGTACTTAATTGTTACATACATTGACTCTTAATGTTTTCTTTATGAGTCTAAATGAAGCGTATAAATCGTATATTCAATAATGATTGATTCTGTGTATATTTTTTTGGAAGAGAATCATGTTATGGATTAAGTATGTGTCTTTTATAATGATATTTGGTATTTTTAAAGTTTGTTTGAGTGTGCAGGATAATTGATTTAAATCAAAATATGACAAGTTATGCATATTTGGATAAGATGTACAAATGGATGCACACCAGCTCGACTAAGAGACGGAGTTGATTTCTGTCCAAACACGTGGTTGACAATTTGTTTTTCGAGACACACACTCAGTTGGTGATGAGCCCTGTTTGCAGGAGGGTCTTATCAAAGTTGCGGGTTCGAAACCCCATGACAACAACCTTCCGTGGTGAGAAATAGTCACGGAGATTTGGTTGGGGTGTACGACCTGCAGGCCTTGTAGATTCCGGCTGTACCACCGTGGTGCCTTAGGGCGAGACAACCTGCACTGTTACGCAGTGAGCCTCTGAGCTCTAAACCTTGGGCTGCTGGTGGGTCGGGCGATGCTGTGGTCCTCCCGGGTCGTTACAGTTGCTGCCGACAGAACTCTTTAAATAGAAGATTTTGACTTGAACCATGTATGCCTGATCTGATCCAAAAATGAGAGAAAAAACAAATTAGAGATGAACACTATGTAGAGAAGGAGAAGAACCCACGAATAAAATGTTTTTTCAGTAGGTTTACTATATTTTAATTCTTCATTTTTCCTCCTCCATCTTCATATGTATCTTTTGTGTGTGTGTTCATGTAATCATATACTTTCAAGTGATTTAATGATATACATTTTACTTAACTACTTGTTTATAAAAACCTTAAATCTTCTCCGGTTTTCTTATTCCCCGAAGTTTTATACAAAGTTTATAACAGAATGAATCAATAGTTTTAAAATATCGAATTTATAATAGTTACTAGTATCTCAAGCCATATGATTTTGAGTATTGTTACTATGTGTTAACACACTTAAGAATAATTAGGTAGGTATTTTCTGAAAGATTAGGAAATCTTACTCTTTGTAATAACTCGTGTCAAAAAGAAGAAATTAATTAGATTAATTAAATTAGAGTGACAAATTGGAAATTAACAAAAAAAACATCCCTATAAATCCTAGCCAAACAGCCTCCCCGGTTCAATTTCATTATAATCGGCCTAGGTCTCCCGCTCCCTATTTTTTCCCGCAAGTCACACCCTCATATTTCTGCAAGCCGGCAGCCCTGCAGTATCCTTCACCTCCTCTAAGGCCGACGACAACTCCTGCTCTTCCTCTCCTCAAGCCGGCTGCATCTTCTCTCCTCAAAGAGGTCGGTAGCCTCCTCTTGATTTCTAGAGGCTGACAACTACTTCTTCTCTCCCCTCAAGGCTGGCAGCCGCAACCTCTACCTCCAGAAGCCCTCATCGTCTTCGTTTTGACCGACTTGTTTGATCGGGACAACTAGGGTTTCTTTCTCTCTCCACGTTGGACTTGAATTTGACATCTTTTGGGTAAGATTCTTCCTCCACCACCCTTAATAAAAAAATTTTGATCCCTAATAATTTATTCGTGCTTCAAATTTCATATATTTTGTAATCCATGTTTGTGCCCCCTATAATTGACTAACCACACTGTATTTGTAATTTCTGGCGTCGTTCGTCGAATCTATCAGCCGGATCTCTCAAAATCCCCTCTGATTTAGGGTTGACCTAGCCAAAGCGTCGTCAAGTCTTTGATTTCTTGTGGAAGTCTCATCTCCCCTCACTCTTGAGGGAGATAAATTACTTGAGTAGGTTTAAGTTAGGGTTTCAGAATTTAGTTGCGCCGCTTAGCCGTCGCCACCAATTTCAACCTTAATTAAGGCAAATAGAGAAATCACTCTCGCATGCAAATATTGAACTTAGTCTTTTGTACTTTTTCATATGTTTACAAATTTACTCGAAACACCTGAATCGTCAAACAAATAGCATGTCATGATATGCTAGAAATCACTAAACTATGAATCGTTTAAATAATTAATATCATAAACTATCATTGAATTGTAGTTTTTAATTGCTGCAACTCCTTGATTTGAGCTCACACTTGACTCCGTTGCGGGAACAAATGAATCGACATAGGAAGCATGCATTTTTTATAAGTCTTGTATCTGAACTTGAATATGAATCATATGCATTAAATAAAAACACATACACTTTTTTTTTTGGTTACAGCTTATGTCATTACATGAATAAATTTATGTTATACTCCGGTGTAAACCAATAATAATAGTTGTTTTTACTTGAGTCTTTTAGTTGTCTTTCTTACTAGCTTTGTCTCACAAAATTGGTACAGAAATATTTATGTTTCCCATGCTCGTACTTTACTTTACCTTATTGTTTATTTTAATGTTTTGAGGCTTTTTCCTTGTTGTTTTGAAATTTATCTTAGAGTTCGTGACTGCGCCGCCTACTACCTGAGTCTGATCCGCGTCAAGTTCCTGATTCCTGAAGGTTTATCTTATTTGTTGTTGTGTCAGGTTCTAATGTATTTTTTCCTTTACTGCCGGATTTGATTATCATGTAATAGTTATGATCAACCAATTTATTTTGTGTCATGAACAACTACTGAAAGCTCAAATGTTGTTGACCGTCACAGAGAACGGTGGTGCGACCCTTGTGATCCTGTGCACCGAGAATGTGGCCTGAGAGCACGGGGTGTTGGACATTTACTCCAACGTCTGTTTCAAATGGTGCTTAAGTTGTACGTTTTGATTCACATTATATGATTATACTGATGCTAGCAGGGAAGGAGCACCGCCACCCCGGGTGAAGGTGAGATCGTTATAATTTGGTCAGTTAATGCTGACTGTTGCTATTGTTTTCCACCGTGCTGTGGAATGTTTCGTGCAGGTGCAGCCGAGCCAAGCGGGATATAGCGGGCTAGAGCCCAGGATTGCTAAGCTGGCCCATAAAGACCAAAGCGAATTACCTGCTTATTTTATTGTTCATGTGTGGCAGGCATGCGCATCGATGTATGCAAGACATTTTAATTTGAGTTGAACAATGTAAGGCCTTAAGGGCAAAACCTTATTTGTATTTTTGTTTTACATTCCTAGTTGTGGTAGTGGACATTCATGTTATTGTTGGGTTCTATTTATAACCTTTAAATTACTTTTGCTAGAATGCACTCTGTGTTAGGATCCGCCACTGAATTAGCGCATAAGCAAGGGGGGGGGGGGGGGGGTGGCTCGGCAGCAACTTGCCATGACATTTCAATTAGTAACTCTTTTGACTGTTCGTAGTATATAGCGTAGGGCCCTGACCGGACCTTATGTTACTCCTCCATGTTATGTGACGGACGAGGATGTTACACTTATGGAGCCACTGGCACGCTATCTTAGACAAGTGTGCATCCTCAACAGCGGAGGGCGCGTGTGTCTCGAAAAACAAATTGCCAACCACATGTTTGGACAGAAATCAACGCCGTCTCTTAGTCGAGCTGGTGTGCATCCTTTTCATCTTCTTATCCAAATATGCATAACTTGTCATATTTTGGTTTAAGATCAATTATGGCCTTTCCTGCACACTCAAACAAACTTTAAAAATACCAAATATCGTATAAAAGGCACGGATAGCGTTCATAACTTGAGGTCAAGGAAAAAATATACCAGAATCAATCATCATGGGGAGGGCAATGTTATGTCATATAGTCATAAAAAAGTTTATGAGTTTTATGTTTGCTGTTATTAATTATAAAATATAAATATGTTATAATATAAGGATGAAATTTAAATTATAAAATATAAGGTCTTTTGGGTTTCCTTAGGGCTTGTGCTATGTATTCGATTTTCCTATGAACATATATGTATGTGTGAAGTTAATAACTCATTGGAGTGAACTTTTTTCATGTTGTTGGCGGTCTCTCTATGAAAGAGAGTCCCCTGCACCACCTTCCTGTCTGAGTTGTCCCTCTCCCCTTTCCGCTAGGCTTGTGAGAGCCTTTAGAAAGACTGTGTATCCTCGATTGGCATTTCCTCCTTCGGCGGAATTCCAGCCGTTTTCTATTTGGCGCGAATCCAGGCAGCTTGTATGTGGCGACGTCTTTGGCTGTGCTTGTTGTGGAAATCCTGAATCAGAGTTTTGGCAGTTTTTTGATTCTCCTCATTGCACCATTATCAGTTAGAGCATTTTTTCCATTCCGAGCGGTTTAAAGAACTTGTCAACGAATTCTAAACTTTGGAAGAGCACACATCAGAATCCCTATTATCTCTGTTGACAAGCTAATCGACTAATTTTGATCCACTCGCCGGCAGGCTTTCAATAGTGAGAACCTCCTTTCTATGGTCGAACAGCAACCGGCATGTGCGTGCGTGCGTGTGCGTGTGCTTGTGTGCTTGCGTGTGTGTTGTTTTTATGATCGTTATGTTGTCTCTTTTATTTATGCGCACAATTGTATGTACGTGTGCATTTTCTTATGTGGGTGTGCGTGCGTGTGTGTGTGTGTATGTGTGCATATGTGTGTGTGGATGAAATTTTGTGTTTATGTTTGCGCACGTGTGCGGGGGGGGGGGGGGGGGGGTGCGTGTTTGTTTATAGTGATTTTTTCGTGTGAAATTGTTTTTTATGTGTATAATTGTTTGTATGTGTGGGTAACTCTCGCATGCTAATTGTTCTTGCACGCAGGGGTTATTGTTTGCATTGTATGTGTTTGCACGCTTGCGCGCATGAGTTTTCACGTGAGGTGATCAGAGAACATTAGCGTTGCGTGTGAGAATGTGCGTGCGGGTGCGTGTGTTACCACATGTCACTTGTTTCCTATTTTTAAAAGTGTGTGTTACTTACATCCTCTTAGTGCGGGTGCTTGTTTAAAATTTCCCTAGTGATATGAGATCTCAGTAGCGCAGTGGAAGCAAGGTGGGTCTATGACTCACAAGCCAAAGAATTGGAGCTTGGCGTGTTGTTCGCCTTGCAGTTGGGGACGAATTTAAATTTTGTGACTAAATTTTGTGAATAGGGAGAGAATTGTAACTCCCCAAATGCTATTTTAATCAAAATTAAATAAATTAGGATGGTGTGCAGATTGCTGCATGCATTGGACTCGACAGAGTGGATGTAAATCAGAATGTCACTTAAATAGACGACTAGAAATTTGCCCATGAAAATTCATTGGATCTGAGTCATGACCAGTATGAAAGTTCTGGGGGCATTGGACATCCCCAAAGACATGAACAATCACTCATAGATAGCATCTTTGGTCTTAAATCTCATCATCCATTCGTCTCCCTCACGTACTCTAATCCGGTGATACTCCCTGCTAAGATCGATCTTCGAAAACACCTGGGCACCAACCATCGTATCAAATAAGTCATTCAATCGAGGGATGGGCAACTGATACCTCATAGTAATCTTATTGATGACCCTAAATTATCAATACACATCCTCCAACTCCCGTTCTTCTTCGAGAAATACTAGTTGATCGTGGATGGATTGTTGATGTGCGACTATGTTGTTGAAAAATGGAAGAATTTAGACAATGATGACAGAAGGATTGATTCATAAGTGGCTTCGAGAAAAAACCGCAACCTTACTAATGGTAGACAACATTATGTACGTTGTTCATATATGAAAATTTTATACAAAATTAAAAGAGAGATGACATAAATGTTTTTAACATGGAAACTAAAAGTTCCATCATATTTTTTTTCTAAACTAGATAGACAGCTCTCCCTTTTGGTTTGCAGTTTGGCATGCATCTGCTCATATCTTTCTCCTTTCGAGTTTCTCTAGATTTGGTAATATGTTCAGTAAATCCATAAATCAATTACTGCGCTATAAATTGCTCACAACATAGAGAGAAGCAGATCAAAGGCACACGCAATGAAAAAGACGGTTTGTGTAATAAAATTATAAGAAAGTGATGAAAATTTTGATAAATGCCAAAAGAATTTATCATATTGTAAGAGAAGAATTAATGATATATCATTTCAGATTCCCGAGCACAGAATTTAACAAAAGGGCTTTAGGATTTTTGCAAAATGGTAGTTAGTAGATTTGGATTTCTCTTTTCGAGGCAATGAATTTTGACAACTTATATGTCAAATATGGTGGCGAGATGGGGGAGAAAAGACTGGTAAAATGAATGAAGACGTTCAAAATTTTTTGAGCTGGAGGAAGATGATGTCTGACCCCCTCTTGTTAAAATTTCTGGATTCACCCCTTGCTACAACAAAGATTACTCCATATGAGCTCTATTTTGAAAAGAAGCCGAATGTATTTTACTTTAAAGTTTTCAGTTTCTCCTGTTTCATTCTTAACACCAAGGATAATTTAAGAAAATTTGATAAAAAATCCGACCGATGCATCTTTTTAGGATACTTCTCCATGAGTCGTGCTTATAGACATTAATAAAAAGAACATTGGTTGTAAAAAAAAATCAATTCATGTACACTTTAACGAAGATACTCCAAAAGAGGACTCAGGATCAAATGAAGTTAGTGATGTTATTCCACAAGCAGAGTAGAGTGTGAAGAGAGAGGTAGTTGATGAACTAGTTTATACTGAAGAATATAAACCTTCAAGTGAACTAAATTTTTTAAAAAATCATCCTTGAGAATTAGTAATTGGAGAGCCTTCAGATGAGATTAGAACTTGTTCAGCCCTGCATTAATCATTTTCAAACTTATGTTTTATATTTGAAATTGAACCAAAGAATATTTCTAAAACACTAAATGATGAGCCTTGGTTTATGGCCATGAACGAGGAACTTAATCAATTTGAAAGAAACAAAGTGTTGACATTAGTGGAGCGCCTTAGTAACCATCTAGTCATAGGTGTAAAGTGGATCAACAAAATTAAACTTGATGGTGAGTATAAGATAACGAGAAACGAGGCTAGGTTAGTTGCTCAAGAATACTCACAGATCGAAGGGGTGGATTTTTGCACTCGTAGCTCACCTTGAGTCCATTAGGATGTTTTTAGCATTTGTTGGTTTCAAACGAATAAAATTGTATCAAATGAACGTCAAAAGTGCATTTCTAAATGATTATATTAAAGAAGAGGTGTACGTAAAACAATCACCCGGTTTTAAAAATAGTAATCATCCAAATCACCCTAAACCCTAAACCCATAAAAACCTTGTATGGATGAAAGCAAGCACCTCGTTCCTAGTATGATAGGTTAACGACTTTCCTTTTCAAACATGATTTTATGATGAGTAGTGCGAATACTATGTTGTTTGTAAAACATAGTGATTCAGATTTAATAATCATGCAAATATATTTCGATGATATAATCTTTGGTGCCACTGACGAAAAATTATGTGAAGAAATTATTGAAGTGATGCAAAGTGAATTTGAAATGAGTTTAATAAGAGAATTGACATATTTTTTAGGTTTTCAAATTTCTCAACGAGTCGATGATATTTTTATTTGTCAATCAAAATATATAAAAGATATATTTAAATTATTTGGCTTTGAGAATTTAAAATACTTTAAAACTATAATGAGTGCATCACTCAAATTAGGAAAAGATGATAGTGACATTTCGGTTGATCAAACGGTATATCGAGATTTGATTGGATCACTGCTGTATTTCAGTGCATCTAGACCAGACATCATGTTTGTGGTATGTCTTCGCACTAGGTATCAAGCTAATCCTAAGAAATCTCATTTCAAAGCCGTTAAACACATCTTTAGGTATCTTGTCAGCATACCAAATCTAGGTCTTTGGTATCCTCACACTGATACATTTACGCTCCATGGGTATTCCAATTCAGATTATGTCGAATGGTCACTTGATCGTAAAAGAACAAGTGACACTTGTCACTTCTTAGGACATGCACTAGTTTTATGGTCGAGTAGGAAACAAAATTCTGTTGCCCTCTCCATGGCTGAGACCGAATATATTGTCCTAGAGAGTTATTGCGCACAATCATTGTGGATGTCATAAACGTTAGAGGACTTTGGTTTTTCATTCAAGAACGTTGAACTTAGGTGCGACAATAAGAGTGTCATACACTTAACGAACAATCTGATGCACCACTCTCGCTCGAAACACATAAACATACGACATCATTTCATTCAAGATTACATTAAGAGGGAAAATGAGAGTAAATTTCATTGGAACAGACGAACAACTTGTGGACATATTTACCAAACCCCTTCTCGATACACGCTTCTCTAGGCTCCACTTAAAATTGGGGATTTTAGGTCTATAGACTAAATGAATAAATTCCTAACTTTTCTAGTTGTTCATTATGTTTTTTCGCTACATTAGATAAGGATTACATCTGTTGCGGGCTAACTCGGTGCCCCGGTCGGACCGGATTCAATAGGATTGTTTGCGGAGTGATCGAGCGTGCACATAGTCAGAGAAAATAAAAGGTTGACTCAAGATGCGATGACGTGGAAAAACTCCTCAACTGGGTAAAAAACTACGTGACCGGTTCTGTGTCGGTCAAAGTCCACAATAGCTGCTTGTGATTACAATGTGTTTGTAGAATCGGGGCCACAGGACGCTCCCGTTACAGTTTGGGGGGAAAGAGAAAGACTTCGGCCCCAGCGGGCAACATGCTGCGCCGCAGGAGCGACTAGGACACTGGAATTCGACAGGTGGCTCTGGTGCTTTGAAGTTTGGAGCGCTGCCTCGACGCGTGTCCGCTTGCAGGGGTCATTTCCCTCCCTCCGCCCGCTCCGGGATTTAGGCGTTTTCCTGCGGGTGGTGCGCTGGTGGCTTGTGGTGGATGGAGGATGATCCGAGCTAGGAGTCCATCAGATCTATCGTCTGAGGAAGAAGATGACCGGGAGCAAAAAGGTGAATTATGAGGAGGTCCTAAGGCTCCTTTTATAGCCTCCTAGAGAGGATTATGACGGGTCCCAGCACAAACATAGTTGGTTAGTGGGTGCTTACCCACCGGATCGGACAACGAGGAGAGCCCACCACGATCGGACGGCGGGGAAGCCGTCGACGGTGGTGGGGCGGCCGGGCGGCGGCGGCGGCCGGCCAGGCGGCAGCCTGGACTGCGGCCAGGCCGGGCAGCGGCCTGGGCGTCGATGTCTCTGGTGCTTTGAAGGTACAAGCAACACGGTCGTTGCTAAAGAGGCAGGGGAGTGATGTAACAGCTGGAAACACATTACCAGCAAAGACGGATCAGATGAAGCCAACTCAGCAATCTGTGGCTCTCCAATAGAAACACATTAGCGTCATCAGAAAGTTGCCACGTGTTAAGTAGAATGACTATAATTGTAACGGTTCAATAGTATTATGAACGGATATAAATAGAGTGAATTAAATGTAAAGAGGAAGAAGAAATTTATTTTAATAAAGTTATTTAGTATTTTCCTTTTCAATTAGATGTTAGGCCGTGATCTTGCCGGAGAGGTTACATACACCCATATAATATTTTTTCCTATTTTTTCCTCGGGCCCTCACTGTGCGGGGATGCCTTTGTGCACGGAGCTGCCCTTTTATATAATAATATGATTAATCAATTAAACAAGAGGGAGAATGGTCATAATTGTCATTTCTCAAGGATATTGAGCAATTGCACATGATTGGTTTTAGAAATATAACTCTCTTTTGTATAATTTGATTATTTTTATTTTCTTTAATTCAGGTATCTTATTACTGAGGATAAAATGGGAGCTTTTGGGCTACTATGCTTTCCATAGAGAAGCTGATGTGAAGAACAGGTATGTCCTTGCCTAATGTTGCAATTAAATGGCTTGTGTCGGAGATCCAGTATCCAAGCTGGGCCTCCAACATTGTAATGGTGAAAAATAGGGATGGTAAGTGACGTATGTGTATCGATTTTTCTATTCTTAATAAAGCTTGCCATAAGGATTATTATCCTTTGCATCGAATTGAGACGCTGGTAGACTCTGCCGTCGATTTTCCTATGATGAGTTTCTTATATACTTTCTCGGGCCACCCCCAAATTCGAATGCACCCTCCAGACATTAAGCATGTATCGTTTATCATCAATGACAGGTGCTGCTACTATAAAATGATCCCTTTCGTGCTCAAAAACGCGAGTGTCACGTATCAACGAATGATCGATAGGGTGTTTCAGGAGCAGAACGCGAGGAACCTGGAGGTGTACGTCGACGATCACATGGTGAAGAGTAAAAGTGTGGGAGAATACTTCCAAGGCTTGGCAGAGACCTTCGCGACTCTCTGAATGTTTAAGATGAGGTTTAACCCGTCTAAGTGCGTTTTTGGGACAGGTAAAGGAAAATTTATTGGTTACCTATTGACCTCAATGGGGGTAGAGCCAAAACTTTACAAGGTGAAGACCATCATGGAAATGAGCGCTCCAAAGAACGTGAAGGAGGTCCAACGTCTGGCAGGTCGGTTAGAGGGTTTGAGTAGATTCCTCTCGAAGGAGGGAAAGAAGTGCTTACCCTTTTTCAAGACCCTTAGGAGCAATAAAAAATTTGAGTGGTCGGCAGAGTACCAAGAGACATTCTAGAGTTTGAATACGCAATTGGCCCATAAGCCCTTGCTGCATGGACCTGGAGAGGGAGGGAATCTTTTGCTTTACATCAGAGTGGGAATAAAGACGGTGAGGAGGGGAAGAGGCAACTCATGATATACTACGTCAGTAGAGTCATGAGGAATGTGGAGTTACGATATCCTATCTTGGAAAAATTAGCCTTTGTCTTAATCTTCACGCCTCGCAAGCTCTGACACTACTTTCAGGCCCACCCTATTATGGTGGTGACAGATCATCCTCTTCACAACGTCATAGAGAGAGTGGAACATTCAGGAAGACTGGACAAATGGTCGGTAGAACTTAGTGAGTTCGACGTCGTGTATTTCCCTCAGTTGGCGGTAAAGGCCTAGGCGATGGCAAACTTCCTATCTGACTACACCGTGGAAGTAAGGTTGAAGCGCCTGAGTGAGTGTCATGAGAGATTTTTGGACAGGGCGTCGAGAAAGAATACCGTGGGAGGTGTCATCCTGATTAGTCCCCAGAAAGCAAGAGTCGAGTATGCAATAAACAATCATTTTCGGTAACCAACAACCAGACCGAGTACGAGGCTGTAATAGTTGGGCTGTGTCTTGCCCACAATTTGGTGGCGAAGTACGGGCCTCGGGTGTGGAAAACGGTAACTTAGCTGTTCCGACCCTCCATTGAGGAAGGAGAGATGATGTAAGTTGATCAACAGGCTTCGTGAATGGATCCCATAATAGCCTTCTTGTCCAAAGTAGAGTTACTAGCAAAGGCTCAAGATAGGAAGATGCTTCAGCATAAGTCGGCGTACTACTTTGTAAACAATGGGGTACTCTATCGAACAACCTTATCCGTCCACCTAGCACGACGCCTTTTGGAGGTAGAGGTTCCTCGGTTTCTTGAGAAAATCCACTTAGGTGAGTATGGAAGCCACTCAGGAAGTCAGACCCGGGAGAAGCGGGTGTTAAGGATGGGGTACTTTTGGCCCACCATCAAGAAGGATGCAGAGCAATTCGCTAGGGGGTGCCAAAAGTGTTAGCTCTATGCACCACTCCAATTGCAACCGACCCAGCAACTTAGATCTATCACCACTCCCTGACCCTTCGCTATCCGAGGAATGGACATCATAGGGTCATACCCTCAGGTGGGTGGGAAAAGGAAGTTTCTCTTGGTAATGATTGACTACTTCTCCAAATGGATGAAGGTGAAGCCACTAGTAAAGACAACCTCCCAGATAATCCAAAATATTATTTGGGGGGAGATCATCTGCAAACATGACCTGCCACTCGCATTAGTCACCTACAACGGCCTGTAGTTTGTCATCCAAGAGCTCACCAGCTTCTGCAACTAGCTGGGTATCGACCTCTGCTTTGCATCAGTACATCATCCTCAGAACAACGATCAGGTGGAGGCATCCAACGAGGTCATCGTTAACCTTCTGAAAAAGAAAGTGGAGATTTTGAAGGGGAACTGGGTGGAATAGCTCCATGCAATCCTCTAAGCCCTAAGAAATAACCCCTCCACAGCAACAATAAAAACACCCTTCAAGTTGTCTCACTGGTCAGAGGCTCAGATCCCAGTAGAGTTTGAGGTCAGGAGCCTCTGAGTGGTGATAGCAGAAGATGGCAACGAGGAGTAGAGTCTGGAAAATGAGGAGGCTCAACGACTCTTGTTGGATTTTGTGGAAGAGCTGCACGATCATGCCATGATCTTCCAAGAGGAGATCAAGTGGCGAATGGTGAAGTACTTTGACAAACACGTTCAGATCAAGCAATTTGAGAAGGGGGGCCTAGTTCTCAAGAAAGTGTACGCCGCAGGGAGGTCCGTGACCGTCAGTAAGCTTCATCCCAACCGGGAAGGCCTCTACATAGTATCTTAAGTGTTGAAGTCGGGGGGGGGGGGGGTATCACCTCCAAAATGTGGAGGAAGAGTTTCTTGGGTATACTTGTAGCGGCGAAGACCTTAAGCGCTTCTACCCCTAATGATAATGTAACTATTTTATAATCTTTCAATTATAATGAAATAAATCGGGAGAAAATGTTGGTGATGCTTTCTAATACATGCAAGTAGCGCTACAACATTCGTAAGATAGGTCTCGTGGGCCATAGGCACACCCAAAAAAGAATGTTGTCAAGCAGAGTATTGTCGTCGATTAGGTCCAAGCACTGGGCTCGTCCCCTGCTGGCTACTTGCCCCCTCGAGTGGACTCCTTGAGCAGAGAATTGTCGTAGACCGGGACTTAGTACTGAGCTTCTCTCCTGATGGCTGACTACTTTCCCCTTCAAGTGAACTGAATGTCCTCAAGAAGAGCGTTATTGTATACATGCCCTAAGCATTGGGCACCTCCCCTGCTGGCTGGCTACTTGTCCCCTCGAGTGGACTCCTTGAGAATAGAGTTGTCGTAGACACGACCTTAGCACCGGGCTCCTCCCATGCTGGTTGGCTACTTGCCCCCTCAACTGAGCTTAATGTCCTCGAGTAGAGTGTTGTCGTAGACCAGGCCCAAGCACTTGGCTCCTCCCCTGTTGACAAGCTACTTTCCCTTTTAAGTGGACTCCTTGAGTAAAGAATTGTAGTAGACCGGTCCTTAACACTAGGCTCCTCCACTGCTGGCTGGCTACTTGCCCCCTCAAGTGATTTGAATGTCCTCGAGTAGAGTGTTGTCGTATACCATGCCTAAGCACTAGGCTCCTCCCCTGCTGGCTGGCTACTTGCCCACTCGAGTGAAATCCTTGAGCAGAGAGTTGTCGTAGATCAGGCCTTAACACTGGGCTCCTCCCCTACTGGATGGCTACTTGTTCCCTTAAGGGAGCTAAATGTCCTCGAAAAGAGTGTTGTTGTAGACTAAGCCCAAACACTGAACTCCTTCCCTACTGGCTGACTACTTTCCCTCTCGAGTGGACTCCTTGACCCGAGAGTTGTTATAGACCAGGCCTTAGCACCGGGCTCCTCCCTGTTGGTTGGCTACTTCCCCCTCAAGTGAGTTGAATGCCCTCGAGCAGAGTGTTTCCATAGACCAAGCCTACGAATTGGGCTCCTCCCCTACTGGTTGGTTATTTTCTCCCTTAAGTGGGCTCCTTGAGTAAAGAGTTGTCGTAGAACAAACCCTAACACTGGGCTCCTCTCTTGTTGGCTGGCAACTTTCCCTCTCAAGTGAACTAAATTTCCCCGAGCAGAGTGTTGTGGTAGACCAGGCCCAAGCATTATTCTCCTCCCATGCTAGCTGGCTACTTGCCCCCTCGAGTGGACTCCTTGTGTAGATAGTTGTCGTAAACCAGGCCTTAGCACTGGGTTCCTCCCTGCTGGCTGGCTACTTGCCCCCTCAGATCGGTCATTTTCTAGATTTTTGGTAGAGCGAGCCCTTTCTTTCTTATATGTGTAATACCTCTTGATTAATGAACATTTTTTCTCACGAATGAAAACCTCTTTCAATCGTTGTATGCTTTATTTATTTGGGGTACACACTAACCAATGTTCGAGTTGGGTCGGACCTGCTCGCGTGAGCATGTGTTTACTCGCTCAAAGGAGGTATATTCGTATGGAGGGAATCTACTTGTTGGGGAGGAAGGATCTTCTCATGCACGAGTTGGTCGGGGCCTATGGCTATAAATAGGGTTGTCGTCAAGCAAGATTCTTTTGACACCCGGACCCTCTCTTCTCTCTCTGACCGTTGACCTCTCTCCCAAGATGGGTAAGGAGCCTTCTGAGGATGAGCACAGCAACTGGGTGTCGAACTTCAGAGACCATAACTTCCAGAGCCTGCAGACAACATGTGAGGAGCTGAGTGAGCTCGAGGCTCAGTACTTGCCGCTCGGATATGTGGTGAGGCAAGCTGGTCCTTGTGAGTTACTCAATACAATGTTCCATGATGAACTCGGCTTCCCCTTGGCACATTTCCAGATGGGGCTCAGGTTTCCCCTATGCTTGTGGAGCTGCAGGTTTCTCGCTACTTCGGAATGATCCCCGGGCAGGCCAACCCTAAGTTAGTGCCCTCGCCGCGTACGTGTGCTACCTGCGCGGGGAGAGCTTAGAATTTTGCCTAATTTCCTTTCACGAGATCCTTACCCTAAAAGCGACGGGTGGCAATGTTCACTTTTTCACCAGCTCCTGCGTGAAGCTAACAAAGACGCTGAACACGGTCGATCATTGGACAGATAAGTTTGTTATAGTGTGGGGTGTGTTCGACAATCTCGCTTGTGCTCCAGTCCAAAAGACAGAGAAAGAATACAAGCCCACCTCCCCGCCTAGAGGGGAGCGCATTGGAGCTCTGCAAGTTTCTGTTCGATAAGCCGATGGATGTCGTCTACCTGAGGCATCAGGTCGACCAACTCGCCTTCGTGCTCCTCGGGATAGGTGAGCTTCGACGAGCACTCACTAGCTGGTTTTTTCCACTGTCACTTTTTTCTTTATTTTCTAACGTGCCCACCCTCCTAGCAGGAGAGCGGTTTCTTCCCGAGCACCGGCCCTTCAATGAC
This sequence comes from Platanthera guangdongensis, assembly GCA_039583875.1. NCBI lineage: Eukaryota > Viridiplantae > Streptophyta > Magnoliopsida > Asparagales > Orchidaceae > Platanthera > Platanthera guangdongensis. The sequence continues at coordinate 265,393 of CM077154.1, read as the reverse complement.
TCATGAGTATGCCCTTGCGAGGGCCCTGGCAAGAACCCTTCTGGCCACCCTACCGACCTGGAGATCGAGGAGGTAACCTCCCCCATAACAAGAATAAGGGTAAAGCCCCCATGAGGCCTCCTCTACCGGCGAGCTTAGCCAAAAAAGCAGAAGTCTGGGAGGGCCAACTCTTCCCACGCGTCTAGTCCCCCTGTCGACCCGCCTCGCATACCAACTCCGGGTTGGTATGCGGGGCATCAACAAGAAAGGCAATCCCCTGATGATATGGGATGACTCGCAGAACCAAATTTTGTTGAGCACCATGCTCCCCTCCTGGTAGGACTTTCAGGAGGCGAAGGACGACGTCTTCAACCTCGTGCACATGTTATATGGGAGAGACGACAAGGAAGTGCTCGCAAAGGCACTGATTCGCTAGTTGGTGGATCGCAACTGTCGGTCAATCCATTATACTGCCGAGTTGCTTCATCACACAGCGAGGCGAGGACTTCTGACGAACTGGCAGCTTTGAGTCGTTGTTCCCGTGTCATATGAATATGAAACATACATTTGTCAATGACAAAAATTAGGAAGAAGTTTATGTGAAGCTACCTTTAGTTTTATTAACCTGATTTATCTACCTAACATATTAACCTGATCATGATATGAGACATTATCTACCCTTCTAAAAAATTATTTAATTAGAGGATAAATTAATAAGACTCTCCTTGTGAGAAAACAGAAGAACAAACTCTTTCTAGTTCAAATTTATGTAGATAAAATTTTTCACTCTCTTGATAACAAACTTTGTATTAAATTATTAGTTTAATGCAAAGTAAATACAAAATGAATAGTTTGATAGAAATTCTTAACCCACAATCAAAGAATAAAAGGATGTATCAGTGCCAATGTAGGCACCAGGCCAGAAATGTAAAAGTACAACATTAACAAAAGAAGGCACAAGGAAGCCACGAAAAGATAATCTAGTAGCCAAAGTACCCAAGAAGAACCGACCGCCACAGAGAATGAATCTGATAGCAGTAATGCAATCACCGGGTTAGTCTCAAGAAAGTACATCAAAAATCGCATAGAAGGCATGGAGAAGCGAAACCGACAATCAAAGTGCCCTAAAAAGAACCAACATTTACAATGAATACAAAAGTTGAAGTGTACCATTGGGCCGAAGCTTTAACATGAAGGCAAAAGATCGCTGAAGCTCCATGAGGCAACATAAGAGATGTATAGATGCAATTGCTGAAAGATAGCAACAAAGGAAATAGGCAAATTCCATTGACAAATTTATTAGTTGAAGCCCTATGAGGCAACAGAAGAGATGTATAGATGCATTTGCTGAAAGATGGCAACAGCAGAAATGAGTTAAATCCAAAGACAATTTATTAGTAGAAACGCTATGAGACAACATAAGAGATGTATAGATGCTCTTGTCAAAACAATTGAGGCAACAGAAGAGTTAGAGATGTATAGACAAAAATTTAAAAAGCAAAAAAGGAAAACCAAAATAGAAGGAAAATCGTCAATCGGGCAAACACAAAAGATTAGAGAAGAAAACAATTTGAAACACTACGATGTTCTTTGTTCTCGTAGCAGAAGGCCAGAAGCAAAAAAGACGAGCAATCGAGCGAAAAAGCATCAATTTCACGACATTTTACCCCACAAATATGAAATATGTCCGATTTGTACAAGCCAAGTTAAATTGTCCATGGAATAAGAATAATCATCACAAAACATGATTTTTTTATAGTTTTTTTGACACATGATGAAGAATACAGCACTATAGCAATGATAGAAATTATTAAGTATATTGAAGCTTAAACCAAAGCTTCTCACCAAAATTGATCATAGGTTAGAATAACACCACAAAACATTTTCAAAAAAAATTTAAACATTATCACACCTTGACTTTCAAAGTTTTCCTCCTTGTGGTTACAATAACCGCAACAAAAAAAAATAACAATGTCATAAATACTAGCAATAAAACCTTCCAAGTTTTATAAGCATATATGCCATGTAGTGCCTCCTGCATCTCCTGCATGGTATAAATATAGAAAAATCAAGAATATCTGTATGAATTAAATTGAATATAAGGAAGAAGAAAACAAAAACAAGTAAAATTTGAAAGTTGGAAAAAAAAGATAAGAAATTTAAAAATACAAGCTTAAATGGTTCATACACAAAATTGGATATGCATAGAGAAAAGCAGAAGAATGATTCCAGCTGCAGAAGTCTTCTTTTTCCAACAGACTTTCAAAGGTAAATTAAGTATGAACTGACCGATTCTGAAAGCAGGTGCTTATGTTGTCGTGGTCCAAATTTTGGTCGGTCAATTTGCATAAGATGCTTCTGCTGTTCCATAAACAGATTCTGTGCATAGTTGTACAGATCAACATCAAGTCTGTTCATCAATAATAATTTCTGGATTAATGTTGGAGGAACCTGAAGGCGTGCCTGGAAATTTTCACAGTAGCACTTATTGCATTTGAAGGATGAATACAAATATTACTACAATTCAGACACTTCTAAGACTGCAAATGAAAAAAAAGGGTAAATGCGAGGGATTAGCTTCCACCGCAGAAGAACATGGTTTCAAAGGAACTGACTAACTACATCTTAAATGAGGTCGGCCAGAACATCATCCTAACCATTGTTGAAACTATTTGTTGTTGACTTCATGTGGTGGTTGGGGGCCATGCAACCTTCAGTGACATAAAATGTAACCTTTAGGGTTTATGCTTATTGCATAATACACTTGAGTCTACAGTTTGATAGATGTCATGTCAACTACATAATAAAATCTTGAATTATTCTTCCTAGTTTTACCACAAATACACCGTAACATAATCATTTTAATATGCTTAAATTAGGCATCAACCGTTTTTAAAAAATCATGCAAATGCAATACTGCATCCCCAAGTTGCAAATATTTAAATTTTTTTTAATAAATCTAACTTAAACATTTCATGGCATTGCTTATCGTATAATACTCATGAGGAACACTTCATTTTAACCACCTAATTGGTGGATAATTTAATCTAACATCTTATTATTGTCTCATAACAGGAAGAGAAGAACATAGGTAATGAAGGGCAGGAAAAGGTAAAAGCAAATTTGATTCATTCATTGATTCACACTTCAAAACGATACAGAAGTTTACGTTATATAGAATTGGAGATGCAGGAATACGAAGTAGAAATACATAAATGGTGCTTAATTTTTTGGTTCAGTCTTAACATATGACTCTTAGTCTTCACTTTACATTTACAATTACCCCTTCTTGAACGGGGTGGGGTGGGGGTGGTGTGTGTGTGTGTGTGTGTGGGGGGGTGTGTGGGGGTGGGGGGGGGGGGGTGGGGGGGGGGGGGGGGGGAGGGGTGTGGAGTTTTAGGTATTCTCTGAGTTCAATAAATGGTGCTCCGATTAGCGGCTTGGTGAAGACATCTGCGAGCTGGGATTTTGACTTATGTACCACAATACTCGACCTGAACTTCTCCCTTCTTTTCAATGTGCTTGATTTGTGAAGACATCTGCGAGTTGGGATTTGTGAAAACATCTTTTCTTTGATGAAGTGGTGTTTGATTTCAATGTGCTTGATTTTGTTGTGAAAAATAGGGTTCTTGGATAATGCGATTGCTGAAATGTTGTCACAATTTAGCAATTGGATCTTTCCTTTCTTCTGTAAATTCTTCAATCATCCTTCTCAGCCAGATCCCTTCGCAAATAGCTGCACTCAGTGCCATATATTCATCTTCAGTGGTTGACAATGCCACCACTTGTTGTTTCCGCGAGCTCCAGGCTATAGGGTTAGATCTGAGAAAAAAATAAAGCCTCATGTACTACTCCTATCATCCAGTGAGCCACCCCAATAAGAATCACTATAGCCGATGAGAGCTGGGTTGAGATCCTGGCTGAAGTGAAGTCCCGGGTGTTTGGTTCCTTGTATACACCATAGAATTCTTTTTGCTGCATTTAGGTGAACTTTGTTTGGTTGGCTAACAAATCTAGAGACCATATTCACGACTTGTTCGATGTCGGGCCTGGTATGGACAAGGTAGATTAGTGAACCAACTAGACTTTTGTAGTGTTCGTTCACCTTCTCATCCCCTTCTTGCGCCTTGCACAGTTTTTCTCCAGTGGGCATGAGAGTTATATAGGGATTACACTCCTCCATCTTGAACATTTTTAGTTGTTCCGTTGCGTAGAGCTCTTGAGATAAGAAGAAATTCACAGTGGTTAGTTTTACCTGCAGGCTAAGGAAAAAATTTAAGCGTCCTAAATCCGTCATCTCATACCTTGACTTCATTTTATTTTTGAATGAGTTGATTGAATCCTTTGAGCCTCCTGTTACGACAGATCATCGACATAGAGGCAAATAATGAGATCATTTTTTTGTTACTTCCTCTTGATGAACAGAGACAGTTCATTCTTGCTAGAGGTGAAACCCTCTTGATGAAAGAATGTGGAGATGTTTGAGTTCCATGTTTGTGGGGCTTGTTTAAGTCCATACAATGCTTTGTGAAGTCGATATACATGGCTTTTTTTTCCTTTCTTCTTGAACCCTTCAGGTTGTTCAATGTATATTTCTTTGTCGAGTGTCCCATTCAAAAAAACTGACTTAACATCCATATGATAGATTGGAAAGTTGTTGTTAGTGGAGCAAGGACTAGCCTGATTGTTTCGATGTGTGCTACAGGAGTGAAGGTTTCATCAAAATTCCATCCAAAGTGTGGGTTGTAGCCCTTGGCAACAATCCTAGCTCTGTGCTTAATAACATCTCCAGCTTCAATGCATCTCAATTTATACACCCACTTTAATCCAATTATGTTTTTTTGATATGGTTTTGGTACAAGACTCAATGTTTTATTTTTTCCAATAAGGTCTATTTCTTCTTGCATTGCATGTTTCCATTCAGTAGCTGCGGCTGCATCTGCATATGATGTTAATGTGTAATGAAACAGAACATGAATAATATTTTCATACAATTCAACAATGGACCTCATTTTTCTAGGTGGTGATGGCTCGAGAGTATCATCTTCATTATCTGATAGATCTTGGGCTTGGACTTCAACATCATTTGTTGATTGCAGCTCTGCCTCAAAGTGCTCTTCTGATGCTTCATGGATGGGGCTAATTGGCAGCTCAACCGGAGCACAAGGAGAAATGATCTTTATCACCGTTGTCTGAAACCCAGTTCCATGATTTATGTTCATGGAATATCACATCTCTTGATATAATTAGTTGTTGTGATGTTGGTTCAAATAATCTATAAGCCTTTCTATTATCACAGTACCCAGTGAATATGCACTTTGTGCTAGCTTGGTCGAGCTGATCTATTTTTTCTTTGAGTAAGTGGGCAAGGGCGATGCATCCAAAGGTTTTCAGGTGACCTAGCTTTGGTTTCTTTCCAACAATTCTTCATATGGAGTGGTATATTTCAGGATTTTTGTAGGACACCAGTTCAGGATATAAACTGCAGTATTTGCAGCTTCTGCCCAAAACTTTTTAGGGGGACTTTGGTGAAGGAGAAGTGACCGTGCCACATTTCAATTATGGTTAAATTCCTCCTTTCTACCGCATCATTCTCCTGAGGCGAACATGCAGTAAATTCATGGTTTATCCCTTGAATTTTGCAATAAAAATGTGTTGATTTTCGGCAGCGTTTACACTTAAAAAAGTAGTTTGTGGGTTTGTGGTTAGATTTTTTACACAAAGTGCAGAACACAAGGTGCCCGGGAGCATATCCTTCAGGAGGCTTTGTTGTGTTCTTATTGTGTGGACCATGAGCAACCTGACTCCACAACCCACCTTTTATCACTGAATTTTTATGAAAGTTCTTATACTTTGTCCTCACTATGTTTTCCAAGAGACACCTTCATTTCGGAAGTATGGTCAATGGCAGGGGAATATCTCTTCATCTTTCCTCATGGGGATTGGATTTTGCTGACAAGAATTGCTATGGAGAGTTGTTCAACATCATTGCTCTCCTCAATTGTAATAGCAACATGCTCGTAGGATTTTAGCAGGCTTCCTAGAATCTTAAGAACAATCTCAGAATCTGGAATTGATGCTCCAAGATTACTGAGTTGGTTTGTTAGATTCATTACACGGGCAGGTAATAAAAAATTTTCTCATTATCCCTCATGTTTAGATCTTCAAATTAGCGTCATAAATTTTGGCGTTGAATGGATATTACCTTACTATCTCCTTGGCCGTCGTGGCACCCATTATGCGAGGAAAAATATTGTTGGTAATGACGTTCCGGATGATGTGTCGTGACAGGGAGTTTTTCAACTTCTCCCTTGAGTATTCTTGCTTCACCTCCTTCTGTCACTTTCTATTTTTCGTCATTTGCAGGTCTTTTTTGTAAAAGAATGGTGTAAACCTTGTATATACTTCTTGAATTCTAAAATACAAGTATGAGTACAGATATATAGGGAGAAGAGAAAGAGAGTAATCCCATTTTCAAGATGTGGGACTATTACATGAGAAAGAGGAATGGCTATAATGGGCCACTAAATGGGCCTTTACAAGTTTGTTTGCTAACACTCTCCCGCAAGTTGGAGCGTACAAATCGTAGGCACCAAGCTTCGATAAGAACTGATACTATAACGGCCGAGACAGGGCTTTAGTCAGAATATCAGAAACTTGTCTTGTAGCGGGAACATGCTCTAATTCTATCTTCTTTGATTGAACTTTTTCTCGAATGAAGTGACGGTCAACTTCAATATGCCTTGTTCGTTCATGGAAGAAGGGATTCTTGGCAATACGTATTGTTGCTTGACTGTCACAAAATAAGATTGTCGGAGATGAGAGTTTGAGTCTCAAATCATTAAGAAGATTCTCAAGCCAGGTTAACTCAGATACAACAGCAGCCATAGCCCGATACTTGGCCTCAGCAGACGAGCGAGCAACAACTGTCTGTTTCTTGCTACGACAGGTAATAAGATGTCCTCCGAAGTATGTACAAAAACCAGTTGTGGAACGCCTATCATCAAGAGAACCTACATAGTCAACGTCAAAATACGCAATAAGAGATAGAGAGGTAGACGATTTGTAAACGAGTCTTTATCTCGGAGCAGTTTTAGATATCTGAGAATGCGCTCACCATCTTGGAGATGAGAAGTCCAAGGAGCATGCATAAAACGACTCACAACCCGCACAACAAATGAGATATCAGGTCGAGTAACCGTAAGATAAATCATCTTCCCCACCAAACGTCGATAGTATTCTGGATTTGTAAGCAGTTGGTCAGAATCAAAACCATGTGCAAAAAGCTTGTGATTTACAACCATAGGGGTGTCTGCAGGTTTGCACCCTGAGTAGCCAACATCTTGAAGGAGGTCAATACAGTACTTCCGTTGGGATAAGACGAGACCATCAGGTCGTCTTGCGGCTTGAAGCCCAAGGAAGTATCGAAGATTTCCCAAATCTTTCGTCTGAAATGTTGAGTTCAAATGTTGCTTGATTTGTTGTATCCCAGTATAGTCGTCACCAGTAATTAGGATATCATCAACATACACGAGGAGAATCACAGTGTCTGTTGACTGATGTCGGGTAAAGAGGGAGAAGTCAACCGAGCTTCGTGTAAAACCAATGTCGCGAACCACCTCACTGAATTTCTCAAACCAAACACGTGAGGGTTGTTTGAGACCATATATAAATTTCCGCAGATAGCATACCAGAGACTCCTTCGTAGTCTCAAACCAAGGAGGTTGGTGCATATAAACAGTCTCTTGCAGATCGCCATTGAGAAAGACGTTTTAATATCCAACTGATGAAGGGGCCACTTACGATAGACAGTAAAGGAGATCAGGACCCGAATGGTATTCAACTTGGCAACCGAGGAGAAAGTTTCATCATAATCAAGGCATTACTACTGAGTGAAACCCCGGGCCACGTGGCGAGCTTTTAAGCGGTCAAAAGTCTCATCCGCGGCATGTTTGATAACAAATACCCACTTGCAGCTGACACAGGACTGGCCAGGAGGAAGAGGAACCAGATCCCAGGTCTGGTTAGCCCAGAGGTCAGTCATTTCATCATCCATGGTCGGCCGCCACCCCGAGTGCTGAAGCGCTTCTTGCATAGAATTAAGAATTGAAATGGAGGAAAGAGAAATGACAGATTGGTGGAGTGGCGGAGAGAAGCGAGGTAGAGACATATAATTTGTCAAGGGATGAGCCGTAGAGGTTAATGCTAGATCAGCAGGCCGCGGGATGTCATCGGTAGATGGGAGCTGTTGTAGGGAAGTAATCTTGGACTTACGACGAGTATAGACACGAATAGGTGGTGGAGGTAAAGAAGATACCGACAGTGATGAGGGAAGAGGTGGGAGAGACGGGGTCGTGACCGGGACAGCAGGACGAGTTGCATTGGAAGGTGGATACGGGTTGGAAGGAGAGGAGTGGAATGGTTGATCCTCAACAAAGGTTACATCAGCCGAAAAATTAGGTTACCGTCGGGAGGAGAGTAACAAACATAACTTTTCTAGGTGCGGGAGTAGCCAACGAACATACATTTAGTGGCGCGAGTAGCGAGCTTGTTAGTAGGCGGACAAAGAAGGTGAACATAACACACACAGCCAAAGACACGGGGTGTGAGAGAGAAAGAAGACTTGGAAGGAAAGTGGAGACTAAATGGAGAGGCGAAGTCGAGTACAGATGAAAACATGTGGTTGATAAGATGACAGACAGTAGAAACCGCAAAGTTGCAATATTCGGTGGGCACCTGCATTTGACACATGAGTGATCGGGCGACATCGAGGAGGTGACAATTTTTCTGCTCGGCCACACCATTTTGCTAGGCGGTATAAGCACACGAGGTTTGATGTATGATGTCGAACTCGGTGCATAAATTTGAGAAGGTGCTACCGGTATATTCGCAAGCATTGTCTGTGCGAATGATTTTTAACGTAGTGGAGAACTGCGCAAGCGTCTCAGAAAGAAAAGTACAAAAAATAGATGTCAGTTCAGTACGATCACGAAGTATATATAACCAAGTGAGACGCGAGTAATCATCAATAAAGGTGACAAAATATCGATATTCAAAAACACTAGGGACCATATAGTGTCCCCAGACATCAGAATGAACTAAAGAGAACGGAGAATCACTCCGGGTACATGTAGGAGGAAAAAAAGTACGATGTTGTTTGGCGTAGTTACATATTCAAAAGTAAACTCGCGCAATGAGACATCAGGAAGAGACTTCTTGAGAATCGGGAGTGGAGCATGCCCAAGGTGGCGATGTCAATCATCAGAGAAAATGGTGGGTGTAACATCCAAGAGATACAACCAATTCGACAGCCGCCCTTTACCAATGGTACTCTGCGTGCGGCGGTCCTACACAACAAAAGAGGAAGGAGAAAATGGTATACAACAGTCAAGTTCCTAAGTAAGACGACTAACTGATAGCAGATTGAAGAACGATCTTGGAACATGAAAAACCGATGATAGAGGAAGAGTGGGGGTAAGCCGAAGATCAGCCGCGCCAGAGACCGGAGTGGTGTCGCCATTTGCGACAATGATGAACTTGGGATAAGCAGACTGTATATACTGTGGTGGTTTCTGCGATCTAATGTGGTGAGTAGCACTTGAGTCCACGATACAGTGAGTGTTATGGGAGAGACAGGATATACCTTCAGTGGAGGAAGACGCAACCGAGCCAGACGAGCGACTAATAACGCCTTGGAGATGTTGAAGCTGGATGCGAAGAGCGTTGATATATTGCCGGGTAGAAGAATCAGAATCCTGTGGAGGAGCACCAGTGGGAGGAGCAGTTGTAGTAGAGGCAGCATGATGTGGAGGCAGACCCTCAATTCATTGATCATCCAAGATAAAAAAAAACCAAACAGTCCAAACCCATATATAGGGTTTCAAATTACAATAAACCAAAACAAACCAAAATAAACCCAAAAGCTGAAATCAGCCCAACCGGCCCAACCGGCTTGGCCTAATGTCCGGTTGGGTTGGTGCCGTCATCCGTGCCTCCGCCCGACCCCGTCCCGGCCGGTTCTCCGGTCTCAACCCCGCGTCTCCAGCATTGCGCTCCCGAGCTCTTCGCGTGTACACCTTCCATGGTGGCTCCTCGAGTAATTCGGTAACAATACCGCCATCTGGAAAATTGGCCTTGTCCTCAAGGCAGTAGTCAGGAAATTGGCGGCGAAAGTCGTCGCGAATGAGCCAAGTGGCGTCGCTCTCCGGCCGATGTTGCCAAGCCACACGAATCTCTTCGGGGCCGCATCCCCGGTAAGTGGTGACGGTGGCCAATGATGCCGGCTGGGTAGAGGGGCGCCATGCCCGATTCCTCCTCCTCGGTGGGTAGAGGTTCCACAGCCGGGTGTCGCCAATGACCCGGCGGAGTTGGGATACGTGGAAAACCGGATGAATGCGGCTATGTGGCGGTAGGCGGAGCCGGTAGGCCACCGCGCCAATACGGCTGAGTACTTCGTAGGGCCCGAAGAACCGAGGTGTAAGCTTCGGAGAGGAACGGCGAGCTACCGAAAGTTGGCGGTAGGGGTGGAGTTTGATGAAGACCTTGTCGCCCGCTTGGAAGGAGAGGTCGCGGCGCTTCCGATTCGCAAAGGATCGCATCTTCTCTTGGGCTCGTTGGAGGTGATGTTTAAGGCTATCCAAAATGACATCCCGATCATGAAGGTGATCGGCTAAGGTGGCTACCGGGCACTCCCCTGGAAGGTGGCGAATGATGGACGGAGGAGGCCGTCCGTAGACGGTTTCAAAGGGAGTGGTAGCCGCGGCATGGTGGTAAGCCGTATTGTACGAATACTCGGCCCAACATAACCATTTGGCCCATGTGTTCGGGCGCTCCCCGATAAAGCAGCGGAGGTATGTCTCCAAGCAGCGGTTAAGGACCTCCGACTGGCCGTCGGTTTGCGGGTGGTAGGCTGTGCTCATGCGAAGTCGAGTGCCCTGGAGCCGAAAAAGTGACGTCCAAAATCCACTGAGGAAGAGCGGGTCGCGGTCGCTGACGATAGAGCGTGGAAACCCGTGGAGGCGTACTATCTCCGCGATGAAACAGTCGGCCACCGTGGCCGCCGTATAGGGATGCCGGAGCGGAATGAAATGTCCATACTTTGTGAGGCGATCCACGACCACCAAAATGCAGTCGAATCCATTCGAGCGTGGGAGGCGCGTGATGAAATCCATGGCAATATCCTCCCAAATCCGCTCCGGAATGGGTAATGGTTGAAGGAGCCCGCCCGAAACATGGCCTCATACTTGGCCTTCTGACACGGTAGGCAAGCCGCTACGTAGGCCTTCACTTGGCGGAGCATGTTCGGCCAATAGAGAGAGGCCGCCAAACGTCGATAGGTCCGGAACGCTCCAGCATGTCCGCCGGACGGTGTGGAGTGGAACTCGGCGAGAAGGCGCGGGATACTGGCGGCGGCCGTGGATAGCACAAGACGGCCTCGATGAAACAGTCGGCCTCCGATAAGAGTATACGGCGGATGAGCCGCCGGGTTCGTGAGAAGAGTCCGCCGATTGCGGAGAGGCGCGGGTCCCGATCCACTTCCAGTTGAATGGTGGCGGCGTCGTCCCAAATGGGGCGAGAGATGGCGGTGAGCTCGGAGGGGGGCGGTACGCGGGAGAGCGCGTCGGCCGCCTTGTTTGATTTACCGGAGCGGAACTCGATCGTAAAGTCGTATCCCAAGAGCTTGGCGACCCATACTTGTTGGGCAGGCGTCGCGATTTTCTGTTGGAGAAGATACCGAGACTGTGGTGGTCCGTCCGAACCACAAAAGCGCGGCCAAGAAGATAGGGCCGCCAATGTTGTACGGCGAGCACGAGGGCCATCAACTCGTTCTCGTAGGCCGAACGGCTGCGGACTATGGAGGAAAAAGCTCGACTAAAGTACGCGATCGGGCGGCCGGCTTGCATAAGAACGGCCCCCACTCCGGTGCCGGAGGCGTCACATTCCACGACGAAGGGTTGCTTGAAATCGGGCATTGCCAAGACCGGGGCTTGCACGAGCGCCGATTGAAGGGTGGAGAAGGCAGACATGGCCGCGGCCGGCCAATCGAAACGGGCATCCTCGGCCCCTTTAAGGAGTTGAGTAAGGGGGCGGGCGATGGCACCGTAATCCTTGATGAACCGGCGATAGTAGCCGTGAGTCCCAGAAAGCCACGGACTTCGCGGAGGGAAGTCGGCGGCGGCCAATGGAGCACCGCCTGAACCTTGTCGATATCCATGGCGACGCCGTTGGAAGAGATGGTATGGCCCAAGTAACTGACGCTCGTCATACCGAATGAGCATTTTTTTTGATTAAGCACCATGCGGTGGCTCCGTAATGTGGTGAAGGTGCGGCGCACGTGGACGAGGTGGTCCTGCCAAGTTGGACTAAAACCAAGATGTCATCAAAAAAACGAGAACATGTTTTCGAAGTACCGGCCGGAAGAGATCATTCATGGTCGCCTGGAAGGTGGCCGGCGCATTGGTGAGGCCAAAAGGCATCACCAAAAACTCAAAGTGGCCGTCGTGAGTCCGAAAAGCCGTTTTGTGGACGTCCTCGGCGCGCACCCGGATTTGATGGTAGCCGGCGCGAAGATCCAGCTTAGTGAAGTAGGCCGCCCCGTGTAACTCATCCAAAAGCTCCTGGATTACGGGATGGGGTACTTGTCCGGTACCGTCGCTTTGTTCAACTCGCGGTAATCCACGCAGAAGCGCCAACTTCCATCCTTCTTGCGCACCAACAAGACCGGACTGGAGAAGGGACTGGAACTGGGCGAATGAGCCCGCCGATCAACATCTCCCGCACGAGGCGTTCGATCTCGTCCTTTTGGGCGTGCCCGTAGCGGTAAGGCCGGACGGACACCGCCGCCGAGGATGGATGGAGAACAATTGGGTGATCCGTGGGCCGGACCGGGGGAAGACCCGGGGCTGTAGAGAACAAGTCCGGAAAGTCGTCGAGGAGGGGCGGAAATCCATGTGGACTGACGGCGTTTGTGGATCCGCCGGTTGGAGAGGTAGGAGATAAGCCGAGAAGAGAGCGTCCGCGACGCGGTGAATACCACGGGCCGATAGCGGAGAGCGTAGGAGCGCTGCGTCGCCCATTAAACGACATGGTTGGTTCCGATGTTGGAAACGCATGGTCATGGTAGCCCAATTCACATGAACGTCGCCCAAAGTCTGGAGCCACGCCACGCCGAGAATGGCGTCGAGGCCCCCCAATTCGAAAATATGAAAATCGGCGGTGAAAAGGTAGGAGCCCACCGAGAGGATCACTCCCGCGCAACGCCCCAAGGTCGGTCGGCGTCGACCGTCCCCCAATGCCACCGAAAATCCGGGGGACGGGAGGCTCGGCAAGGCTAACTCCTGAGCCAAGGAAGCCGAGATGAAATTGTGGCTCGCGCCACTGTCGATCATCACGATCACGGCTCGGCCGTGAATGGAGCCCTTCAACTTCATGGTGCGGGGTCCGGTTATACCGCCCACCGAATAGAGAGGGAGGTCCAAGATATTCAAGGTGGCGGTGTCATCCGGGGGAGGAGGAGCCTCGTCGGAGTCGACGAGCGCATCAAAGTCGGCTGCGGTCACCTCGGCGTCGAAATCGCCGAAAAGGGCGTGAAACTCTTTGACGGCGCAAACATGTTGGGGCGAATAAGGTTGCCGGCAACGGAAGCACAAGCCCTTACGGCGAAGCTCATTATAATCGTGATTGGAGATGCGATGGGGGGGATCGGGTCGGCCTGGGCGAGGCCCTCCTCCTCCCGCCGCGGGTCGGGGGGCCCATCACGCGAGGTGGCCGGTCGAGCAGATGAAGCCGGGAAATTCGGGACCGGGCGAAGGCCGAGATCGGCCTCCACCGCGCGCGCGAGGTCCAAGGCTTCGGAGACCGTACGCGGGTTGTGAGTCCGAATGCGCGAGCGAATCGCCGGGCGGAGGCCTTGGAGGAAGAAGCCCAAGTAGTGGTCGGGTGGGAGACCCGGGACTTGGGTGACGAGGGCGACGAACTCGTCAATATACCCGTCGAGATCGGCCGTTTGGCGGGCGCTGCAGAGGCGTTCAATCGCGGAGCCGGAGTAGCGGGAATCATAACGCGTGATCATTTCCTGCTTGAAGTCCGCCCAAGAAATCGTCGCTGGCTTTGCCGGAGCCATCGTGCCCAATGCAGGGCGGAACCTTCCAAGCCGACCATGGCAGTGCTAACCCGGTCCGCGGGGGGTGTGAGTTGAAGGTCAAAGAGTTGTTCGGCCCGTGCGATCCAACCCAAGGGATCCACGCCGGAGAAGGAGGGGACATCAAGGTGTTGCAAATGGCGGGGTAGCGCGCCGCCGCAGGCGGAGGGGCGTGCACCGTCGTGTGGAGGGGCGGGGCTCCCAGCACGGACGCCGTGTCCGCGGAGGAGGCCGAGCCGGGTTGGAGGGGGTGGCGAACGTGTCGAGACGGCGGAGGATGGCCGTTTGGCCCACGGCGAGGGCTTCGATGGAGGCTTGCAAGGAGGAGAAACGGGAATCGTGCTCGGCGACGCGGGCGGCGAGGGCGTCGTGGGCGTCGGCGTCGGGCTCGGTGTGCGCGCGGGTGGTCGGAGCCATGAGATCCGGCGGCAACACGTGCAGGCGGACCGGCAGGTCGGACCAAATATTACCTTGTACGAGAGTGGAGAGGAATGCCGGCAAGGGAAGGGCGGCCGGAAGAGGGGAAGAAGAGAGAGAGCTAGGGTTGAGAGAGGAGAAAAGGGGGCAGCCCTCAATTCATTGATCATCCAAGATAAAAAAAACCAAACAAGAGTCCAAACCCATATATAGGGTTTCAAATTACAATAAACCAAAACAAACCAAAATAAACCCAAAAGCTGAAATCAGCCCCAACCGCCCAACCGGCTTGGCCTAATGTCCGGTTGGGTTGGTGCCGTCATCCGTGCCTCCGCCCGACCCCGTCCCGCCGGTCTCTCCGGTCTCAACCGCGTCTCCAGCATTGCGCTCCCGAGCTCTTCGCGTGTACACCTTCCATGGTGGCTCCTCGAGTAATTCGGTACTAATAACGCCTTGGAGATGTTGAAGCTGGATGCGAAGAGCGTTGATATATTGCCGGGTAGAAGAATCAGAATCCTGTGGAGGAGCACCAGTGGGAGGAGCAGTTGTAGTAGAGGCAGCATGATGTGGAGGCAGACCATGCTTGCGGTAGCATGTAGCTTCAAGATGACTCTCTCGACCACAGTAAGTACATTTGAAGGCAAAGCGCCCAACACATCCTCGTCCCCGAGACGTGTGGCGGGCTACCCTAGCTGAAGAGCCATGAGCTGAAGCAGGAGTAGGTATGAGTGGCTGTTGAAGGACAGCTGGAGAGAAATTTGTAGGGACCTCAGAGGGCGGTGTAACCTTGAGCAGCATAGCAGACACCGGACAGTGAGGGCGTTGTAGAGGACGAAAGAATCTGAGTCCAAACATTGTGGAGGTGGGGAGGAACACGGGCCATCATCATCGGAATCCCAACAACTTTTTATGCAACAAAAGAGGTCAAATCACCCGTTGTGCTTGGATCCAGAGTTTGAAGCGCAAAGATGATATCAAACAGATGTAGCAACCTGTCTTTGCCAGAGTAGAGAGAGTTAAGTTCCTCCCACATCGCCTTAGCAGTTTCATGATATATGGTCATGTGATATGGCTCGGTATCCATGGAATTGAGGATCCAGGATTAAACCCGACCGTCATCACGGAGCCACTCATCAGTGGGAACAGTGGGAGCATCCCGAGTAAGATGATGAAGAAAACTTCTGGTATGGAGAACGCGATGAACATAGATGATATCAAACGCGACGAAAAGTTTGCAATTTCCTTAATTTTCTAAATTAAGTCTCCTCTACTTAATTCTTTTTTCTTTTACCTGATTTCCTTTCCTCTAAGATATGAGAAAGCATAAGACATTACATACAACAACAACAACACTCAAGCCTTTATCCCATTATAGTGGGGTCGGCTATATGGATCTTTTGTCGCCATTGTGCCCTATCTTTTGTCATAATCTCACTAATGCCTAAGTACATCATATCTTTTTGTATTCTCACTAATGCCTAAGTACATCATATCTTTTCGTATAGTTTCATTGCAAGTCTTTATTGTTCTACCCCTCCTTTGTTTAACATGCCTAGTGACTAGAATCTCATAACGCCTAGCAGGTGCCTCTAATGGTCTCCTTTGTGCGTGTCCAAACCATCTTAGTCGAGCTTCTCTCATCTTCTCTGCAATTGGTGATACTCCTGTCTTAAACCTGATACATTCTATTTTAATTTTATCCAGTCTCGTGTGTCCACTCATCCACCTAAGCATTCTCATCTCCGCAACTCCCATTTTTTGCTCAGGTACACAATTCACTGCCCAACACTGAGAACCATAGAGCAACGCTGGTCTAATTGCAGTACGGTAAAACTTTCCCTTGAGTTTTAATGGTACTTTATGATCACATAAGATCCCTGACGCGCTTGTCCACTTCAACCAACCAGCTTGGATTCTGTGTCACATCTTTATCAATACCTCCGTCTTTTTGAATTATCAATCCAAGATACTTAAAAAATTCACTACGGGAAATATCTTGATCACCCAACTTAATAACGACGCCATCCGTCCTTCTTGTACTGCTAAATTTAAGCTTCATATACTCTGTCTTTGCCCTGCTCAACCTAAAACCCTTTTTTTCTAAAGTGTCTCACCAAGATTCAAGTTTTGCATTTACACCCTCGCGTGTCTCATCAACCAAAATGATATCATCCGCAAACAATAAACACCAAGGTATTGCTTGTTGGATATGTCCGGTAAGCTCATCTAAGATAAGGGTAAGGAGATAAGGGCTTAAAGTTGAACCTTGATGTAAGCCAACAGTGATAGGGAATTCCTGTGTTAATCCTCCAGATATCCAATACATATCTTTGATTATATCAATATATGATACATTTACACCTTTCTTTCCCAAGACTCTCCATAAGATCTCTCTTGGAACTCTATCATAAGCCTTCTCAAAATCAATAAACAACATATGCAAATCTTGTTTTCTTATTCGGTAGTTGTCAATGAGTCTCCTCGAGAGATGTATAGCTTTTATGGTCGACCGCCCTGACATGAATCCAAATTGATTCTCCGAGATGTTAGTCTCCCGTCTTACTCTTCTTTCTATTACTCATTCTCATAATTTCATGGTATGATTCATTAATTTAATTCTTCGATAATTAACACAATTGTGTATATCTCATTTATTCTTGTACAAAAATATCAATATACTTTCTCTTCATTGGTCTGACATTTGTTTTGACTTAAGTATCTTATTGAAAAACATGTAAGTCATAAAATTCCTTCATTCCCAAGACATTTTTATACTTCGATGGATATATCTTTTGGCTCAACCGCCTTTCCATTTTTCATCTTTTTTAGATCATCACTTACCTCTGATACATACAAATTTCAATGGTTGGAAACTCCCTGGTTTCTTCTTCTCCTTCACATTCTCCTTGAAGGAAATATATATATGTCAGGCCTTTTCTTTCCCTTGCTTGATTGAATAATTGAATGAGATCCAATGTAAATTATGTAATCATAATTAGGAGATTTAGCTAATGAGTCTTACGATAATGGTACGATTAATTCCCGGGAGGAATCTAGTACGGGAAAGGGCCCGCGGGGGTGAGCAAGAAGGAAGGACAAAGAAAAGAGACGAAATTAGAGAACAACCCTAAAAATATCTTCATACGTTCCAAGATACTCCACCCAGAAGCACCACCCCCCCCCCTATATAAATGAGGGAGGACAACCAAACAAGGAAATACAAAATAAACCAAACAAGGAAATACAAAATAAACCAAACAAGGAAATACAAAATAAACCAAACAAGGAAATACAAAATAAATCAAATAAGCAAATACAAAATAAACTAAACAAGAAAATACAAAATAAATTACTTAATTGATTAATATTAATTAATTAATTCATACCCCTTAATAACAAGGAAATTGACTAAGGCGGATTCCATATACGCGCTCCATAAATTATGACGAGGGGGTCCGCTCGAGTGAATGTGCCCACGACTATGACGGCTTCCATATACGCGCTCCATAAATTATGACAAGGGGGGCCCACTTGAGTGAATGTGCCCGCGTAACAATGACTTATGTGAAATGTAATGCAGGTGAACAATGATATGAGAATAGATGTTAATGAATCTTATATGTGCCCTATTGTAATCAATTGTGGATCTTAAATTAATGTATGGTCTGTAAAGATGTGAACATTAAATTAGAGGTTCAGTTATATGTTAAAGAATTGTTTTGGGAGTAGGCTAAGATTCTATGCTTAGGTGAATAACAATGGGTTAAGTGTTAACACAAAGAATGCCTCAACTCCACCACACCTCACAAGTGTAGGTCGGATTCAAACTTTTGGGCAGTCGTTTACTCTTAGCCCAATTTGAAGGAAGGAGAAAAGGGTGCTGCAAGAGGCGAGGTGAGGCTTCCCAAAACGCAAACCATAGTTACAGGTGATTGTATTGATTAAGAAATTGCGGTTACAAAGAGGTCGCAGTTACAAAATAAAGAATCATAAGCTACTAAAGAGA
The DNA here is from genome assembly GCA_039583875.1 of Platanthera guangdongensis. Classification (NCBI taxonomy): domain Eukaryota; kingdom Viridiplantae; phylum Streptophyta; class Magnoliopsida; order Asparagales; family Orchidaceae; genus Platanthera; species Platanthera guangdongensis. The sequence continues at coordinate 246,851 of CM077154.1, read as the reverse complement.
GCTCGTGGTTACTAACCAGTAACCGCCTACGCTTAGATCGCAAAAAGAAATCGAGCCTACAGAAGAGACTGTAGTTACTGAAGAGTAACCGCCCTTATAGAGACTGCAACACTCAAAGAGTTATTGATTGAGACCGCACCAAACCATGCACTCTTCAGCTGTCCTTTCTACAGTACAACGGCCCCCTATTTATACTAGCAGGCGCCTGCTCGAACGGACATATCCAAAATTTACGGGCATCCCAGATACAGGAGAGACAGACAGGAATGAGAGGTCACATTGGTGTGCAGATACAAAGAAAACTAAGGTTGTGCGATTACAAAAGATGTAACTGTGTGAACTCTAAGAGGGCGAGATGGCTGAGAGGATGGGCTGAGGCACTAAGCTCGGGCAGTCACTGGGAGAGTGTCCGCCCACACAGCTCAGGATGAGGCCTTGACTTGCAAGAAATCAAGAGAACTGGGTCGCGCGGTTGCTGAAGAAGGAACCACACAAACTACTAGGGGAGCGTGGTGATCAAGCTTGAGGTAACAAGGTCACTGGGTCGTACAGTTACAAAAGTGTAACCTCCTAAGTTGCTTGAAGAGTGCTCGATAACTCATAGATAGCTGAAACACTGGAATGTGGGGTTACATAAGTGTAACTGTTTGGGCTGCTTGAGCAAGCGTTGGAACACTAGTTCACGTGGTTAAAAAAATGTAAGCTCCCAGACTGTTGTTTGATCTACCGGCGACAAAGATGCTAGGTTGAGCGATCACAACAAGTGTGTTCGCCCCTGCTACTAAAGATGGAGCTAGTTGACTATGGATGAACCGAGAGTGAAGACCGTGCAGACACTGAAGGTTATCCGCTTAGACTATTGAAGAGAGATCTCTAACCTTGCTTGTAACTGAAATGCCTGTCTGAGCGAAAAGAGACAACCTCTGGATAGCGGTTGACCAAGGGATCGAGTCTAAGAGGAGGCTCAAGGCTATGTGCTCGAGTATCTTGAGCTGACGGAGGCCACTTGAGTTGAGGTTTTGAAGACCATGAGCGGTTACAATAACCATAACCACGCATGCCCACTAAAAATTAAAAATTTAAGGATCATGCGTAGTTACATTAACTGTAACCGCCCATATTGCTATGTTGAAGACCTCGTGCGGTTACACTAATTGTAACCGCCCACACTACTTTACTGAAAGCTTTGTGTGGTTACTTTAGGTAAACAAGATCCCAGCTTTTTTACAAGTCTACAAAGTCGTCGAAAAAATTAATTTGAACCGTGAATACGGCGGCTTGATTTATTTGAACTCATTTGAATAATCCTTGAAATGTCCATCCGCGAGAGAAAGGGGAGAAGATCGGCTATCCGCAAGGAAAAGAATCGAGAATCGACTATATTGGGATTATTGTTATTTTATTTTATTTGGTCTGTAAATAGCATGTATAGTTCATATTATATTTGAGATATATATATATATATATGTTTGATGTGCTCAAGGTTAATCAAGGCTTTTCATTCTACAACATGGTATCAGAGCAAGGCGCCTAGGGTTTTTGTGGTTCCCGTTTCTCCAATCTTCGGTCCTTCAGCCCGCAGGTGCTTCGTCCCGTCCCGTTGGCGCTCGATCCCGCTGCCGCTCCCGCTTTGCCGCTGCCGCTCCCGCTGCCGCATCCGTTGTCGACCTCGTTGTCGCCGATCGCTACTCCCGTGCGGCTGCTTTGTTGTCGCTGCTTTGTGTCGCTATTGCCGTATCGCTGCCTCCGCGTCGCTGATTCTGTGTCGTCGACTGCTTTGTGTCGCTGCTTTTTGACGATGTTCCTGTGCCACCGCCTCTACGCCGCTGCTTCTGTGTTGACTGCTCTGTGTCGTTGTTTTAGGGTTTGCGTCGCTGCTTCAGTGTCATCGGCTGCTCTGTGCCGCTGTTTTAGGGCTTACTGCGGCCGATTTTGCCCGATCCCGCTTATGCTGCTCTTCCCGGGTGGTATCATGTACCCGCTGCAGTCGCCTGTTTCCGGGAAGCCCTACAGTCGCCTGTTTCCGGGAAGCCCTGCCGCCGCCTGTTTCAGTGCAGCCGACGGAGCTTCCTCTCCCCCTCGTTCTCTTTGTTCTCTCAATCCTCGATCTCTGTTGCGGGAGGGATCTCGTTGATATTTGCTCCATGGATTCCAAGGAGACATATGGGTCCTCTACGGGACGGATTACTAACATTCTCCTCGACGAAAAAAATTACTTTTCATGGGCCACATCGATGAAAGTAGTCATTGCCGGCCGGAATAAGCTTTCATGGCTGACCGGCGGCCCCTCTATGCCTCAATCGACCGACACAGATGACAAAAAGGAGGAATTAGTCAAGTGGTCAACGAAAAAGTACATGGTTCCTGGATGGATTCAGTGCTCGATGGAGCCACACATCTTTAGTCAGTTCATGTGCTTTGAGGATATCTCCGAGCTTTGGTCCGCTCTCCAGCACATCTTTGGGCACACGCGTGTTGATGCCCAGATTTTTGGCATCTTTCAGGATATTGCTTTCGCTACTCAGGGAGAGCGTTCCGTTCAGGAGTACTTCACTTACCTTCAAGGTCGTTTTCTTGAACTTAACGATCTTGAGCCTCTTAGTGGCCTGGAATCTCCTGCCGATATTGCACTTATTCGGTCACAACAACAACGCCGAGAGACATACCAGTTCTTGATGGGGCTTCGCCTCGAATACGAGTCTACCCGTGCTCAGATTGTGGGGATGTCACCTTTGCCTGATCTTCTTGAGGCCTACTCCATTGTTGCGAAGCATGAGAGACGTAAGCAACGACACTCTGGTCTCTCTGTCACCCGTGCTATCTCCTCTCTGCCTACTGAGCAGATGTCTCTTGCTGCTTCTTACCGACCTCCCACCTCCAGCACTCGTGGATGAGGTGGTCAGGGTTCCTCTACCCAGCCTGGAGGCCGTGGACATTCTAGTGGACGTGGCTCTACGGGTCCTCCTGACCCTTGCTCTCACTGTGGTCGTCTGTATCATGACCGCAGTAGCTGCTATCAGTTATACCCACACCTACGGGGCTCTGAGCGTACTACTTCTGGTACTATTCCCAGACACACTTTTGCATCAGCTGAGTCTTCCGAGCCTGTCGAGCGCACTTTGGGTGCCAACTCCTCTGACTTCTGTCACATGATGACCCAATTTCAGCAGTTTCAGTAGTTCCAGCAATCTCAACCTTCTACTACTGCCTCCGGCTTGCTCCGCGGCCACGGTTGACCAGGATTCGTCACCCCGGGTGATTGATTCTGGTGCAACCGACCACATGACTGGTACGTCTTCCCGCCTGCTTCAGGTTGTCCCCTACTCTTCCCGGGACATGCGCCTCGTTGATGGCTCGATTACCCGTCCTCAGCCAGGGCATCGTCCCTCTCTCGTCTTCTCTCTCCCTTGACTCTATTCTTCTTGCACCTCAATTGGCCCTCAACCTATTATTCGTTAGTAGTATTACTCGCTCTTTGAACTGCTCAGTAACTATTAGTACGGGATATGAGAGGAGTGGGATGTACTACCTGGAGCTACCTTCTCCCACTGCTACTACCACCACCACTGACACCTGCCCGCCTACCTCTCCTGCTTCCTCTGTTATGTCGTCGAGTTCGCTTTGGCATGCACGTCTCGGCCATGCTAGCCCTCAGCAGATGTCTGTTTGTCCTGATGCGTCTTTTGTTTTTTCCTTTTCGTTGTGATGTATGTAGGTTGTCAAAAAACACACGCAACACGTATGTTCCTTCTGTTAGTCATGCTACTTCTTGTTTTGAGTTGGTGAATTATGGTGTGTGGGGCCCTGCCCCTGTAGTGTCATTTGATGGTTTCTCGTACTTTATAACTTTTACTAATGACTAATTTTGTTGCTTATGGGTTTATCTTCTAAAACATAAATCTGAGGTCCTATCTGTCTACTCTCATTTTTCACGTATGATACGGACCCAGCATGGTACTTCTGTTCATATCCTCCACTCCGACAATGGAGGTGAGTACACTTCTCGTCCTTTCGATCACTTTCTCCGCAATGAGGGCACTCTACACCAATTTTCCAGTCCAGGTACCCCCGAGCAGAATGGGGTGGCCGAACGCAAAAACCTCCACCTCTTAGACTATGTTTGTTATCTTCATCGGCGAATGAATGTCCCTAATTCCTATTGGAGTGTTGCTCTTCTTATCGTAGCTTTCCTTAATAATAGGACTCCTCGTCCCCTTGGTGGTGTTACCCCCTTCAGCCTCGTTCATCCTCTAGTCTCTGCCTTCCCCATCCACTTTGGTTGTGTGTGCTTTGTCCAGGATCGACGTCCTTCTAGGACCAAACTCGATGACAAGGTCATCCGCTGTCTCTTCCTCGGCTACTCGACAACCACTAAGGGTTATCGTTGCTATGACCTCTAGTTGCGTCGTATCATTTATTCTATGGATGTGACATTTCATAAGGAGGTTCCTTTTTATCCTGCACATTTGACACCCCTGCACTTCCTATTGTTGTGCAACCTCCCCCAATCTTTTCCTCACCACCAGCCGCTGCCCCCCTGCTGCTTCGCCTGTCATGCCGACATACTCTCACCGCCAGCCGCCCCATCAACCAGCTACACTCACTTCTCCTCCAGTCCCGGATCAACAGCCTCTTCCGGACGCAGGTAACTCTCTTGAGCCTCTCTCCTCTACTTTTTTTGTTGACTTACATATTGTTCTTTGCAAGGGTAAACGTACTTGTGTTCGTTCCTCTGTTACTGAGCATCCACTGGCTAGTGTTGTTCCTATCAGCGTTTATCACCCTCTTACCAGGCTTTTGTGGCTACTGCTGATTTTGTTCGCCTGCCTGCTTCGACCGTAGAGGCTCTGTGACCCGCGGTGGGTTCGGGCAATGGAGGAGGAGATGTCTACTCTCCGTCGTACTGAGACATGGTCTTTGGTTCCTCTTCCTCCTGGAAACGTACAGTTGGGTGCAAATGGGTCTATACAGTGAAGTGCTCTGATGATGGTACCATTGATCGTTATAAGGCTTGTTTGGTGTTCAAGGGCTTTACTCAGACTCCGGACGAGTTTGGTGTCACCTTTGCTCTCGTGGCTACGTTGACCAGTGTTCGTCTTTTGCTCTCGCTTGCGGCTTCTCGGGTGTGGCCGCTCTACCAGCTCGACGTCAAAAATGCTTTCCTGTATGGTGATTTACAGGAGGAAGTCTTTATGGCACCTCCCCCCAGGTTTGCTCTTCAGGGGGAGTATTCGGGGAAAGTTTGTCGCCCACTCAAGTTTCTGTACGGCTTAAAGCAATCCCCGCGGGCCTGGTTTGAACGGTTCAGCTCGGTTATTCTTCAGTTAAGTTTCACTCAGTGTCGTGCGGACCACACTTGCTTCATTCGTGCAACTCCCGAGGGTCGTCAGGTTATTGTCTTGGTCTACGTGGACGATATTATTCTCACGGGGGATGACCCTTCTGGCATCTCTGAAGTGAAAGCTACACTTCGCTCAGCCTTCGAGGTGAAAGACCTTATACCTCTCCGTTATTTTCTCGGGATTGAAGTAGCTCGCTCACGGCAGGGCATCTCGATATCGCAGCGCAAGTACACCTTAGACTTTCTTCGGGACACGGGCCTACTTGGGTGTCGCCCTGCGAGTACTCCTATGGATACCAATCATCGCCTTCATGTTGAATCTGGCGATCCTCTACCAAACCCCTCTCAGTACCAGCATCTGGTTGGCCGCTTGATATACTTGACCAATACTAGGCCCGACCTCAGCTTCTCAGTGGGCGTTTTGAGTCAGTTTATGCATTCTCCAGGACATCTCACCTAGAAGTTGCTCGATGTGTTATTCGCTATCTTAAGCGCGCCCCTGGTCTTAGGTTGTTCTATCGGGCTGATAGTGCCTCCAGTCTCTCATGCTTCACTGATGCAGATTTTGCAGGCTCTTTGACTAATCGACGGTCAACGATAAGTCTTTAAGTATTCCACGGTGATCACCTTGTTTCGTGGCGGAGCAAGAAACAACCTACAGTATCCCGCTCTTCTGTTGAGTCAGAGTACCACGCTATGGCTCTCGGCGTCACTGATTTGGTTTGGCTTCGATCACTGCAGACTGAACTTGGTCTACCTCTTGCAACTGGCTCGACTCTATATTGTGATAATAAGTCAGAGTACCACATCCGTACTGGGACTATCCTTTCAGCTTTTGTCTCCTCGGCCGAACAGCTTGTTGACACCTTCACTAAAGTTGTTGGTCCTACTCGTTCATATTTGATTATTTCCAAGCTGGGCATGATTGACATCTTTGCACCAGCTTGAGGGGGAGTATTGGGATTATTGTTATTTTATGTTATTTGGTCTGTAAATAGCATGTATAGGTCATATTGTATTTGATATATATATATATATATATATATATATATATATATATATATATATATATATATATATATATATATATATATATATATATATATGCTTGATCTCCTCAAGGATAATCAAGGCTTTTCATTCTACAGCAGAGTATTGGGATTATTGTTATTTTATGTTAATTAAAGTTCATAACGACGAGTTTGATTTCACGCGAGAATCTTCGACTTGGCTCTCTCGTCCTACATCACAGCCACTAAACACCATAGATAGGCTAAATACTTGTTAAGCACACGATCAAATAAGTGCAACCTGCAAAGGGATTAATTAAGAAAAGACTTTTAGTGAGCAGGCCCAAAAACATTTTTGTTTATGATTAAATAGCACATGAAAAAATTCATTGGACCACCAAAGAAAAATGGACTATGATACCTAAACAACTAATAATTGAAGTGAAATCTGTAAGAATCAAGTTCTACACAACTGACCTCCTTTGAAAAGTTAGCAGGTGCGATCTTCCTTAGAGACAATGTTCGACGTTTAGCTTGAGATTTTCGCAAATTGGATGTGCACATTTCATAGGCCTCCATCAGCTTTTCAACGGTCATCTAGAAGGGATTGTACTGTCAAAATGGGAGCCAGGGAGTACTTATAGAATGAATTTAGAGAAAATTGCACATCACATTTATGAAGATGAGGCCTGGCACAAACATGGCATATTATTTGTGTCAAGCAGGAGCTACTATCTAAGATTGAAAATTTAATAAATAACATTTAATATTTACAAATTTATATATGAATCGTTTTATAATGCACTTATGAAATGAAAAATAAAACAGAATTGTATATACTTTTATCAAAAAAAATTACAAGTTAAATCTTGCTAGCATGAGCAGGGTCAAACCTAGCTCAGGCCAGCTGACCACCAGCTCCTTGAACAGAGCTAGTGGTACCATCTATAAAGTGGGATCCACTTAAGTTGATAAAAAGGGAAGATCATTTTACATTCTTATCTGTCATGTCAAAATCTGATGATGAAGTGTCATCTCCGATTGTTTGGTCCCCAGAACTATTCTACCAGAATTTAAGAGAAAAGGCATTATAATTCACTGGACTTGTATCATATATTTAAATTGTTTCTTTTGGGTTTTTTAAGGATACCTGATTATGATTCTCACTAGCCACTTCAGAGTCTCGGAAAGGGCTTGTACCTGTCAATAACAAATAACAAAAATGACTGATACTTTTGCAGTTAATAGTTATGATCGCCTGTTATGCTAATGAAATCTGAGCCTAAATATTCATCAATAATAAATTAACCTTGTTAGAAAGGTTCATGTAAAAAGGCCTATTATTGGGCCCATGTATTTAGTTTTTTCCCTCCTCTTATTAATCTCACATCTTGTATAGGACTTGCTCTCTCCTTTTCTCTCCTATATATTTGTATTCTCTCCTTGTATTTACATACACAAGAAATATATACAAGTTTTTGAGCTCTTTCTACATGATATCAGAGGGACTCGTTGCCTCCCGCGGACTCCCGAACTCTATCCGCTTCTTTTGATCCCCTGCGACCTGCTCGTCTACCCGCTGCGGCCTGCGGCTTCCTGCGGCCTGCTCAGTTTTATCGTTGTGGCCTGCGCTCTGCCGTGGCCTCCCTTCGCCGCTTGGCGAACTGCGACTTCAGTCTTCAGCGGCCTGTATTTCTGCATCTGCTTCCTCTTCTTCACCGTGATTCCACCCTCCTCCTCGGGCTTCTTATAGTCACTTCTCTCCCTGTCCCATGGGGCCCACTTCTCCCTGCAGCTCTCATTCAGTCCGATGCGTGCTCCTCCAGTCCGCTGCGAGCTCCTCTTCTCCATGCGGGCTTTCATCCAGTCCGCTTTCTTCCCTTCTCTCCATCTTGTGAGCTTCTACCCCTGTCCAGACTGAGCTCTCTTCTCGCTCGCGGTCTCTTGGTTTTTCCCGCCGCGGACTGTTCATATCCGTTGCGGGCTCCCTGCTCGTGGTATCAAAGCGGACAGCTCCAGTCCGCCCTGCTCGCGGACTGTTAAAGGTCGCAGCATTTTTCCCCTCTTGCGGACTGCTCCACCGCGACCTCTCTCTATCACGGATTGTTCCTAACCGCTGCGGACTCTCTCAAATCGCGGACTGCTCCAGTCCCTTGCTGCGGCTCTCTCTCTTCTCGCGAGCTGCTCCAGTTCCTTTGCATTTCCCTTCTTGCGGACTGCTCCAGTCCACTGCTGTCTATCTCCACTCGCCGAGCTCCCTTCCTGCACTTGCGGACTACCCTCTCTACTCGCTACGGACTGCCCCAGTTTGTTGCGGACTGCTCCTCCTTGCCTCTTTCCCTAGGCACTGCGACCCGCCCTTCGGGGTTCTTGCTCGCTCTCTTCCCAGCGGGCTCTTGCGTCAGTCCGCTTCTGCAGTCCGTTGGTTCTGCTTCCTCTCCCCGCAATGACTTCCAGCGACTCAACAGCGGCCAACCCCTCTACCGACCGCCCGGCACCTGTTCCTGAAATCCGTGATGAGCTGCGGATTACAACTATTTCTCTCTCCGGGAAGAAGAATTTTCACCCTTGGGTTCATTCTATTTGTCGGGTTCTTCAGGCCAAGGGCCTTTTACCTCACCTCACTCAGGCTCCTACTTCTCCTTCTACCGACGAATGGCTCCGCAATGATGGCCGTGTTCAGACCTGGCTCCTCAATTTCCTCGATGGCGAACCATATCAGATGGCATGTATCACGAAACGGCCATAGCTATGTAGGATGAACTGCACTCCCTGAACTCGGGTAAACACAGTCTTCAACATCTCTATGACATACTCACCGATCTTCTGGCTCTTGACACGGGGGGGGGCTTCGGACATGACCTCGTTTGTCACTCGTGCAAAGACTCTCGCCGAGGCCTGGATTCAACATCAACCGTCTACCAATGAGCATGCTACTCAGCGTACTCAGAAAGAGGTCGTTTGCATTTCCATCATGATGGCTCGTCTCCCGCCTCACCTTCATAATACTTGCACCCAGATTCTGGCTTCGTCCATTATACCCTCCTTATTTGATGTATGTTCCATGCTCCTTCGTGTTTCACCACCTCCTGATACTACTGCACCCCCGCCCTCGGTCCTTCTTTAGCAAACCACACCACCTTACTGCCCCCACCTACTTTCGTTCGTGGTGGTCGTTCGGGTTCTAGGTGCCGCAGGCGCGGTGGTCGGGGTCGGCCGACTTGTTCCTACTGCGGAAAGGACGGCCATTATGCGGCGACCTTCTACAAGAAGATTGGTTATCCTCCTTGTCCGACAGCCTCGGTTGCTGCGGACACATCCTCTGCCGCTCCTTCTGACCTTGAGGTTGTTCGTCTCCAGCTCCAGCAACCCCAAGAGCTTGCTCAACCCGCCCCCTGCCTCCATCGCCACCGCCTCCAACGCAGGTAGTGCTTGTTTATCCACCAGACCGCGATGGATCCCGGACTCGGGTGTCACTCATCATATTACCTCGCAACGGCCACCCAAGTACACGGCTTCTCATCCAAAGTATATCACTGTGGAAAATGGGGAGACGGTTCCCGTCTCCGGCTCGGCTGACCTTGTACTCAACTCATCACTCTCTCTTCGCTCGGCTCTTCATGTTCTGAGCTCCCCGTTCAATTTACTTTCTGTTGGTCGCCTTACAAATGATCTCAATTGCTCTGTCATATTCACCCCCTCTTCTTTTCTCATACAGGATCAGCAGACGCGGACTATCATTGGTAGAGACACACTGCAGAGCGGGCTCTACCTTCTCGATGACTATCCCACTGTTCTATCTTCTGTCTCCTCCAGTGAGTGGCATCGACGTCTTGACCACGCTCCTCTCCCGGTGCTCCAGCGGGCTCTTCCTGATGTTTCCCTTCATCTTTTTCAGTTTGAATCTTGTATCTTCGGCAAGCAGTCGCGTTCTTCTTTTCCTGCACATTGTACCCGGAGAACTGCTCCTTTTCATTTAGTGCATTCAGACATTTGGGGTCTTTATAAAGTTACTAGTATTTCTGGTTATCGCTATTTCATCACGTTTATTAATGACTACTCTCGCACAACGTGGTAATACTTACTGCGTGATCGTACCGAGCTTCCCCGTGTCTTTCGGGCCTTTGTCTTTGAAACTTGTACGCAATTCAACACTACCATCAAAACATTACGCACCGATAATACTCGCGAATACACTAGCCACGGCTTTGCGGACTTGTGCTCTGAATTCAAGATTCTTCATCAAACATCATGTGCTTACACACCCCAGCAAAACGGCGTTGCCGAACGGAAGAACCGGTACTTGCTTGATGTTGCCCGCTCTCTCATGCTTCAAATGCATGTCCCCAAGAGTTATTGGAACTTTGCGGTCTCTACTGCGTGCTTCCTGATCAACAGACTCCCTTCCTCCGTCCTCCACTATGCTACTCTGTTTAGCCTCCTCTTTCCCTCTACTCCGGCTTTCCCTCTTCTGCCTCAGTTTTTTGGCTCCACCTGCTATGTCCACCGCCTGGGTTCGTCCACGGACAAGTTGGAACCCCGGGCCACTAAACATGTCTTCGTTGGCTATTCACGTACGCAGAAAGGCTATGTCTGTTACTCTCTCCGCTACCCGCAAGGTTTCCGTTTCTGCAGATGTTACCTTCCGGGAAGATCAACCGTTCTTCTCTGCACCTTTACCCACTCCTTCCACGCCGGAACCTCTACTACCACTCCTTCCCACGGCCTGTTATTCCCGTTACTACACCTCTACAACTGGGACCACCTGCTCCGACTCCTGCCCCTTCCAGGCCACCTGTCATCCGTGTCTACTCTCGCCGCCCGACCGACTCTGTTGCCCCTCTGCAGTCGGCCTCGACCTCGGCTACTCCGCACCCTGCTGATCAGGTACCTGCCTCCACTGCTCATCCTCAGGCAAACTGTGTCTCCTTGCATCGCCTCTCTCCTCACCTCCACACATTTGCTACTTCTCTTTCCTCGATTTCGGTTCCTAACTCTGTGCAGAAGGCGCTACAACATCCTGGATTTCTCTCCTATATATTTGTATTCTCTCTTTGTATTTACATACACAAGAAATATATACAAGTTTTTGAGCTCTTTCTACAAACCTTATCCTAAATATTTAGGGCAACAATATGATTATTTTTTGCATTGAACAGACCGATTAAATTCAAGTATTCCTTCTGCAAGCATTGGCACAATTTTAGGTAAAAATATTGAAATTTGGTAGTTCAATGACATCTCGAGATAATGATATTATGTGACAGGCCTTCCTCATCATCAAATTACATAAGGGGTCAAAAAATGCAAATCATGCAGGCAAGCATATGCAACTCATTTCTCAAGCAGCTAAGGATTTAGCTAAAACAAAACTAAACTAACCATTTAAAATCATATTATCTTGTCCCGGATTGAGGATGGCACTGGTTCCAAAAATTCAGAACTAAATGCCTCGAATTGGTGTTCACTACAGCATTCAAGAAACATGAACTAAAAATTCAGAACTAAATGCCTCAAATTGGTTCCAAAAATTCAGACTAAATGCCTTGAATTGATTCCAAAAATTCAGAACTAAATGCATCAAATTGTTGTTCACTACAGAATTCAAGAAATATGAACTATGTTAAACAACAAAAACTCATATATATTGCAATCCAACATTCGTATTTGCATCCTTTAATGCATCGGTTAATTAGTGCATGCATTGGCGGAAACATGCCCAGATGTATTCCTGAGAGACAGCAGGCAAGAATGGTCTCATAACTTCTAAAAGTAATAAAGAAATATTTTTTAACACGAATTAATATAGCATTTTGTAATCCATTCACATAAAAGTAAAAAAGAAAACAGTAAATTAATAATTTCTCTTGTTGGAGACCTAGGAGAAAATGGTGAAGAAGTCAAATAGGGGGGATAGGGAAGAGTGTTAAATTGGCACAAAAGCATAGGAAAAAAGAGAGAAAACACAGCTGAACTCAACATCCCTCCTCTGGTATTGAGGGCATTTTGGGAAATCCGTAAAATGAACATGACTCAAAAAACTTGTTAGGCGCACATACACACACATGTGGGCATGATAATTATATGAATGGAAGGAAAAAAGCAATAAGGTTGATTCTAATACGCTTTAGTCGTATCAAGAACGAGACCAAAGAACTTGTATTGCATTAAACAAAAATAAAGATACAATCAGGAGATAACTCCTGCTAAGCATTCGGATGTTGGATCCTCCTTGACACTCTACTATTCAAGAGAGCCAAACATCCAAAGACTCAAAAGATGAGCAAGACTCCACCCCTAGGGCTTCTTATATAGATGGAGCCCTCACTACAAGAAAAACACTTAAATAACACAATTGTTGGAATTATAAGGAGAGGGAAAATTGAAATTGATTTATTCATCCATAAGGGGTGTATATATATATGAGATTACATTAACCCACTAATAAACTACAACAACTCTAATAATAAAAATACTAATTTCTTCAACACTTCCCCTCAAGTTGGGCGTGTAATGTCTGTTATGCCCAACTTGCCAAGTATTTTGTCAAAGGAGCACTGACTCGGACCCTTGGTAAGCACATGTTACGGTTGCGCATGTCGACGAGACAAGCAAATGCAGACGAGACGTTGTGGCGAGTCTGCACGTGGAGGGAGACAATGAAGGACCCGTCTGGAGGAAAAGAGACCAAAGACGCATCGTCGATATGATTACTTTATTTGCATTTGTTATGTTATTTTCATTTATGTGTGCGATTTATTTTTTACACTGCTGTTTTATTATCCGCACCCCGCACCTATAAGGGGTTGTATTATACTTTTTTAATGATGCTTGGATGTATGGGATTTAGGGTTGCTCCCTAAGTTTTCCTCTAAGTCCTCTCCTTCACCTCCGTCGGCCCTTCCCCTTGCCGAATTCCTCTCCGAGATCATATTAATCTGGTCTGACCTGCCTCGCCGCCCGCCATCTAGCCGTCGTCGGAGATCGAGATTGAGAATAACGACGATTTTTGTTTCCGAGCCGATTCCGCTCGCGGCGTCCTTCTGTGAATTGTCGCAAAGTGCGATTCCAACTTTTGTGCATCCTCCTGTCGTCCGGATCCCTCGCTTCATTGCTTCCGCCATCTGCACTGCCGCCCAAGCCGCTGGTGCGGTGCTTTCGTTACCGCGCCAGACGAAGAGCCCGCCCTTCATCACTCGTCCATCACGAATCTATTGTCGACCACGCGTCCAGCAACCTGATCGGCACGCCACGCCCGCCCAGCGCCAGATCGCAGCGGTTGCTAGTCCAACTCCCAGATCCCAACCGATCTGGCAATAATCCATCGATCCCTTCTGTGATCTCCAACCAAAGGCGCTTCTGCCTGCACTGCGCACACCAGCGCCGAGTTCCGTCAGGCGCGGACCCTCCAGCACCGACCACCTGCCTGCATCCTGCAGGGACGTTTTTTACCCTGCCTTTAGTCGTAGCATGTGCCCCCAAGCACCCCAATCGACCCTGTCGCCGCGTGCTGTCATCGATGTCACCTCTATGGCTCCGCACACTCACCAAAATTATGAAGCCGCTGTGAATGTCACCGACGACAACCTTAGCTGCCGCGTGGATGCTCACAATCAACTGCTCGCCTTCATGCACGCTTCGCTCCTCACCCTCCACTCCAAGATTGAATCCCTCGAAGCGTCTGCCGTTGTCATTTCCGCCAAACCCGACTTTGGATCACCCGCGGACGACGCATGCCAACGGGGCGCGCACACTCTGAAAAACATCGTGGCAAGTCCGCACGCGGAGGGAGACGATGACGGGTCCGTCTGGAGGAGAGACCGAAGACGTGTCGTCGACATGATTACTTTACCTGCATTTGTTATGTTAATTTCATTTATGCGTATGCTAGCGCTTGGATAATGGCTTCCAATTGCTGCGTGGTTTCTCTTCAAGACTGGTTTATGGCTTCACAAAGAGCGGCCTCGCTCGGGCTAGAGCGACTAGGGTGCTGAGCAAACTCGCGGTTTGCCATTTCTAACCGCTGGCTTCACCAACGACTCACTATCTGAAGGTCGCTTGTTCGGTTGCTGGTGCTAGAAATGCACCACCACAACCACACGCACAGGGGAGCTAGGGGAAGGAGAAGGCTGCGAGTAGCCGGTTACTAGCAGTTAAGAAAATGCGAATAGCGAAGGACGGTGGCAGCGACAACACCAGACTTCGCCCGACGCAACAAATGTCACTCTTGCGGCTGGCTTCCTATTGAAGATAAAAATGATTACAGTCGGATAAGAAGGAAGAGCCTAAGCGAACAGGAGACCATTAGGCACTAGATTCGAGACCGCTACCATAGGAGGCTAGCTTGAGGATTCGAAGCAGTGTGCCTAAACAGTACTATTCACCCCTATTCATAGGCTCGGGGGTCTGCCCAAACGTGCAGGGCTAAGATTACCGGCTGCCCGGGGTACAGGAGAGACAGGTGGCGATGAGAATATACAAGGGGTGAGAATAAAAGAGCAGCAACCTGACGGGGTGGCCAAGCGGTCAGCTTCACGTCTGGATGGCGTCTCCCTATCGACTTTACAGCTTGGCGAGCTCTGCGGCTAAGCGGATAGACCGGGGCTAACTGCTCGGACTTGAGAAAAACTTGGTCACGGGTTTCCGGGTAAACATTCGGGTCTTTTGTTTTGCCATCATGTGTTCATGTCAGGCGTCTTTTATTAATCGAGTTGGTGTACGAATCTGCAGTGTTTATTGTTTCATGATTTTCTTTTTATTTTGAGATTGTTTACACTCGCATTTGTTTGTCGCATTATATATAGACCCCTTGATTGACGTGTTGTTGTGCGACCTTAAGGTCACAAGTTCAAGTCTTGAAAGCAGCCTCTTGCAAAAATGCAGGGTAAGGTTTGCCCACATTTCACCCTTGTGGTGGGACCCTTCCCAAAACTCTCACTATGCGGGGATGTTTTGTCTACCAAGCAGCCCATATATAGACCCCCTTGGGTCATGAGAAAGAGATGAATGAATTAATCCAAGTTTTTTCTCTCTTTTTTTTCTCTCTAGTTCCTTTCTCTTCATCCCCATTCTAGGAACAAGGCTCACCTCCTCCTTTGTCCTCCTTCGGGTGAGCTTAGCTCCCTTGCATCTTTGCTTCTACTACTACCTACGAGGAGACCCCGACAAAGTAACATGATAGGACCATAATAGGATCATAGTACAATATATATTTCAAAACATGGTAATATCATTAGTATCTGTCATTCCTTTTCACATTGTTGAGAAACCTGAAAGCTTGTATGTATTGCTTGTGTGTGTAAATACAAGGAGAGAATACAAATATATAGGAGGAAGAGAGAGAGAATAAATCATATACAAAATGTGAGACTAAAGAGGAGAGAACAAGAAAATGGGCCCAAAAAATGGGCCTAATACATGTGCTATTCTGACACTCCACCGCAAGCTGGAGCGTACAAATCGTATGCACCAAGCTTGGACAAGCATTGATAGAAAAGTGCCTTGGGAAGAGCCTTTGTGAGGACATCCGCAACTTGTTTCGTCCCTGGGACATGCTTTAGATCGAGCTTCTTCATTTGAACTTTTTCCCAAATGAAGTGACAATCGACTTCAATGTGCTTCGTTCTTTCGTGGAAGACTGGGTTCTTGGCGATATGTATAGCCGCTTGACTGTCGCAAAGGAGAACAGCCGGAGATGGTAATTTTACACCCAAATCAGTGAGAAGACTCTCAAGCCACGTCAGTTCCGAAACAACAGATGTCATTGCCTGGTATTCTGCCTCAGCCGATGATCGAGCAACGACCGCTTGTTTCTTGCTTCGTCATGTAACCAAATGTCGTCCAAAGTATGTGCAAAAGCCACTAGTAGATCGTCGGTCATCAAGAGAACCAACATAATCAGCATCTGAGTATGCCACCAAAGTTGGAGCAGAAGAAGAGCTCCGGTAAACAAGTCCTTGACCAGGAGCTGTTTTAAGATAATTGAGAATACGTTCCACAGCCTGAAGATGAGATCTTCAAGGAGAGTGCATGTATCGACTGACAAGACCAACATCAAAAGAAATATCTGGTCTGGTAACCGTGAGATAGATCAATTTTCCAACGAGTCGACGATAATATTCAATATTCTGGAGAAGTAGATCCGAGTCAGATGCCTGGGCGCACAACTTGTGGTTTACATCCATAGGGGTATCACTTGGCTTACATCCTGAATGACCAGCATCATGAAGAAGGTCAAGACAGTACTTCCGTTGAGATAGAGTAAGCCCATTTGGTCGTCTGACAACCTCAAGACCCAAAAATATCTTAGAGGTCCCAGATCCTTAGTCTAAAAGACAGAGTTTAGATGTACTTTGACTGCCTGAATCCCTTGTGAGTCATCTCCTGTAATGATGATATTGTCAACATAAACTAGCAGAAGGACCGTCCCTGTCGGTCGGTGACAAGTAAACAGCGAGAAGTCGGCCGAGCTTCGAGTAAAACCGATGTCACGAAGGACCTTACTGAATTTTTCAAACCATGTCCGTGGAGATTGTTTGAGACCATAGAGATCCTTTAGAAGGCGACAGACATGAGACTCCCCCGTGGTCTCAAACCCGGGTGGTTGTTGCATGTAGACCGTCTCTTGGAAATCCCCATTTAAGAAAGCATTCTTGATATCCAGCTGAAAGACGGGTCATTGGCGATGAACAACGACAGAGATGAGGACACGAACGGTATTGAGCTTGGCGACCGGAGAGAAGGTTTCCTCATAGTCGAGTTCCTGTTGTTGGGTGAAACCACGAGCCACGAGACGAGCTTTTAGACGGTCAATGGTCCCATCAGCAGCATGTTTGATGACAAAGACTCACTTACACCCAACCGGTTGCTGACTCGGAGGAAGGGGCACGACGGTCCATGTCTGGTAAGCTCAGAGAGCAGACATTCTTCCTCCATGGCGGCCCGCCAGCCTGGATGTGTAAGCGCCTCCTGCACAGAGTTAGGAATAGCAACCGAAGAGAGAGAGGTAGCAAATGTGCGCAGAAGGGGAGAGAGGCGATGAAGAGAGACGTAGTTTGCCAGAGGATGAGCAGTGGAATGCGGTACCTGATCAGCAGGAGGCGGAGTATCTGTGGTAGAGGGCGTCTGCAGAGGGGCATCAGAACGGGGAGGGCGACGAGTGTAGACACGAACAACGGGTGGTTTGGAGGGAGCAGGAGCCGGTGCAGGAGAGACCGGCGAAGGTGGTGGAGTAGCGAGAATAACTGAGCGTGGGATGGATGGCGGGAGAGGAGTTGGGGGTGGAGTAGCGGGTAAAGGAGCAGAAAAAAATGGTTGTTCTTCCCGGAAGGTAACGTCAGCAGAAACGGAGATCTTTCGAGTAGCTGGAAAGAAACACACAGCTCTTCTGGGTACGCAAATAGCCGATAAAGATGTGTGGAGCTGCCCGGGGATCCAACTTATCTGAGGATGGCCCCAGACGGTAGACGTAGCAGAGGCTGCCAAAGACACGAGGCGGGAGAGGAAAAACCGGAGTTGAGGGAAACAAAAGGCTAAACGGAGTAGCATAGTTGAGAATAGAGGAAGGGAGACGGTTGATGAGAAAGCAGGCAGTCGAAACCGCAAAGTTCCAATAAGGCTTGGGAACATGCATTTGGAGCATGAGGGAGCGGGCAACATCTAGTAAGTGGCAGTTCTTCCTCTCAGCAACACCGTTTTGCTGGGGCGTGTAAGCACAAGAGGTTTGATGAAGAATCCCGAATTCAGAACATAAAGCGGTAAAGTCGTGGCTGGTGTACTCACGAGCATTGTCGGTGCGGAGTATTTTGAGTGTGGTGTGGAATTGTATACGAGTCTCGAGGACAAATGCCCGAAAAACCCAGGGAAGCTCGGAGCGTTCACGAAGTAAGTATAGTCACGTAGTTTGAGAGTGATCATCAATAAATGCGATAAAATAGCGAAAGCCAGAGATACTGGGAATCTTAAAAGGACCTCATACATCAGAATGTACTAAATCAAAGAGAGCAGCGCTCCGAGTACAATGCGAAGGAAAAGAAGAACGCGGCTGTTTGCCGAGGATACATGAGTCACACTGAAAAGGAGTAAAAAAGGATATCTGGAAGAGCCCGCTGGAGGACCGGCAGAGGGGCATGCCCAAGTAGACGATGCCATGCAGTGGAAGATACGGAAGACAGAATGGTGGGAGATTCGTCGAGAAGATAGAGCCCGTTCCGCAGCTGGCCTATACCAATGGTAGTCCGCGTCCGCCGATCCTGTATAACAAAGGAAGAGGAAGTGAATATAACGGAACAATCAAGATCACTCGTAAGACGTCCAACAGATAGTAAATTAAATGGTGAACTCGGAACATGAAGAGCCGAGCGAAGGGAAATGGACTGGTTGAGAGAAAGATCTGCCGAGCCGGAGACGGGAACCAGCACCCCATTGGCCACAGTGATAGACTTCGGATAAGTAAAATCTGAGTACTGGGCAGGCCGTCGCGAAGTAATGTGATGAGTGGCACCAGAGTCCACAATCCATCCCAGACTGGTGGAGAGACAAGTAGTACCTGTGTTGGAGACGGAGGCGACGGAGGCAGATGGTGGGTTGAGCAGGCCCTGGAGATGCTGGAGCTAAAGACGGACGGTCTCAAGATCGGGAGGACTGACGTCAGTAAAACCAGAAGCCGTCGGGCGAGGAGGATAACCAATTTTCTTATAGCAGGTCGCCTCCAGATGACCATCTTTCCCGCAGAAGGAACACTTCGGCCGACCCCGGCCACCACGGCCACGGCCCCGAGAGCCCGAACGTCCCCCCCGAGCAGAAGGAGGGAAAGGTAGGAGCGGAGGGGCCT
The DNA here is from genome assembly GCA_039583875.1 of Platanthera guangdongensis. Classification (NCBI taxonomy): domain Eukaryota; kingdom Viridiplantae; phylum Streptophyta; class Magnoliopsida; order Asparagales; family Orchidaceae; genus Platanthera; species Platanthera guangdongensis. The sequence goes on along the minus strand of CM077154.1, from coordinate 227,668 downwards.
GCTGTAGAAGGGTCAGGGGAGGAGCAGAAGTAGCCGGAGGAGGTGATACACGGAGAATCATGGAGCATACATCGGAGAAGGATGGTGTGGTGGGAGCAGTCAGGACCTGAGCATGAATGCTCTGAAGGTGAGTGGAAGACGGGCCATTATGATGGCAATGCATGCGACTTCCTTCTGAGTGCGCTGAGCAGCATGATCATTGGTGGGTGGCTAATGCTGTATCCAGGCTTCTGCAAGAGTTTTAGCCAGAGCGACAAAAGATGTCATATTTGAAGCCCCGCCAGTGTCGAAAGCAAAGAGGTCAGTGAAGATGTCGTAGAGATGCTGAAGACTGTCGTGGCCTGAGTATAAGGAATGCAGCTCATCCCACATAGCCTTGGCGGTGTCGTGGTACATAGCCATCTGGTAAGGCTCACCATCTAATGAATTCAGGATCCAAGTCTGAACGCGGCCATCATTATGGAGCCAATCATCGGTAGGAGGAGACGGAGGTACCTGAGTAAGGTGAGGTAGGGCTGATATCGAGTCGAGTTCGAACTATTTTGGCTCGGCTCGAAATTGAAATTTTCGACTCGAACTCGGCTCGAAATCGAAATTGATTTCGAGTCGACTCGACTCGAAATGACTCGATTCCGAGTCGGCTCGAAATCGAATCGGATCGGCTCGAAATCGAATCAAGTCGGCTCGAAATTGAGCAATATTCCAACTTTGCTTTAAATTGCGCAACTTATAAATTTAGCCTCTTAAAGTCTTCATTCTTTTTATTAGAAATTTTATTATTTTAATCTTAAAATAAGAATATATTAATAAATACATAATTTTTTTAATTAATTCGAGTTGATTCGAATCATATTTTGAGCGATTCAGGGCTGGCCCGAAATTGACTCGAAATCAGATTCGAGTCAAATTGAATCGACTCAAATTGAATCGACAATTTTAACCAATCCGACTCGGCTCAATTTTCGAACGATTCAAGCGAGAGCAAGCCGGGCGGACCCTTGGCTTGAAGAACCCGTCTGGAGTAGGATAAAATTTTTCTTACCAGAAAGAGAGATGGTAGTGATCAGGCACGGACTTTAGCAGAGTCAAGGACAGGCCGGGCAGTCAATAGGCGGACTGGTCGCCGAGCCAGTGGAGGTACCCGAAGAACCCATAGAGGTAGACCGCAATAACAAATCACCGAGGGAGACCGCTGCGAGAAGAACAGGAGGTCGCACGACCAGGCCGCAGTGGGAAGGATGGAGAAGACCGGGACCAAAGAAAACGCGGGAAGGCACCAGTCCGCGCGGTTACGCCGGACACCAGCGATGTTGCAAATCGCGACCAAAATGCGGACAGGGAGGAGTCTGCTCGGTTTAGGTGAACACAGCGGCGGTCAGAGCACAAGAAGCAGCGAGGATAACACGAGTCCGCAGCGGACAGGAGCAGTCCGCAAAAGAGAAACTGCGGCGGACAAGAGCAATCCGCAGAAGAGAGGAGCAGGCCGCAGGAGAAAGGAGGCTGCGGCGGACAGGAGCAGTCCGCAGGAGAGAAGAGCATGTCGTAAGAGAGAGGAGGTCGCGGCGGACAGGAACAGTCCGCAGAAGAGAGGAGCAGGTCGCAGGAGAAAGGAGGCCGCGGCGGACAGGAGCAGTCCGCAAGAAAGAAGAGCAGGCCGCAAGCGGGAGAAGCCTGCAACAGTTAGTATAGAGGAGCTCGAGCCCGCATCGGACAAGAGCAGTCCGCAAGAGACGGCGGATAGGAAGTTGCACAGGGAGAGGGAGATATAAAGAGCAGGCCGTGAATAGAGAGGAGCAGTCCGCGAGTAGAGAGGCTCGAGCGGACAGAAGAAGAGGAGCTCGCACCGGATAGAAGAGGTGGGTCCCACGGGTTAGAGCAGAAGATGGCTATAAGAAGCCTAAGGAGGGTGGAACCACGGAGAGAGAGAGAAGCGAGACAGATGCAGAGGGGCAGTCCGCAGAAGCCACGCAGATAAGGAAAAAACAGACCGCAAGAGACCGGTGCGGACAGACAGGCAGGCTGCAGGGGAGGGCGGGCTGGGTGGTTTGACGAAAAGGGAAACCGCAGCTAGAGGAACCTCTAGAGGACCGAACCTGACTCTGATACCATGTTGAGAAACCTCAAAGCTTGTATGTATTGCTTGTGTGTGTAAATACAAGGAGAGAATACAAATATATAGGAGGAAGAGAGAGAGAATAAATCCTATACAAGATGTGGGACTAAAGAGGAGAGAACAAGAAAATGGGCCCAAAACATGGGCATAATACATGGGCTATTCTAACACACATAAAAGAAGAAAAGCGAAAAGGAGAAAAACAGAGGGAGGTAAGCACTACCAATTAAGATTTTGTATGTAATAGCACCACACTGAGCACAATAATACATTGCATTAATCTAATTGCATGTGCTTCCAAGTCATCAAAAATTAATGGTCAAAAGTGAAACTTTGCACAATAAGATCAAGAACACCAAGATTCAAGCATCTTCTGTTGTTAAACTTGCACACTTAAATGCCTAATTCATCATTAATCTGCATTCCTAAGTAATATGCAAGCATAGGGCTACTAAAATGTATAACTGAAGTGAGCATTTGTGCTTTATCGAGCAGACTATAGTGGCGTGGGATGCTAATACGCTATTTAGACAGATTAAACGATGAAAAAAAAGGAGTAAAATCAAGGAAAAGTGAGCAACGATCATATATAAATCATTAAACTATCACGTTCCACTATAAATTAAAATCCAAGACCTTGGATCAACTTAAGATTTTGTCTGAAGATTTATTAGTCATTGCTACAATAACCTCCTATTTTACACCTCACATTTAATATTCTAATTGCGTGTAATCATCACTTAATAATAAATATACATTAATAATAAACATTCTTGCATTCTATTTATTCAGTCAGATATTACAAACGCAACTACAAATTTTATTTCAAAAAAGTATTTAAAAATAGAGCACGCTATGAAAGTTTCATATATCTTATCAATCTAGGGAACATGTTGATTTCTAGTCTTTACTTTCCATAGGACGTAAAATTCTGACTCAAAACTACTTGCATGTTATGGACCATTACCATGAGAGCTTAGAGCTTCTGTCTGAGAAAGTATTTGGGAACCAACCATATTGGCAAATATCGTTGCTGACTCTTTGTGATCTTCAGTGAGTCCAATATACAACATATGATCCAATCTACTCTGGAAAATTGCGGGAACTAGTTAAAAGCAAGTCAACTCAAAAGCTTGCATCTGCATGATTGGCCTAAAAACAACAGAACCAGAATAATATATGCTCACCTTTGCTACTTTTAAAATATAGTGACCGAGCACCGAATACCTCCTGACACAGTGGCGTATTTTAGCAGATTCGGCAAGAAAAGAATTGTTTGTTAAACCAGCTACCTGTTAAGGGACAAAAAATAGGAAAATTTGCTTGTTAAATAACTTAATCCAGTAAACTGATAAAAGGGTTTCTGAAACTAAGCAGCTTTCTAAGTTTAGACTATTACTCCTCAAAAATATGCAATATACCACAAAAAAACCTGATAAACTGAAATTGAGTAGCTTTCTAGGATTAAACTATTAATTCTTGAAAAGTATCCAACGTACTACAAAGAAAACATAATGTAGTGCACTTCCTATGAGGAAATTGTTGAAGATTTTACATAATATTCAAATAATTGAAGCCCAATAAATTGAAAAACATCGCGGTAGTTGCAATGTGGCACAAGAAGAAGATTAAACATTGCTAAATTAATTCATTGTTATATCTTGACAAACAAATAGCCAAAGGTACAATGTAACTTCAAAGATCAACATACTTCAAAATTTATTATTTAACCATCAGACTATCATAATACATACATTAATTTCTTTATTACTTATTATCCGTTGTCCCCAATCTAGGGGATGAAAGTTTCCTTAATTATTTAGGAAAGAAAACCATTCTTGCCTATTAAGGATGGTAATTTGATACAGGCACAGCCACGACCAACATATTGCGAGTCTACTCTCCCAGCAAGATGAAGGTAAGCCCAATTTTGAGGTAGGCACAAGTAGCACCTAGATTTATCTTAGTAAACCATTTAATTTATTTCTTGTTTTATATTATTTCCCATTGAATGTGTTATGGGTTGTGTACTATTATGTTATGGGCTGTTAATTAGTATTATAATTATCTAGGTTTCTAATTGTTATCATTATGTAGGGGCCTCGAGCTCCGGGTCTAGTATTAGGTGTCATTATTAGTTTTTGTCTTTTTATATGTTGTAGCCTATATAAAGGCATTGGATGTGTTGTATGACTCAAGCAAGAAAGAATTCTAGTTCCCGTCTTTTGAATGTGAGATCTTGGTGGCTCTCTCCTCTAACGAGCAACCTCGCTTAAGCAGCCACGATTAAGGCTCCATTATATCCTCCACCACCATCACAACCAACTCCGGCCTCTACTCCGGCGAGACGCCGCTGTTACAGAAGTAGGTCTGTAACAACTTGGTATCAGAGACATTGGTCCTCTTCCGCCAAGCACGTCGGCACCTTCCGCAAATCCATTCAAACCGCTGGCAGCCACCGCAACTTCAGTCGTCCACAACGCCCTCTTCCGCATGCGCCTTCGCCTTCCCCCAAGCAAACTGAACCGCCGACAAGCCTCCTGCGGGACCCTAGTCAGCTTTCCACAGGGATAGGAAGCCTCCTCCAAGCGCAACTGCCCTCCATCCCCGATCAGCTTTCCTGACACGACTCAGCTATGACGACGCACTACCCCAGTAACGCTCATCTGCACTCGCTCTACAGCCCTCCCCAGCGGCTCCTTTTTTTTGCATTTGCATTATCTTTCGTGGGGAGAGCAGGCGTCAGCTCCACATCCCGACGTCCGCGCCTTCTTTCAGCACATTGAACTGACAGACAACCACCGCTTACGTCTCCACGTGGGATCTCCTCGAGCCACACCCGCTTGCTAGCAGTTTTGAGCCTCTGCCCTATTTTTGTCTCTCGAGCCCTGCGCTTCTTTTACATCCCCAACACGCTTCTTTTACGCACTCTCCACGGTCCTCTGTGGGCCAGTTTTATTTTTTAGCAACTGCCAACCGGCCCACTACATCACACATTTAAAGTTCTTTTTAGTTGTTGCCAGCCGATCCCTCCACCACCAGCCCCATTTGGAGTTCTCTTGGTTATCGCCATTGGACGGCAACGCGGCTCCCGCGGGCCGCGGCAACTCCCAACCCGCCGCTTCGAAGGACTACTCGTCCCACCACTCTTTCTCTCTCTCTCTCTCTCTCTCTCTCTCTCTCTCTCTCTCTCGTGCTACTTCCACCAGTACGATGACCGACGCCTCAGATTTCATGGCGGCTCTCCAAGATTTTAGGACCTCCATCGAGACCCATTTTTGGGACGCTAAAATATACCATCTGGACACTGAAACACACCATCGGGACGATATTGCCGCCCTCACCCTCAAGCTTAATGAGATGACTGCCGCAGTTCTCGTGGCCACCACTCCACCTACGAATCACGCCAGCAGCAGTCAGGCGCCCCCGCCTCTGCCTCTGCCGCATATCTGCCACGAGCCGCCAGCCTTCCTCCGACAGAAGTGGCTATGCAACCACGCTACACCAGGTTGGGCTTTCTCACCTATGATGACAAAACTGATCCATTGGCCTGGCTCACCGGGTGCGAGCAATTCTCGGCCACCAACAAATTCCAGTCGTTGATCGACTTCCTCTAGCCTTTTTTCCTCCGACTCGACTCAGCTCTACTTTGAGTCACTCGTCTCCACACCGATCGTCCAGGCCTGATATAGGACGACTTCAAGCGGTATTGCCCTCCCATTCGCAGCAACCCCCTCGATGCTCTTACAACACTCCGTCAAACGAGCACAGTGGGTGATTACTTGAAGTGGTTTCAACTGTTCCTGTCACACGTCACACTTCCCCCAGCAATGCAAGTCGTCCTCTACACAGCCGTACTTCAAGAACGCCTACGACTGGATGTCAAATTTGAGACCCCGCCAGACTTAGTGACAGCTAGTAGTCTAGCCAGACAATGCGACAGCCGCCTCCAGTTGGCTCGGGAGGCCTACTTGCCCATTGACATCGGCACTCAACAAGGATGACTCAAGGGTCATCCCTCCCCGCCGGTCCAATGCTTAACTCGGCCTGAGATATTGGACCGCAGCGCTCAGGGTTTGTGTTTTAATTGCGACGAGCAGTGCACTCGCGGACACAGATGCAAAAAAATTTTCTACTTAGACGTCGAGGACTCAGACGAGGAAAGCATTGAATGACGCTCGTCTTCGTGTGATCTCCCTCGAACTTGGGGACATGCTCTTTTTGGACGGCGGGATTGATGTTATTGGTTGTGTACTATTATGTTATGGGTTGTGTACTATTATTAAATTATCTAGGTGTCTAGTTGTTATCATTATGCAGGGGTCTCCATCTTTGGGTCTAGTATTAGGTATCATTAATATTGTTTTGTCTTTTTATATGTTTAGGGCACAATGGTGACAAAGGATCAATATGAAAACCCCCACTATAGTGGGATAAAGGCTTGAGTGTTGTTGTTGTCTTTTTATATGTTGTAGCTTATATAAAGACATTGGATGTATTGTATGAATCAAGCAAGAAAAATTCTAGTTCCTGTCATTTAAATGTGAGATCTTGTTGGCTCTCTCATCTAACAAGCAACCTCGCCTAGGCAGCCACGATTAAGGCTCTGTTGTATCCTTCACCACCATCGCCACCGACTCCGGTCTCTACTCCGGCGAGTCACCGTTGTCACGGAAGTAGGCCCGTAACAGAATGTTATTCATATTGTATGTTATTTCCTATTGCATATTATTTCCTATTTTATATTGCATGTTACGGCACAAGCAGAAGTACGACACAGAATAAACAGTGGTGGCTATGCTTCAGGCAGATATTATCCAACACGGTGCAACCCCTTCTCCATCATGGACCTACTCGTGTGAAAGAAGCATGACAGTTGACGCTTATGTGAGGACTACAAAAAGCTCATCAAGCCCACCACGGCTACCAAGTATACAATCCCCTCACTCAGGATCTTTGGATGAGTTGCAGAGTGCTTAGTTTTTTCTCTAAATTTGCGTTCGTTGGATATCAAATTCTCATCTACCAGAAGATGTGCCCAATACAATTTTCATACGCATGAAGGACATTACAGGTTCCTAGTCATGCCTTTAGGATTGACTAACATGTCTGTCACATTTAGTTCTTGATGAACGATATTGTATAGCCTTCTCTCTAGAAGTTTGTACTCCTCTTCCTCAACGACATTCTAATTGGCAATACTTTGTGGAAGACCCGCTAGCCACCGCTGACATGTTCTCCACTTTCTGGTGTAGCATCAGTTATCAGTGAACCTCAAAACTGTCCGTTCAGATGTTTCAAAATGGCATATTGGGTCAAATCATTTTTGTGGAGGGCTTGACCATGGCCCTCTGCAACTCGCATCGTCCACAAGTTTCTTGTCCAGACAGGGTATTATCAATGTTTCATCTGTGACTAAGGACACATAGCCCGGACACTCACCAACCTCCTTAAGGGCATTAGGTTGTCCCTTTACATGGCTGCAAGAGGTAAAAGAGGCAATTATCGGGCTCCAACGGGCTCCCCTTTTAGCACTTGTTCTTGTCATGCCGGGCTTGTCCAATTCCTTTGTGATCAAATAATTCTTTTGGTAGCAGGATCAACGTCATTCTCCGCGACCCTGATGCACCACTTAAGCATAGGACATCGAGCATATGTCCCTCACTTTATCCACTCAATACTAATGCCCATATTTGTTTGGTCGCAGTCTCCAACATATCTTCCAATATAGTGGTCGGGTCATTGACACATAAAGAGGACATGGGGACCCTTGCTACGGGCCCATCATAGTAAGTCATAGTCCCACCTGGAGATTGTCCATACTTTCGGCTGATCAGCAACCAGTTCTATTTCAAAAATTGTGTAATCATCGTCGGCGATTCACTGTGGATCCAGCGCCTTCTTCACAGGTTCCATGTGAATTCCACCAGCAAACGCTTTGACGCCTATCCGGACAACCAAATGTTGGTGGTACCCTCTTCTGGTGAAAAATGTTGACTTTCATAAGATAAGTAATGGTGAATTGCATCACATGCCCACGAGCAAAATATAAAATTGTCTCCTATGGACCTCCTTCCACCCATTCACATACAAAATACAATTTGGGAAGACATTGAAATGGACTTCATCACACTTGCATGTCACGCTCTAGTGGTTACGATTACCTTCTCATCATGATGGATCGAATCTCGAAGTATAACCAATTAATTCCATTGAAACATCCATACAACGCAATGCCAATCTTTAAAGTCCTGATCCATGTAATTGTTTGTCTACATGGCTTCCCACGGTCCAACATCTATGACCATTGACCACAATCCGACTTTCATTAGCTCTTTTGAACAAGATCTACTGAAGTTGTAAACCACCAAACTTAAGTTAAGCATAGCATATCACCCTTAAACCAAGAGTCAATCTGAGGTTTGAAAATGCGTGTCAAGACCTACTTACAATGATTTGGATATAAGTAGCTTGACAATTGTGCAACTGGATTCCGCAAGTCAAATTATAGTAGAACATAACTTCATCTAGCATTTTGCCCTTTTAGATCATCTTCGTCTGGTTGTGTCCTATGTTGTTAAAGGCGCGCCTAAGGCTCAAACCTCACCAAGCTCAGACGTTTGGGCATTCGTGCGCCTTTTAGTTGAGAGATATGAGATATTAGTATTTAATATATAAGATATTTGTATTAACTACGTAATATTTGTGCGAACACTATTTAGGAATTATTGCTACACATGGATCAATGACTTGTCACCAAGTCGTATTCTGATGTAATAGTATAAATACCCCCTATGTGGAAGAATAAGATCATCGAAGTTATTATTTCTGCTCCTTATTTCTACTTGGTATCAGAGGGAGTATCAGAGGGAGGTTCCCTAAAATCCCGTCCGTTCCCGACTCCGCCGTCTCGCTCGTTCCCAACTCCACCGATCCCACATCCCGCTCATCCGTCGCCCTCTTCTCCGACACATCTCACACAGTCTTCGCCCCTCCCGTTAAGGATGGCGGGCGACTCTACCGCTGGCTGCTGAGAGAGGTGTCGTCGCCGCCCCTCTGTGACGCAGTCTGTCGATTCGACCTTCCTAATGCCAATTTCTGCATGACGAAGGTGCCTATGCACGGCTAGGTACCCTTCCAGCGACCCTTCTGCACCGCTGGCCGCCGCCGGCTTCCAGTCCTGCCGATTCCAGCCGATCCAGGTCGCCCCTCTGCCGATCCAAGCGGTTCTTCGGCGTCGGGTTACTGTTCCAACATGGAGGACTCTTCCGTGACATCACCAGATGTGATTCCGCCTCAAATGAGCGACCCTCCGCGGGCTCATGGTCACTCCTCTCTGAAGATCACCACGGTCCCGTTGGACGACACAAACTATCTTGAATGGTCTCAGGCGGCGCAACATGTCATTCGTAGCCATCAGTTGTGTGGTTACATTGATGGTACCCGTACTGAACCCCAAAAAACGGATCCCTCCTAGAAGAAATGGGATTTCGAAAACTCCTTGATTATTTTGTGGCTCCTACACTCTGTCTCCGAAGGTCTATTGGAGTTACATGTTGATGGACTCTGCCTTTGACATCTGGACCCGCGCCCGTGAGACATACTCGCAAGTGGGCAGCTCGACTCAGGTGTGTGAACTCACTCGCCGCATTTTGGAGCTGTGGCAAGGGTTTATGACTGTCTCGATGTCTTCTTGATGGGGCTGAATATGGAGTCCGACATAATGCCGACTCATATCCTTCACCGCTCTCCTCCCTCATCTCTTCGTGAGGCCTTCAGCATGGTTCTTGGCGATGATGACCGCCGGAAGTCCCTTACTGCTAGTCTTCATCATGGTGTTAATCTTCCTCCTGAACGCTCTGCTTTGACTGGCGCTAGCCGAGGTCCGAATATCAGCCCCAACAACTCTGGTCTGTCCTGTGATTATTGTGGCCGCAAAGGTCATACCAGAGAGGTCTGTTACAGACTTCACCCTCACCTTGCCCCTCGTGGTCGTGGTCGTGGCCGAGGTCCAGGTCGTGGTGGTCATCGGCAGGGAAATCTCAGACATCATGATGTTGCTTACTCTACAGATGTTTATGACGAGACCTCTACTACTGCCCCCAGTCAGCTTACTGCTCAGCAGTTGGAAGCTTTTCGCCGTCTACTGCACTCTAAGCCTGATCAACCACCTGGTGAATCTGCTTTCATTGCCTCTATTGTCATGTCAAGTGCTCCTACTACTACAACCTCCTCCTCTGAGTGGGTAATTGATTCTGGTGTCACCCATCACATGACTGGTTCCTCCTCAGGTTTCCTCTCTTACACTCCCTTGTTTGGTAAGAACAAGGTTATTTCTGCTAATGGCATGTTGTCCCCCATTGCTGGCAAAGGACAGATTTCATGTTCCTCTTCTATTTCTCTGACATCTGTCCTTCATGTTCCATCCTTTCCACGCAATTTGCTTTCCATTAGTGATATTACCAGCTCTCTCAATTGTTCGGTAACTTTTTTTCCTGATTTGTGTGTTTTTCAGGAACTGTGTACGAAGTGGAGCATTGGCAGTGGTAGGAACCGCGGTGGTCTGTATTACTTGGACATGCCCTCATCTCAGGCCCTCTCCTGTTCTACTGTTATAGCTGAAGATGTTCGCCGCTGGCATCGCCGGCTTGTACACCCTTCTCCTATCTATCTTCTGAAACTTTTTCCTGTTTTTTCTCCATTTTTGAAACACTTTGTCTGTGATGAATGTGACGGATTTAAACATGTGCGACATAGTACATCACATTTGTCATCTCCATGTAGTACTCCTTTTGATATCATTCACTCTGATATTTGGGGATCATCCCCTGTTGTATCTATCTTTGGTTTTCGGTGGTTTGTCACCTTCATTGATTACTTCTCTCGCACGACTTGGGTTTACTTGTTGTAGAAAAAAAGTGAGGTTCTTGCCTGTTTTCAGCTTTTTCACAAAATGATTCAGACTCAATTTAAGGGGGTCATCCGAGTCTTGCGTAGTGATAATGGAGGTGAATATGACGAACGAGGAGCATTTGGCTCATACCTTGCTGATCATGGTATTATCCACCAAACCACGTGTGTCCACACTTCTACCCAAAACGGTGTCACTGAACATAAAAAACGGCAACTATTGGATGTTGTCCACTGCCTTCTAGGCACTATGCACATTCCCAAGCCCTATTGGGTTGATGCAGTTCTTATTGCTGCTCACCTTATCAATCGGCTTCCATCACGTATCCTTGGCTATGCTACTCCTCTAGCACGGCTGTCTACCATGACTACTGTCTATACTTCTTACCTTTCCCCTCATGTCTTTGGCTGTGTTTGCTTCGTCCATATCCATTCGCCTCACCGAGACAAACTAGACCCGCGGGCTCATCGATGTGTGTTCCTCGGATACTCTTCCACTACTAAAGGGTATCGGTGTTATCATCCTCCCTCTGGTCGTCTATACTGCATTATGGATGTTATTTTTCGGTAAGGCGAATCATATTTCATGACATCGACTCATATTGTTCGTCAGGGGGAGAGTCATGTGGATCTTCCTAGTCATGTGGATCTTCCCCTTCCTATCCCTCCGGTTCCACCTCCTCTACCACAACCACTAAAGCTTCTTCCACCACAACCTTCTCTGTCCCAGGAACAGGGACCTCCTATCCCTCTACCTGAAGTTCCAATATCTCTGTTCCCCCACGTGTATCACCGACGCTCTTCCCGTTTACAGGCTACCAAGGCTCCGCCTCTACCAGCGCCCGCTTCCGCCACAGATCCTGATGATGCGGACTTGCATACCCCACTTGCTCAGTTACGTAAGTCTGCATGTACTAATATCCTATTTCTAATCACATTGAGTACCACCATCTCTCTCCTGGCCATCAGGCTTTTGTTGTTTCTCTTTCGGCAGTTTTTATTTCCAAGACATGGCAGGAAGCCTTGCGCATTCCAGTTTGGGCTCAGGCTATGAAAGAGGAGATGGTTTCCTTGGACAAAAATCACACTTGGAATGTTTCTCCACTTCCCCATGACAAGAGAGCTATTGGTTCAAGATGGGTGTTTTCCGTCAAGCAAAATCAAGAAGGGACGGTCGAACGGTACAAGGCACGGCTAGTTGCTCAGGGGTACGCTCAGACTCAGGGTGTGGACTACCAGGAGACATTTGCTCATATGGCCAAGATGGACTCTATTCGGGTACTATTATCCGTCGCAGTGATCATGAGTTGGGAGTTCCTTCAATTGGATGTCAAGAACGTGTTCCTCCATGGTGACCTCGAGGAAGAGGTCTATATGACATTTCCTCCTGGGTTTAGTAAAGAGGATGCTAAAGGCATGGTCTGCCGATTACTGAGATCCTTATATGGCTTGAAACAGTCCCCAAGAGCATGGTTCGGCAGATTCCTCAAGGTTATGCTTAAGTTTGGTTATAAGCAGGCGCAAGCAGATCACACTATGTTCATTCGAAGACAAGATCAGAGTGTTGTGATTCTTATTGTATATGTGGATGATATTGTCATCACCGATAATGATGCAGAATAAATTGCAAATCTCAAGTCTCTCTTGGTTGCGGAATTTGAGGTAAAAGACTTGGGAAGGTTACGATATTTTCTGGGGATAGAGGTGACAAGATCCAATCAAGGTATCTTCATATCTCAGCGAAAGTATATCCTAGATCTGCTACAGGAGACATGTGTGCTTGGATGTGTTCCTGCGAACACCCCAATGGAAGAAAATCATGGTATCTGTGACGATGGTGACAGTGACCGTGCTGATGTCACCCGCTATCAGAGATTAGTTGGAAAACTAATATATCTATCTCATGCTCGCCCGGACATTACATATGTCGTGGGCATTTTGAGCAGATACATGCATGCTCCTCGTGTTAGACACCAAGAGGCAGCTTACCGGGTGTTACGATACTTAAAGAAAGCTCCTGACCGTGGACTCCTGTTCACCAAGAATGATCACTTCAGGATAGAGGTCTTTACTGATGCTGATTGGGCAGGATGTCATGATGATTGGAAGTCCACTACGGGTTATTGTTCCTTTGTTGGAGGAAACCTGGTGACATGACGCAGTAAAAAGCAAAATGTAGTGGCCAGATCGAGTGCCGAAGCAGAGTATCGTGTGATGTCACAAGGGATGTGTGAAGGTCTGTGGCTTCGTACTATTCTACATGACTTGGGGTTTACTGATACATCCCCCTTCTCCCTATTCTGCGACAATAAAGCGGCTATTAGCATAGCCCACAACCCTGTTCAACATGACAGGACAAAGCATGTCGAGGTGGATCGACACTTTATCAAAGATCACTTGGATAAGAAAACAGTGGTCACTCCTTTCGTCCAATCAAAAGATCAACTAGCAGATGTGTTCACTAAAAGCTTGGGAAGTGACATATTTACTGATGACATCAGAAAACTGGGCATGACCGACATCTTCCATCCGACTTGAGGGGGAGAGTTCAGAGATATGAGATATTAGTATTTAATATATAAGATATTTTTATTAACTACGTAATATTTGTGCGAACCCTATTTAGGAATTATTGGTGCACACAGATCGATGACGTGTCACCAAGTCATATTCCGATGTAATAGTATAAATACCCCCTATGTGGAAGAATAAGATCATCGAAGTTATTATTTCTCCTCCTTATTTCTACTCTTTTTTGCACCTTTGGATCATAAAAGACGCGCATGAGTGCGAGTTTTATTGTAAACTTTTCTTTTCAAAATAAAAAAAATGAATGCTAGAACTCAATAATTTTTGCATGATTTAGTGTTTTTGAAATATAATTGAGTGTTGAGACTTAGATATGATGCAAGTGATCATATTGAATCTATTTTTTAAGAGAGATGAATGACAATAATGAATGATTAGTGAAGAAGATGAACTGGTGTTTGATTCTGATCATTTAAAATGAATGTAGTTGCGTTTTGCCTTTGTCAAGCGCGCGTCTGGGCCTTGAGTCTTGCGCCTAGACTCCAAGACCCCTTTGCGCCTTGCGCCTTTAATAACTAAGGTCGCGGCCCACTATCACGCAATGCTTCGGAAGAATGTTCCATAAAATCTTTTGCCCAGACACTGGCAAATAAGGATGATACCCTTCATCAATTGGGATTCCATCTCACTTGTGTTCAATAGCGCATGGCCCACACAGCCAATAAATGTCGCATAGACCCGGCAAAACAGTCCTAGAGGAACTCCAACTTCACTGACTGAATTGGTAGCCAACTGTATGCACCCAAAACTTGGTCCTCTATACTACGGACAATTCCATATCATTGAAAGTGTGAGATTGATCGCCTATAGTCTGAAGCTCTCAATGCATAGAAGGATCCACTTTGTCTTCCATGTCACTCAATTAACGCTCGTACGGAGAAACCAACTTGTCTTACTTGATCTCCCAGACTAATTAACCATAGATTCAACAACCACATACACATCGGTTTAAGTGTTCATCAAGTAGACGGTCCTCATTGATGATCGTCCAACCGAGCAACTACTTATTTAATGGCGGGGCCTCACCATCATCAAGGTCACAGGGATCCTCATCTCCGAACTAAGAAAACAATTCTTAGACTTCAACCTTGAGGGCAGGGTCGTTGCTATACCACAAATTATTGATATGTGCATGGCCACGACCAACACATTGCAAGTCTACTCTCCACGCAAGAAGAAAGAAGGGGCCCATGGTCGAACTGGGGATTATTTTGGAGGTCGTTTAAGTAATTTTTTATTTTTTTATTATTTCATATTGCATGTTCTTTCTTATTGTATGTAAATTCTTACTACAAGTTATTTCCAACTGTATGTTATTTTTTATTTTATGTTACTTCATATTTTAGGTATTTCTTAATAATGGCATCGTAAACTCCCTACATAAGGAGAGTTTGATGGAGGACGATGGCATCAACATAGAGAAAGTTTTAATTTTGGAGGGGGAACCGACATAGAGGCACCCCTGGATTGTTTGGCGATCCGCCCGACTCATGTAACGTGTTCTTAATTTCTATCAATATAAATTTGCTCAGATCTTCTAGCAAACACTAAACCCATCATAATTAAGTTTAAAATTCGGAACTCATTCGATTTAATCGCTTCAAATTAAAATTGAAATCTTAAGGCTTCATTTGGTTTGGCGGTGGCGGGTCGATCCGGCGGGTGGAAACGGAGTGTTCGAATCGGAGGGGGGAGGTGGCTTCTCCAAACGGAGCTTTTTTGGGCGTTTCTCAAGGCGGGTGGGTGGAAATGGAGCAAACGCCGCCGGAGGTTCATTTGTTTACCCGCCTTCCGGCGGTGTTTGCCCAAAACGGAGCGGCAAAACGCCGAACCAAATAGAGCCTAAATTATGACTTGAAGTTGTCTGGTCAAACAAACTGATTCAATCAAAATCAATCGGTTTATGACCTAAGCAATTAATTCAAACCCTTGAATGGTCTCATATGCAGCCTAACGAGAGAAAATTCATGGAGTGGGATGGATTTTCCCTTCTTAAAGCTTTGACAACCTATGACGACGGAGGAAAGGAGATGAGAGGAGGGCCGGGGAGGAGCTCCGACAGGGAATCCCGTGAAATTGGTGTAGGAGATGGGGGAAGCAAACTTGGGTTGGTCGATTAGAATGAGGAAGAGAAGAAAATTAGAGACAATATTAAATTTGGATAATAATTGTTTTCTTCCTTCTCATTTCGCCAACCTCCAAATAGGGCGAAAACCTTTATACAACAACAACATTCAAGCCTTTATCCCGCTATAGTGGGGTTGGCTATATGGATCCTTTGTTGTCATTGTGCCCTATCTTTTGTCATAATCTCACTAATGTCTAAGTACATCATGTCTTTCCTCACAGTTTCATTCCAAGTCTTTATTGGTCTACCCCTCCCTCGTTTAACATGCCTAGTGACTACACTCTCACAACACCTAACAGGTGCCCCTCACAAGGCTAATATATGTGAGTTAAATAAAAAGTTTCAAAAATGCTAAAATTAAAGAAATATAAAGATAACGACGCATGATGCTAGCTGCTGTTGGTATATGGATCCTCACTGTGGACCAGCAACATCTCCTCCTTGTTGAGATCAAGTCTGTCATTTAGATGCGGTGGTAGGTGCACTAGAGCACCGTTGTACATGTCTCACAGATGAAGTTGTTTCTTGTCCCTTCGTCAACGGTGCTCATTTTCAAGAAGCACTGTCGAAGGAGGGGCAAGGAACAACTTCATCTGTGAGACATGAAATACATCATGAATCAGGGTACTAGGAGGAAGCTAGAAGCAGTAGGAAACATCACCACTTTGCTACATTATCTCAAATGACCCATGCTCAATTTATGGTAAGGAGCCCTCACAGAAAATACATGTAAGGGTAGCGTTTCAGCTACACCCAACCGTCGGGCGTGAAGAAAGTTTGTGGTGACCCCGAGGCACTCTCCATGTGTGTATGCACCTGATGAAAGTGCTCACAAACAAGAGTGAAAAACGGGCCGCGAATCTAAAGGTCATTGAGTCATTGTCCACGACCTTCATGCTGGCAGTTACACCGCCATACAATAGTAGGCAAGGTGGATCCCTCCCACAGATAAGGCGGAAGGGAGTGGTCTACAAAGAAGTTTGATAAGAGGTATTGTATCAATAATCCACCCAGGAAAAACAATGATCCTAGTCCTTAGGGCGATCCCCGTGATACAGAGAAGTTGCATCTCGACTATGTGATTGACCACCTCGTGATGATTTGTCCGATTGTGGGTGTAAATAGAGGAGGAAGCGAGATTGGTGCCGGAAAATGTTCAGAGCTTTTTCCAAAAAGGACTTGTGAAGACTTTATATCGGTTTAATATGATACTCTCGGGAAGGCCCTGCATGCAGAACTCCAGAAAAAAGGCTTGATCGACACCTTCCACCATCAGTGGGCGTCCCGAAGCTATAAAATACGCCCCCTTTGAGAACATGTCCCCAACCACAAAGAGACGAATTTCCCTTTGATGTAGGTAACCACTCCACAAAATTCATAGAGATTCAACCTATATCTGCTTCGAAACATAATCCGGCTGAAGGAGAATCGGGGAAGAAGGTGATGGGTCTTGTTGAGTTGACAGATGGAACAATATCGCAATGAACTCTTACACATTGTGCTTGAATCCCTTTTAGAAGAATCCCACCCTAATGGATTGAAGGGTCTTGTGGACAACTTCATGGCCCCCTCCATAGGTGCCCTCAAATATATAAGTCATAAGGAGGGAAGCGAGCGGCAAGTACAGTTGTCCCTTACACAAAATGAAGTCATCCATCAAGGTTCGGTGGGTGAGCCATGTAACTCCTGG
The DNA here is from genome assembly GCA_039583875.1 of Platanthera guangdongensis. Taxonomy (NCBI): domain Eukaryota; kingdom Viridiplantae; phylum Streptophyta; class Magnoliopsida; order Asparagales; family Orchidaceae; genus Platanthera; species Platanthera guangdongensis. Next base: position 210,238 of record CM077154.1, on the reverse strand, counting down.
CAAAGTCGATTAAGAAGCACAGAGGTGCGGTGAGAAATGGGGAAGAGAGTTACTCCTTGATGATCATGATGGGACAGTGCACGCATCGTACAATTTAAGGCTCTTGCCTTGTACTTGATCCGGAAATCAAAACTCAATAATTTGCTAACCCAACGTTGTTGCGGGACTGTACAGAGGTGCTACTCCAGCAGAAACTTCAAGCTAAAGTGGTCAATATGAATCAAAAATTCTACAGCCAGAGGTACCACCGTCAATGTTACACGACCCTATTAGTCCTTAACTCTCAAACAACCTCCCATGACCCCCCCTCCCCACTCATAACTACTTCCTAAAATCTAGCACGCTACTCCTAAAATTACTCCCACCACCCCCAACCCTTAGTTGACCACTTCTCCACTCATAACTCCCTCCTAAAAAATAGCCCACCTCTCCTAAATTAATTCCTCACCCCTCATAATCCCCACCCCTTCCTTAAGCCGCATTTCCCCTCTTACTTTAAGACTACTAACCCCCCTCTCACACGTGCATCCAACCCCCTCCGTCTCGTTCCTCCCAACTGCAAAAGTCACTTCCGTCCCCAATCCAGCCCCACCTCCCCCTCTCTTCCATGCCAAAATAGCATCCAACTCCTCCCCTAGCCACATCCCTCCCCTCTCAAGTTACCCTTCCACAGCCTCCACTTCCTATCCTCCTCATCTACAAGATGCTGCGGCAAAGCAGACAATTCAATGGTTTTCCACTCCTACAGCTTTCCACTAAACCTTCCCCAACTCCTAGCAACTACCCTCACCCATCCCAGCTCCCTGAGATCATCCACGGCAAGTTCACCTCTTGGACAGAAGCCTTGCACTGTCCATTCGGCCTCCCATCTCCTCCACGGCTCCAGAATTACAGCCTTGCCTCCACCAAGCCGTCTACTTCAAAGCATTGTGAGTTTAAAGTTTGATTGCATTATTATTCAGTTGAATATAGTGCTAATTCACTGTTTTGGGCAATATTCACATGTAATCATTGCCTCCAGGCTCCAAACACCTTGTGTTAGTATCTATTCGCTTGTGTACTTATTTTCCTGCTCTCTCACATATATATGCTACATTACGTGCTTCCCTATTCCTGAAGTTTAACTTGATTGTGGCTTGTCTTAGCATATTGTTTTATAAATGTTTTATAGAAAGTTTAATTCACCAGCACAGTGCTCTAGCTCATACAATCATCTTAGAATCCGCCCCTCCATCCAATAGCATGAGCAATTCACAAACAAACAATCTATAATTGACAGGTCTATATTTGTATGGTTAAGGTTTGCAGGATTTGGGAATGACTGACCAGCGGGTGTTAAAAAAACAAAGCTAGAAACCATTAAAAAAAAGCTGTAAAAGGAGACCAAATCAAAGTCCAAATACGTCATACCTGAAAGGTGGCTCCATTATGAATAATTTCATGTGCCATAGGGTCATCAACAAAAGAGTGTAAAGGCATAACCAACCCATTCATGTCATAAGGATTTATGGTGCCGTTGAAACTTCTAACTGCAGCATATTTCCTGGCATCTCTCTAAAATTTAGGCAGAAGATAAATCATGCATTAATAGCCATGGATGAGAAACAAATGTCAATAAAATCATGAAATTACGAAATATCCTAGATTCATTTGCATCAACAACCTCACATATTTCCTGGCATCTCTCAAAAATTTAGGCAGAACATAAATCATATATTATACATGCTTAAATGGATGACTTATTATTTTGTTCTATTTAATGTGTTATTCTTATAATTAATTTTTAAAATTACTTATTATTATATCTTTCTCATTTTGTATTACAAAAAATATTACAACTTTAAACACATTTACTAGTTGATTATTTTTTTACATTTTCAACATAAATTTGTTAAGTATGAAAACACTAATAATCAATCAAAATAGTTAGCTTTTAAACAAATTTATTTGTTACAACATGTGCTATTATCTAAATAAAATTATTGTATAATATTAAATACACTTTATAATGTATCTGTTTGTATTTGTTAAGAAGTCAGAGTGTATTAGTATTTTATTTTGGATACTTTTTGAATTTATTTTGAGATATACATGACTCAGTATTCATAAACTTGTTATACTATTTTTATAACATATAATTATAAGTAGTATACATTAAAATATTTTTAAGAGATAGAAATCTGATATTTTAAAATATCTTTGACATGTCTCCGACTTTTGATATCCGACAGTTAACAACTCAAACTGACAAGTCGCCGACATACGATATTTACAACCTTGATTTATAATCATTGATTGTCAACGGTAGGTATCGAGAGTTGGGTTTTTCTTGTAAACGGTTGTCTTCCCTAATTGGTGCGAAGTTGGGGACTGCATTTGGCGCAGAATTTGGGGCTTCAAACTTGGTGGTGTCAATGATGGTTTTGAATGCATCAAATGTGCATTGAAAATACATGGAACCCCCCATTATATCCATGTAAAACTAATTAACTAAGAAATCTAAGTTATAAGTGCAACGCAACAGTAAATATAACTTCATCTCTGAGGAGTTTGTCAGAAACCGAATACAGAAAAATATCTGTCTTTACCCATATTCACACGAACGTCTGGAACTCCAACATAGTTCGTCAAATGGCCTTGTGGAAGGAAGATCTCGAGTCTGATAAAAGGTACTAGATTTGTCTCTGTAGAGATTGTCTATGTATTTTGTCCGCTCTCTACTCTCTCTAAGAGAAATAGATATCTGAGACTTCAAAAACACACCGTAAAAGGAATAACAAGAGATTGTCTATGTATTTTGTCCGCTCTCTACTCTCTCTAAGAGAAATAGATATCTGAGACTTCAAAAACACACCGTAAAAGGAATAACAAGAAGTTTTGAAAACAGCTATGATTTTATTTGGAGTGTGTTTTTCAGAATACTAAAATGAGAATTAACGGGCATTCGGAATTCGCATTAACAATTAATTTTGAATTAATTATTATCCATTAATACATTTCAAGACTTAATTGGCACTTGAATAAAATTGAAGTTTGACTAATATTAAACTCAACCCGATCATTCTTCCTATTTTAGTATATTATGTCGGTAGTGACGTTAATCTCGTGATTGCTCCTCTGTTACATATTTCAACAGTCTTTCACTTGAACTAGAGCAAATCAGGTATAGGGTCACGAACAATGAGCGGCATATGGTAATACAACAATGCTACCTGATATAAACCAAATCTAAGGTTTTGAAATAAAATACATTTTTAAGCAAAAACAAATTATTTGATGTAGACTGAGCGGGTCAAATCGAGTTTTGCGCGCGAAATTACGCTCGTCATGATGAACCTTATAAAATCGTTGGGCTTTGTTAAAGTTGGATCTCTCGAGCGTTCTCCGAGTTGAATTTTTGAGAGGTTCGTACTTCCACAAACAGAATCACACTAATAATTTATGAAATAACGGTAACAAGAATAGATCGGACGTTCGAGGCAAGCTTGACAATATTTAATTGAATCGCATAAAATTAATTTGATATTTTGGAGCACGGAAAGAGCGGGTGTTACCCAGGCAGGCGTGGCTCTCCGAATCCGACTGTGGAAAGCTGGATGTAGCCGACTGAAACACGCGGACTGTCGGAACACTTGTTGTTGTCGACGACAGTCAAGTACAGGCGCAGTAACAGGCTCCTCAAGCCTCTCCTGGAGTCGGTGGCACCATCCGCAGAAACGATGATTGATGGTGTGGGGGCTGCGGGGTTTGAGTGTCGTCCACAGAAACCAGTCGAGGGAGAGGTTCGATGGAGAGGCGCAGCTGACTAGTGCTTTCTGAAGCTTCGTCGGGCGGCTAAGGGACTGGACGGGAGGGCGGTAGTGAGCGGGATACCGGATACAGAGAGAAAAAACAAAAAGGGTTTCGTTTTTTTCTCTGAATGTTTTCGGGTCCATTTAATAGTCCTCCGTGGATTTCAATATAAAGGAGTGATTTTTCTTCCTTCTCAAGCTTTTCATTATTTTCCAAATACTGAGATTTTTTCCAAATTTACTCCATCTCCTGAAATAATACTTTCAGCATCCTATATCATTTATTTGCAAAAGCTTGTTGTTTGATTTATTTCCAAAAGCTTCTTCTACTTGTTTCTCACGTTGAGTTGCGGAAAATGAAGCCGGCAAAACGAATGGCACGGGGCTCAAAGCAAATGAAATTCATGATGGGGGCAAACAAAAGTTGTGTCTGGAGGAGGTTTACAAAAGTCGGTGGCAGCATGGATTGCAATGTAGTCGTCAAACTCGATGGCGTCACGGAGATCAGAAGACAAGAGATCAGAGTCACTGAGTTTGATGATTTGTCGAGGGCAGCAAGGGTGACCTAGTGGCATGCTTGTGCTTCTTGGTATTGGGCTACAGTTGCGGTTTTAGTTGCCATATAAGTGGGCATCATGTCCTGAAGCTGGCATAGTTAGGATTGGAGATCGCTCTTTTATTGAATTAATTGAATTAATCAAATTAATAAATTATTTGATCATGCAAGTACTTGACCAAATAATAAATTAACAAATTAAAATGACGTTGGGTTTGAAATATAATTAGATGACTGTCAGTGCTTGAATCAACATGTGAAGGCAGGGTGATTGTTGTTGCATGAGGCTCCAGGAGGAAGGGCGTGCTACAGTCGAGAATGGCGGGGCGGAAATGACTTCACGCAACCGGAAAACGTGAGGAAGACGATGAATATGTGAGCTCTATCGATATGAAGACGTTGATGATCCGTTTGGGAGATCAGTGATGGAAACCCCTCCAAATTGTGCGTCCTGCAGTGAGAGCAGAGGGGAATTATTGCGAGCCTGTGATTGACTGTGTGTTCCATAATGCTGAAGTAGGAGGTGCAGGCTTCACTCGTTGCACATACATGCCAGAGGCGTCACATGCGGCAGAGTCCTGTATAAAAGACCCGCTGGTGTTGCGACTTCGACATCTGGCTACACGGACGACGACGTTGAGGATGAGAGCCAGAGGGGGTCGATCTGCAAGTTGTAGAATGTTGTAGAGTTGTCAAAGGATGTCAGGAAGGGGAATGAGAAAGGCGAAGGATACTACAAGCCGAAAAGGTGGCTGCCTAAGTGGGGTGTGCTCAGATATGTAGAGAGAGCTACCAAGATCTCTTAACGAGACAAGGGAAATAGAAAGAACTTCTTTGATACCTTCTCATGACCCAAGGGGTCTTTTAAATACGATGATAAAAGAGCATAGAAGTAAATAAGTCCACTTAGATGTACCTAAAAGGGCATACACTAACGAACTATAAAAGTTATGACATTAAATAAAAATATAGAACGGGATCAGAACAATAACACAACCTATTTTTCTGGTCAAAAATCTCACTCTGGCATCAAAATTTACATGTTGGAAAACATTTAAAGCAATGATCATGAAGAGAAACTATTGCTGACAAAGATATGTTCATCCATCCATATATTTATAATTTATGACACTTGTACAAGTATTAATAAACTATCTTAAACTAACATAGTATTAAGAAGCTGGGTGAAATATCATAAATCAACATGATTATCCTAGCAAAATTTGAAACAAAACAAATTCCAACAAACAAAAATCTTCATGAAGTATGTCCATGATTGGAAACAGCGAATAAACAAGATCATGTAAAATACCCGGGCAAATAGGTCTTCTCTCATCCAAGGAACTAAGTATTTCCATGGCCATATTTCCAGGGTACTTACTCCATGAGATCTGGAAGTCATTCTTCTAGACATTTGTATTGCTGAAGTTAAATTTGGATGTACTAGAAACCTAGCTGCAACTTCCACTGAAAATTCATAGGTACTAAAAATACGATCAATTGGATTCCTTAAAATTGTTACCACCGAAGTTTTATCATTGGACAATTTTGACACCAAACTATAGTCATCATGAGTAACGAGCAATCTACATTTAGATTCCCTGCAAAACACAGAATATGCTACTGGTAATCTGTAACAAAAGAAGTTAATTGAATTAGATGGCTTATTCCAATCCGACATATGATGCATAATGAAACAACTTGCCCTCCCCCCCCCCCCCCCCCCCCCCCCCACACACACACCACACACACACAAAAGAAGCCTTCCATTTTCATTGCTTAATGTAACCCTAAATAAACAAAACTTGTTATTTATGGTTAACCAGCAAAACAAGATTAGAAAGGAAGAAGAGAAACAAAGGGTATGCAATGTTCCTTAATTATGGTAACAGATGTAGTCCATAGTTTACCTTGGATCAAAACGCAATTTGTCATAGGAACGAGGGCACTCATCGATGTTTACATATAGCTTTTTCAAGAAACTGTCCAGAAGTTCACAATAGCAACTAATACTATTTTTTCAAATGCAAATAATTGATTTAATGGCGCAAAATGGAAAAATACTGACCAGTGGTAATATGATCGCCCCCCTGTTCTAGGAACATGTAAGAAAAATAGTAAATCCTTTAGAGTTAACTTGTCTTCCTTGATTCTGTTGTTAGTTGAGGATTCTGCCCACTTCCTAACAATGCTTTCACAGTAGGAGAAATCATCTCCCTTGAATGCAAGTGCTGATGTGGAGACTGAAAATGATTTAGAAAAAATAGCTGTAGCGATTTAAGTAGTTAAACAAGTTTGATTAATAACTGAAAATTAGTGTCAGAGATTATAAATGATAATGGGTAGACCTAATATAATATGGATAGAAGTGGTTCAAATGATTTGCGAAAATTTGTTTCAACATGTCAAGTAGCACGCAATGGGATGTTGGGAACAATGATGATTCATGAAATAGACCCCAATACTTACATAATTAAGCCAACACGAACAAGCCAACTTGAAGTACATACTGGTGTATTTACCATGAGAAGGTTATTATCAAGTGCTGAATGAAAGGGAAAGACAGTGATTGGCGAAGTACTAGGAGGATAGATGATATACCCAGAGAAATAAGCATCAATAACATGCCCAGTCCTTGTGCCCTTTTCATTACCTTCCTTTGCAAGTTAAGGCTGTTTACAACAAATAAAAACATTAAACTTTGTTGCCATACCAATTCCATAAAAAGAATGTTAATTGGTTCCAAAACTTGCTGGCATTTACACATGTATTTCAGACTCAAGCATCCCTGTGAATTAAAAAGCTAGCTTAAAACATCTTATTGTCAATATTTATAATCACCAGTGTTACAGATGCGTTTATAGACCGAAGGATGACAAAAAGGCCTAATCGCATCCTTATCCTTTATTTCTTCAGCGTATGTTTTTAAATCTCTATTTTTAGAATTGCATGTATGGTCCGGTTTATGTTGGGCTGACACGGAATTTCTTTGTGGTTTAATTTCATGTTAAGACACCGGTATTTATACATTGGCATGCTTAGATCCAAGGTATGCAGAAATAGAATTTATTATTGGTATCAAGATATTTTTCTCCAACTGAAAAATGGTGAGGGTTGTGTTAGGTAGACGGCCAGCGTAAAATTTAGTCACACTTATGAATATAGATCATTTAAGAAATTGTGCAAAAACTAGGTTGTTCCCCTTAAGGAACGCGTCGCATGGTCTGAATGCGTCGTCTTGGCAAGGACCGTTGCATCTCCAGGACTTGGGTGTAGTGTTAAACTTGCAAGAGTCCTCGTCTTATGGTCCGAATGCGGTATCTTGGCAAGGACCGTTGCACCTCTAAGAGGATTTGAGTGTAGTGTTAAATCGGCAAAAGTCCTCACATATTAGACGTCCTAGGGAAATATGTCGTAGAAATTGTGATCGACTTAGGTTTGCAAGTTGGAATATAAGTACGCTAACGAGGAAAACGATGGAAGTAGTGGATATAATGATTAGGAGAAGGATAAATATTTTATGTCTGCAAGAGACTAGATAAGTGAATGAGAAAGCTAATATTTTAGATAATTCAGATTTTAAATTATAGTACACAGGAAAAAATAAAACAAGCAGTGAAGTAGGTATTCTTGTGGATACTACTTGGAAGGATGAAGTTGTTGGGGTAAGTAGAAAATGTGATAGAAACTTAGCTCTTAAATTGGTCATAGTAAAGGAAACTATTAATGTGATCAGTGTTGATGCGTCACAAGTAGGATTAAGTGAAGTTATTAAAGTGTAATTTTGGGAAGACTTAAATAATTTAGTAAGAGAACTCACACAAAGAGAGAAGATTTTCATAAGAGGAGACTTAAATGGACATATAAGGAAGGAAAATGTAGATTACACAGTCGTACATGGAGGATATGGATATGGAGAAAGAAATGAAGAAGGACGAACCATTTTAGACATTGTCGTAGCACATAAACTAATTGTATCAAACACGCTTTTCATAAAGAGAAAAGAACATTTAATTACTTTTAAAAGCGTATCAAATAAATCACAAATTGATTATTTTATAACTCGCAAAATAGATAAAATGATTTTTAAAGATTGCAAAATCATGCAGGAGAAAGCTTGGCAACACAACATAAATTAGTGGTGTTAGATGTACAAATTAAATATAATAAATTTAAGATAAGAACAAAAATGTTCCAAAAAATTAGGTAGTGGAACTTAAAGATGGAAAAGCAGGTTGCTTTCAAGAAGACTGTTAAGGAACAACTAGTTGATGACCCTTATATTGATCTTAATATCTTATGGGAAGTTATGTCTTCACATTTGAGCATAAACGAAAAAAATGTACTTGGAGTATCAAAAGGTCGTGCACCCCCAAATAAAGAATCTTGGTGGAAAGAAGAAGTGCAAGACAAAGTGATGGCAAAGAGCACCAGTTATAAATCACTCTACGCTCGTAGGAATGATGAAAACTTAGCCATGTATAAAGTCGTCAAAAAAGAAACTAAACATTTAGTAAGTAAAGCAAGAAGTCAAACTTATGAAGAATTTTATAAGCGACTAGATACCAAAGATGGAGAGCGTGACATATATAAAATTTCTAGAGCTAGAGAAAGAAAGACAAGAGATTTAAGTCAAGTAAAATGCATAAAAGATGAGACAGATACAGTTTTGACGGTTGATGTGGATATTAAAGAGCGATGAAAAAGATACTTTTATCAACTCTATAATGAAACAAAGGACAATGAATTGAACTTGAAAAAGTTAAATAAATCAGAGAAATATAAAAACATAAAGTTTAATCGTAAAATTGAAGTATCAGAGGTAAAGATGTTCTTAATAAAATGAAAAATGGAATGTCGGTTGGACCAGACGATATACCCATCGAAGTATGGTAACGTCTTGGAAATGAAAAAATTTTGTGGTTTACATGTTTTTCAATAAGATACTGAAGTCAAAGAGGATGTCAGACCAATGGAGAGCAAGTATCTTAGTACCTTTATATAAGAATAACGGAGATATACAAAATTGTGTTAATTACAGAGGAATTAAATTGATGAGTCATACCATGAAACTATGAAAACGAGTAATAGAAAGAAGATTAAGACGCGAGACTAATATCTCGGAGAATCAATTTGGATTCATGTCAGGGAGGTCGACCATGGAAGTTATACATCTCTTGAGGAGACTCTTTGACAATTATCGAGAAAGAAAACAAGATTAGCATATGTTGTTTATTGATATTGAGAAGGCATATGATAGAGTTTCAAGAGAGATCTTATGGAGAGTCTTAGAAAAGAAAAGTGTAAATATATCATATATTGACACAATCAAAGATGTGCATACAAATTCAGTGATAAGGGTGAGGACATCTGGAGGATTAACGCAGTAATTCTCTATCACTATTGGCTTACATCAAGGTTCAGGTTTAAGCCTTTATCTTTTTACCCTTATCTTAGATGAGCTAACCAGACATATCCAACAAACAATACCTTGGTGTTTATTGTTTGCGGATGATATCGTTTTGGTTGATGAGACGCGTGAGGGTGTAAATGTAAAACTTGAATCTTGGCGAGATACTTTAGAAAAGAAGAGTTTTAGGTTGAGCAGGGCAAAGACGGAGTATATAGAGCTTAGTGAGTGTTTTAAGTTGGGTAATCAAGATATTTCTCTTAGTGAGTGTTTTAAATATCTTGGATCGATAGTTCAAAAATACTGAGGTTTTGATAAAGATGTGACACATAGAATCCAAGCGAATTTGTTGAAGTGGAGAGACGCGTCAGGGATCTTATGTGATTGTAAAGTACCACTAAAACTTAAGGGCAAGTTTTATCGTACTGCAATTAGACCCGCGATGCTCTATGGTTCTGAGTGTTGGGCAGTGAATTGTGTACATGAGCAAAAAATGGGAGTTGCGGAGATGAGAATGCTTAGGTGGATGTGCGGACACACGAGATTGGAGAAGCTCGTCTAAGATGGTTCGGACACGTACAAAGGAGACCATTAGAGGCACATGTTAGGCGTTGTGAGCATTCTTGTCATGGCGTCGCCTAGGCGTCGCCTAGGCGTCGCCTAGGCGTCGCCTAGGCGTCGCCTAGGCGTCGCCTAGGCGTCGCCTAGGCGTCGCCTAGGCGTCACGGCGCCCAATTGTAAACAAGGCGTTTGGCGCCTTTTTTTTTTACAAAAAATATGGGAATAGACTGCGGTTTATATATAAACCGCAGTCTATTGTATGAAACCGAGAATATACTGCGGTTTGTACAATAACCGCAGTGTAGTGTAGAATAGACTGCGGTTGTGATATAAACCGCAGTCTATGCTACTATAAACTGCGGGTATTGTATAAACCGCAGTCCATTCTCACACCGACTGTGGTTCTTTTCAAACCGCAGTCCATTCCTTCCAGAGAATAGACTGCGGTTGTATAAACCGCAGTCCATTCTCATATCGACTGCGGTTATTATACCAACCGCAGTCTATTCCTTCCAGAGAATAGACTGCGGTTTGTAGAATAACCGCAGTGGAATGTAATATAGACTGCGGTTATTTTCAAACCGCAGTCGATTCCTTACAGAGAATAGACTGCGGTTGTTATAATAACCGCAGTGGAATGTAGTATAGACTGCGGTTTATATAGAAACCGCAGTCGTCTCTATCTTTTTTTAACCGTGAGCCGTAAAAATCTTGTGTTTCCCCGTGTTTTTGGTTCTTCTTTTTACAGTCCCTGCGCTTTGCGAGAAACCCTAAAGGCGATTTTGTTCAAGTTGCTGCTCTCCTTTGCTTCGAACGATTCTTCTTCGACAAAACTAATATTCTCACTTAGGTATACTATTTCTTAATACTTTTTCTCGGTTTTTGAACTTTTGATCTCTTTGCTCTTTGCTAAGCATTGTGTGTTTATTATTATTATACATTTATACATGTCTAAACCTCCTTAGGAACCTTGTTAAACATTTATACATTTATACATGTATAAACATTGTGTGGTAGTAAGTAGTAACTACTAACTACTAACTAATAACTAGTTGCTCAATATCATTGCGGTTTTGTATGAATTTTGTTTAGGTTTTTTGTATGGTTTAGGTTTTTTTTAGGGTTTTACAGGAAAATGTCGGACAAGGGAGCTTCATCGAGGTCAACAAGAGGCTTCACGAAAATGAATGAACTGAATAAGCTTAGGCTAGAGGGGAGGAAGCTTATTATTTCTTTCCGTGATGATGGCCGCATTATTCCCGGTCCTGAAACAAATAAATTGATGAGTTTGATGGGATCTCTTGTGAAGTGTTATGTGCCAATTACATATGTTGCATGGAGGGATGTTGATAAACAAATTAAAGATCACATATGGGCAGAATTAAATGTACGTAACCTTGTTATGACTTATGAGTGATTAGTGATTACATATCTTTGGTGTTTTAGTTACTTTTTAAGTGATATTTTCTATTATTTTCAGATATTTTTTGATAATATTGATGGTCATTACAAGGCATTAATGAAAAGCATGGGTGAAAGTTGGAGGACTTGGAAATCCAAACTTTTTGTCAATTATGTAAAAAATGTTGATTTGGAGCATCGATACAATGTTCCTGTCAAATATAGTTTTATTACTGCCGAAGACTGGAGAGTTTTTGTCGACCATCGCACTACTACAGAATATATGGTTGTGTTCTTAACTTCTTATTAAATTCAATGTTTATATCATTTTTTAACTTTATAACTTATAACCAAATTAAGTATTAACACATTTATTTTTGTAGGAGAAAAGTAAGGTTAATACTGAGAGAGCAAAAGCACGAAAGGCCTTTCATACTACTTCCAGAATGGGTTATTCTGGATTAGAAAAAAGAATGGTATTATCTCTCTACTTCTCTCTCGTTTTTTGTATTTTAAAATTTGGTTTCTCAATTATTTGTATGATAATTTATTTTCATTTTATTGTCAAGGTTGAACAAGGTGAAGCTGCACCAATTTCACGTGCGGAGTTATGGAAAGCCGGTCATAAAAGAAAGACGGGTGAATACATTAGTAAAGATGCAGCTGAATTGACATCTAAAATGGTAAGTGTAAATGAATCATTTCATCATTTGTAAATTATCGATAGTAATATTTCATGAGAAGTATATTTTCTTATCTGCAATTCTGTTCCAACTTCCAATATTTATTACTTTTGTTTAGGACGAGTTGTCGAGCCAAGAGTCCCGGAGTGCTGAAACAGTGTCACAGGGAAGAAATGACATCCTTGCGTCTGTTTTAGGCCAAGAACATCCGGGCAGAGTTAGAGCTGGTGGCAAGTTTTTCACCATTACAAGATTTTTCAAAAATGATAGGCGGAGTGATAGGACACCAACACCAATAGCTCGTATTGAAGATATTGAAGCTATAGTACAAGAAAGATTGAGCCAGCAACAAGAATAATGGATCCAAAAAGAACAAGAGCAACAAGAATTATGGATCCAAAGAGAACAAGCGCAACAAAAATTATGGAGCCAAAAAGAAGAAGCGCAACAAGCCGAGATTAGCACTATGAAGAATCAAATTGAAGAGCTTATGCGCATGTTTAGTGCTAGAACTGGAACAAGTGCTGCACTTCTAGTTGCACGAGTATTATTATGTTTAAATATTTATACTTTTATGAAATGTTGTCTTCTCTTTTTGTTGCGCAGGTAATTAATTATTTTTTGTTACTTTTTGGTTTCTCAGTCTCAGCCGGAGTACGAATCCAGGTCACATGAACCTGAGAGTAGTCAGAGTAGACATGAACAATTATCTTGCACGGTATTATAATTTATAATATTTTTTTTGACTTTTATGTAATCAATGAATTCAATATTGATGTCCACATTCCACAATATTAATTCTTTTATTTCCACAGGCTAGTGAGACTGAGACTACAAATGAATTCATTGATATCTTGCCCAGTTTTATAAGTAAGATGGAGAATGAAGATAAAATAATATCTCTAATGTTAGATTCAACAGTATTTGGGAGTGTTGAATCAACATGTACGTACTTTGAAAATTCAGAGTTGTATGATTTTCTAAATATGAAAATGATTGGAGCTAACATCATATTAGCATATATTGGGTGAGTATTGTGCATCTGACTACTGAGTATCAAATATTATAAAAGTAAGAATTTTTATTAATATATAAATTGATTTTGAATTTACATGTTTTTGCAGGTACATAGACTCACAATTAAAGAAATTTACATACAATACTGGTGTATATTTTCATAATCCACATTCCATTTTTGCTATTAATGATGACTATGCCAATGAACATTTAAAAACACGAGTTGAAGATCTAAAAATCAGGCTTAGGACGCTTAGTCAACTCCAATCAGATTCTTTATTATTTGTGCCCTATAATAGATTGTAAGTATGAAAAATCTTTGTATCAAATATCAATGATTATTACTATTTTTTATTCTAATTAAGTTATTAATTATTTCATTTGTTTCACAGGAAACATTGGATGTTGGTTATTATTGATTATAATAATTATACAGTTTATTGGCTTGATCCCTTAAATAATGACATTCGTGATGATATTAAGAATGTCATTACAAAGTAAGTTTATTAATGTGTTATTTACTTACTTTCCTAGTTGTTTACATTTTGCTATAAACTTATTCTTTTTTTATTTTATGAAGAGCATTAAAAGATTTAGCAAAAGAGCAGCGTACCAGTTTTAAAAAAATAAAACTTACAAAGTTGATTCCGGTAAGTTTTAGATGTATAGCATATATGAGTATGTATTGTAATTTAAACCTTTGTAATTAAAATACTTACCAATTTTTTATTTATGTTATTGTGTAGTGCCCAAAACAACCAGATAGTATTCAATGTGGCTATTATATCATGTGCTACATGATTGATATAGTTGATGCTCTTAAAACTAGGTCAATGTCATCATTGATAAAGGTATGTGACGTTACTGTCTAGTGCATGTAGATTGATAATAATTATGTTGAATTGATTTTAACCATTTTTGTTTTATTGCAGATCTATCATGGAGTGACACAATTTTCGCAGGAGAAAATAGATAATATTAGAAATATGATTTGTCATTATATAATCACTTATTGTGTTTCATGAATCATGATTTGATTGACACATGAGTACATGACAAATGTATTTTTGTATTGCTAGATTTATCATGTAGTGTCTTGTCTATAGTGATGAACTGATGATCTTATGGTCTTGTTGACTCTTCTAATTTCTAAATGAGCATGTCTTTTAGAGTTCTTTAAATTGTTCATTGTGATGACTGATGAGTGATGACTGATGATTTCTTTAGCCGTTATTTATTTCATTATCCCGACCTAACTCTGCAATCTATAGGTCCTGTTTGTGAAAGATGGAAGACCAAAACACCAACACTCTTGCTCCATCCATTGGTAGCAATGACCTTGATCCAAAAACGGATCCTAAACGAAAAGCAAAGTCAAATGATCCTGGTTGGAAGTATGGTCATTGGCCCAACCTAGAAGATAAAAATACAGTTAAATGTAATTTGTGTGGTAGATTGATAAAGGGTGGTATCAAAAGGTTGAAGCAATACTTATGTGGCGGGTATGGAGATGTATCCAAGTGTTTGAAGACTACTTCTGAAATAGCAGCTGAGATGTATTCAGCTTTAAATGCTAAAAAAAAGGACAATGTGCATCTGACTGTTGATGATGACAATGAGAGTGACCAAGAAAGAGAACCAACGGGGTCACAAAATGTATCCCCGACATTATCTACAGCTAAAACGTCATTTGTCCCAAGTTCTGGGACAAGTGCCAAAAAAAGGAAAGTAATTTACTTGCCACAAAAAAGGGGGCCTATGGATGCTCATGTGAGGCGTGCTCCTGAAGATGTAGTAGATGATAGACGTGCAAAAGGTCCTGCACAAACTACTATCGAGAGATGTTTTAGAACACCTGAAGAGAAAAAGAGAGTTGATAGTTATGTTGCTGATTGGTTCTATGAATGTGGAATTCCATTCAATGCCGCAAAGGCACGAAGTTTTGAAGTCATGCTTGAAGCAGTTGGACAGTATGTGCCTGGTTATAAAGG
Source organism: Platanthera guangdongensis (assembly GCA_039583875.1). Taxonomy (NCBI): domain Eukaryota; kingdom Viridiplantae; phylum Streptophyta; class Magnoliopsida; order Asparagales; family Orchidaceae; genus Platanthera; species Platanthera guangdongensis. The sequence continues at coordinate 194,828 of CM077154.1, read as the reverse complement.
CCCTAGTTATCGTGATTTGAGAGTCCCATTGTTAAAAAATACAAAAGATAAAGTCATGGAGATGAAGACAAACTATCAAGCGTACTGGAGGAGATATGGTTGCACACTTATGTCAGATGGTTGGACAGACATGAGAGGGAGACATTTGATCAATTTCCTAGTCAACTGTCCAGAAGGATCCTATTTTATGGGTTCCGTAGATGCATCCAGTCATATTCAAGATGTCACAATGTTATCAGATTTGCTTGATAGTAAGATTAGAGAGATAGGAGCAGAGTGTGTTGTTCAGGTAATTTTTTTGGTTTCATTAATTTAGTAATTTTCAAATACAAGTTTAATAGTCTACACTCTACAGCTTTCAATAATTACAAATGTCTGCACTCTGCAGGTGGTGACTGACAATGCTTCTAATTACAAGGCAGCTGGTAAAATTTTAATGGAAAAAAGACCTACATTATTCTGGACTCCTTGTGCAGCTCATTGCATTGATCTAATGCTAGAGGATATAGGCAAGCTACAACAGAACAAAACAGTGATAAGAAAGGCAAGAATGATTACAAATTTCATCTACAGACACACTCGTTTACTTGATGCAATAAGGACTACTATAGGCGGTGATCTAGTTAAGCATTCAGTAACTAGATTTGCAACATCATTCCTTACTCTACAAAGTGTGCTTAAGCATGAGGAGAAGCTGAAATTATTCTTTGTGTCGCCCTCGTGGAATGCCGCTAATTTGGCAAAAACTGAAGCCGGAAAACAGATTGTTGAAATAATACTTTCAACCAATTTTTGGAATGGAGTAAGAGATTGCCTAAAAGGGGGAAAACCACTGATTGCAGTTTTGCGATTAGTAGATGGAGATGAAAGGCCGGCTATGCCTGAAGTATATGCTGCAATGGAAGAAGCCAAACAAAAGATCAAACAACATTTTGATAACAAAGAAAGATTATTTAAAAAGATTATTGAGATTGTTGAAAATAGATGGACAAATCAAATGGAGCAAAAGTTGTATAGGGCGGCTTTGTTTTTAAATCCAGGCAAATATTTTGAATATGAGAAACAAAATAATGATGATGCCTGGAAATTTCAAGATGCTTTCAATGATGTTATTGCAAGACTAGTGCCCGATCAAGAATTGCAAGACAAGATTGCCGAGCAAGGTACTAACTACAAAGCATCTCGAAATAGTTTTGGAAAGCCTATGGCTATTAGGCAACGAACCACCTTAAATCCAAGTAAGTATTGTTTACATTTTTATTTTTTCTTAATTTATTTATATGTCAAACAATTTATATCTGTCTTAAATGAATAGTGGACTGGTGGGGTGCACATGGAGGACCAAATGTTGACCTTACAAAGGTAGCATTGCGCATAATTAGCTTATGTTGTTCTTCTTCTAGTTGTGAGCGCAATTGGAGTACTTTTGAGTTTGTAAGTAATCTAAGTATACAAATATTCAATAAAAATTTTAATATTTTTATTTTAATAATTTACCAATAAGTTTGAAATTATCTTGATTCAGATTCACACAAAAAAAAGAAATAGATTGGAACATCAAAGGCTTAGTGATCTTGTATACATCCAATATAATCGGCGTCTACAAGCACGATTCCAAGACAGACGTGAAAAGGGAAGAAATTACAATCCTTTGGTGCTTGATGAGCTCGACTGGAGTAGTGAGTGGATGGTGAACAAACCAGAGGAAGCTCTAGTTTTTGATGATGATAATCTCACATGGGATGCTGTAGAGAGAGCTCTTGGAACTGGGGCTCGAAATTTACGAAGTGGAGTTGGAACTAATCTTCAAATAAATGAACTAATAGCTCAAGGGGATGAAGATTTAGATCATTTTGTAGTTGCCAGTGATGATGAAGATATTTATGATAATTATGGGCAAATGCCGAGTACCTCCATCCAACCAAACACCTGCAATGTCAATGACGACTTACTAGATGATGATTCTAGTTGACCTTGTATGATTATTTAAAGTTAATGTTAAAAATATTATTCATGCTAATATGTTATTTTTGTGTTCCCTTTTTTGTTATTGCTTTCTCTGAAGTTTGTCTTGACTCTTGAGTCTTGACTCTTGAGTCTTGACCATTGATAGATGATTGCCACTGTTTTTTCTTACTGTTACATGCTTACTGCTTCATGGTATTTGAGAATTGAGAATTTGAGATAGGTCATAGGTATGAATGTATTGATGTTTGAGAATTGAGGATTTGAGATATCATGAATTCATGATTCATGAATACAGAATACATGATTTTGGTAGTTGGAACTTGGAACTTGGAACATTTGTGCTTGCTAGTTGCTAGTTGCTAGTTGTCTACTTCTTGTCATATGATCATTCAGAAGCTATACTTAGTTGCTAAGTGCTAACTGCTATGCTTAGTTGCTTACTGCTAACTGCTAGTCTGCTATGAAGAACAAAAAAATCTCCAGCTGTGTTTGTAATTGGTAAACAATTTATTAGAATAACCGCAGTCGATGGTCAATAGATATATACTGCGGTTATTCTATTAACCGCAGTATATATAACATATACTGCGGTTATTAAACAACCGCAGTCTATAGTATGTGTACTATAGACTGCGGTTATTATAAAACCGCAGTCTATAGCATGTATACTATACACTGCGGGTATTATACAACCGCAGTATATAGCATGTATACTATACACTGCGGTGATTTTAATAACCGCAGTCTATAGTATAGACTGCGGTTATTATAATAACCGCAGTCGATAGGCTGCTTTTTTTAAAAAAAAAAAAAATGGCGCCTTGCGACTTGCTCGCCTTAGTGTCGCCTAGGCGTCCGCCATGACGCCTAAGCGTCAAGGCGCCCAGCGCTCGCCTTGGTTCGCCTTGACGCCGAGACAAGAATGGTTGTGAGAATCTAGTCACTAGGCATGTTAAATGAGAGAGGGGTGGGTCAATAAAGACTTAGAATGAAACTGTAAGGAAAAACATGATGTACTTCGACATTAGTGAGAATATGACAAAAGATAGGGCACAATGGTGACAAAGGATCTATATAACCGACCCCACTATAGTGGATAAAGGCTTGAGTGTTGTTGTTGTTGTTTTCTCCAACAGTTCCCCACTTCCCCCGACTTTGGTGTAGGTCGCAACAACCGAGCATCGCACAGCTGCTTCTCGCGTACCACCTCCATCTAGTGAACTCAGTAGCCCATGCGGCAGGCAAACAACCCCATTCAGCCGCCCGCCAAGCCCCCTTCACTCCTCTGATGCTCCTGTTCAGGAAGGCCGCGGCAAGGCTCCAAAATTCTCATCCAACTTAGGTTATCCTAAGGGTGTTACAAGAAGCAAACGACCTAGACCTTCTCCCCCCTCACTCACCGAACATATCCCGTCTGGTAACACGATCACTTTTGAGGGCCTATGACAACTTAATATCAGAGACGACCATGGCGCGACCATCACCCTAAACTAAAAATTTTTACAAGGTATTTTAGCGCATAAATAACAGAATAAATAAGCACAAAACAGTAAACAAGCAAGTAGAGTGAATCATAGTATTCCATTTGTTATTTTTTCCATTCAAATCAAATTCTTGATTATCAACCATCAGATTGGCGCAAGGCAGGGCCCACATTCATGTATTCACGCAGGAGGACTCCATTGGACCGACATTCTGACTCTGCGAATGCGTCCATATTTTCATTTACATATGTTTTCATATATTATTTAGTTTTCTTTGTTATTATTCCTTGTAATCGGGCACGCTACATCAACGACCAATAATAGTCGTTGATGTGCTGCCCTAGAGTGGTCTTCTAATAAATATGTGTATCAGGGGCTGCGAATTCTCCATTACTGAATTTTGGAGAGTTCATCTTCCCGTATTCCGACAATCCACTCGCGATGACGACTATGCAAGGCCCTGGGTGACGACTCTTAGGTAAACCTTTTGTATCCCCCTTTGTTTTCTTCTTAGCCGCATCACACACCTTCACCAAATCCCCCATCTTAAACCCCTCCCATCTAACAATGAGAAGTTCCACAAACTACCCCATGTACTGTGCAGGAAACCCATTTCATGTTCCACCGAAAAACCTCCTACAACCCTCCCGCAACCCACAATCATAGCCCCTCCTCCGATCCCTCGATCCTTCCCAAGAGTTTCCCGCCAGCTTTCTCATGTGTCGATTCCCGCCCAGAAATTTTGCAACCCTCTCAGAAATCCTTCGCCCCAACCTAATCTAGTAAATCCCAAAATCTTCCCCTCTGATTCACTTCCAAATCCAGCCTAGTAGCCCGGATACCTGTAGATCCACCTCTCCCGCCTAACCACCATCCCCCGCCAAACCTACTCAACATTCCATCATCACCGCCTCCACCCAGACACCAGCACACCATGAATCACTAGATATCCACACTATTGTCGCCCCCTTAGTGAGAATTGATGTTGAATGGATCTTTATCCTCTACATTTATATATGAGGTTGCGAACACTTGCCCTTTTGGATCAATTGCATTTGTAGAATTTTATTCTAAATTAATTTGTGATTTGCATGAACCATTCACCGCACACTCTCGCTTTGGCCCTCCACACGAAGGAAAGCGATGTTTGTTCGTCCTAAATGAGGGAAAACTGTAAATTTTTTAATTTAAATTTAATTTATTAATTATGATGTGGATTTGTCTTCAAATTACTAGGTCATTTAAGCTGTAAAACTGACACAACCCTAAAATTTTCAACTGTTTACCATCATCAGACTGATGGGTGGATTGAGGTGAATTATAAGAGTCTAGGGAACCTGTTTAGGTGTCTAGTGGGTGAGCATGCATCTAATAGGGATTTGGTCTTCCCCATCACGTAGTTCGCTTATAATAATTCATTCAATATGCTTACTGGGTTTAGTATTTTTCATGTAGTGCTAGGTTACAAGTTTAAGAAGCCTATCGACCTAATTTTCGTTCCCCTAGAGTCCCGCTCTAGCGAGTCAGCGAGGTCTTTTACACGTCATTTGCATGATTTACATGAGTTTAGGGTTTAGAGTTTACATGAGTCAGCCCAACAATGTATCACTACTAGTAACGAATCTCATAAATTGCATGCAGAAGCTCGCAAGCGAGAGCAAGTATTTCATGAAGATAAGCACGTTATGGTGTGAAACCGCACCGAGAGATCCCTGGAGGGCCTGCCAAAAAGTTGAGCGCCAAGAGAATGAGTCCATACACAATCATAAGACATATCAGAACAAATTCCTACGAGCTTGATATCCCAACGAACCTACACCCTCACATCCTCTTGAGCCAACATTGGCACAGTCTCAGTCCCACACCCATGCCACTCTTGAACCCCACCCACATTGGGTCAGTCTTTTATGGCTTCACCATTGGGCCATCGATCGCACCGGGACCACCAACATGTGAGTTGAGTGTAGAGAGTATCACAGAGATAATGTCACATGAGTACGACCCTCTTCAAACAGTCCTACATGACAACAGTTGGATGGTGCCTGGGGAGCTTAAATGACTTGTCCCTGGACTTCGATTACAGTACGATCGTCTTCATTCATCGAAGATGAAGGTTTTTCAGTCATGGGGAGTTGATGGGGATCGGCCTCCACCATAGGATCGTCGCAAGACGAGCCCCACGTTCATGTATTTATACAAGAGGACTTGACCAGATAAATGATCTGACTCCGCGGATGCGTCTGGATTTTCGTTTGCTTGAATTTTCATATATTATTTTGTTGTCTTTCATTTATTTCTTGTAATCAGGTCCGCTACATCAACAACCAATCATAGTCGTTGATGTGGTGATTCCTAAGAGTGCTCTTGTTATAAATATGTGTATGAGGGGTTGTCGATTCTCAATTGCTAAATTTTAGAGAGTTGCTCTTCTCGTATTCCGGTGATCCACTCGCGGTGAAGATGTTGTCAGGCCCTAGGTGATGACTCTTAGGTAATATTTTGTTTCCCCTTTTGTTTTCTTCTTAGCTGCAACTCACAAATTCTCCAAATCCCCTATTGTAACCCCTCCCATCAAACAGTCGGCAGTTCCACAAACTACCCACCCCTAGCCTGTGGGAAAACCATTTCATGTTCTACCATAAGCCTCCCACAACCCTCCCGCAACCCACGATCACAGCCCCACACTCGATCCCACAATCCTTCCCATGAGTTTCCCACCAACCTTCTCTTGTGCCAATTCCCGTCCAGAAATACTGTAACCCTCTCAGAAACCCTCCGCCCCCACCTAACCAAGTAAATCCCAACTTATCCCCCTCCAATTCACTTACTGATCCAACCTAGCAGCCCGAATACCTCCAAATCCACCTCTCCCGCTTAAACGCCACTCCCCACACAACCTACTCAGCATTCTGCCATCATCACCACCTCTAGGCAGCCACCAGTCCATTGTGAATCACCGAATTTCCACCTATAGTCGCCCCCTTTGTGAGTATTGTTTGTTGTATGGATCTTTATCCTTTATATTTATATATGAGGTTGTGATCTCTTGCCCTTTTGGATCATTTGCATTTGTGGAATTTTATTTTGGACTAATTCGTGATTTGGAGGAACCATTCGTCGTGCGCTTTCGCTTTGGCTCACCACGGAGAGAAAAACTCAAGTTTGTTTGCTCAAAGAAATTATTATGCCATATTTTAAAATATTTACCTGAGAATTGAGATTTATTCCTTCCTTACTATGTTGAGAAATTGTCGTCGGTCATTGCATGGGTGTCGCATGTAGCGTTAAGAGCAATATTGTTCTCCCCACACTTCACAATAGAATTGCATCTTAGTCACACACTCACGTAGCCTACCCTACATCATTTATACTTTGCATAACTCATATTTATCATTAAGGATCATAATGGTTGATACAACCTACCAAATTCCACTCTCTAGAATGGAGTCATGCCCAAAAGTACACTCAAATGGAGTTATGTCTGAAGGTACACTCAAATGGAGTTATGTCTGAAGGTACACTCAAATAGAGTTATGCCTGAAGGAATACTCAAATGAAACCATGCCCAAAGAGACACTCAAATGAAGTCATGCCTGAAGGCACACTCAAACAAAATCATCCCGAAGGCACACTCCAATGGAGTCGTGTCCGATGGCACACCCAAATGGATTTATGCCAGATGGGCATACTCAAATGCAGTCATGCCCAATGACACATAAACAGACTCATGCCTGAAGGCACATGCAAATGGAGTCATGCACGGAGGCACACTCAAATGGATTCATGCACGCTCAAACGCAATCATGCATAATGGTGCACTATATGTTTATAACACTGTGCTCTGCAGAAACTATAAGCCCATGTGATGCAGGACGGACGTCACACCCGCCTGCCACCCTGGAGTCCCACCAGGGGGGCCCACCATGGCGTCGCACCATGGCGGCTTTATCAGGCCCGCGGGCCGTACACCCCAACCCATCCCCAACCCCACAACAGGGCCGATAGGTTGTTGAGGCCAGGGCTCGATCCCCCGACCTCCTTGATAAAGAGCTTTCAGTTGGTGATGGGAGCTTGCATGAAAGCTCTTTATCAAGGAGGTCGGGGGATCGAGCTCTGGCCTCAACAACCTATCGGCCCTGTTGTGGGGTCGGGGATGGGTTGGGGTGTACGGCCCGCGGGCCTGATAAAGTCGGCATGGTGTGACGCCATGGTGGGTCCCCCTGATGGGACTCCAGGGTGGCAGGCGGGTGTGACGTCCGTCCTGCATCACCATGTACATATATCATGCGGATAGTTGCAAGCCCACCCACTATATCAAATGGATAGTAATACGCACATCCATCTTTGTTGTGTAGACAACTATACGCCCGCCTACATGTATCATGTGGACGGTTATATAATATCTCACTGTATTGCGTGGATGGTGGACGCAACCTGCGGAGCATTTTATTTTATTTTTATTTCATGTGCATTAATATTTTATTTGTGTAGTACATGTTTTCACATATATTCACATTTTATGTTCACGTTCGTTATTTAGGAAAAGTGTTTATGTAGAGCGTGTCACTGGCTTATTTTTTCAAAATTTATTTGCATCGCCGGCATGGGAGGAACTAGAATATTGGCACATCCCAGGCACAATAAATTTGAACATATAAATCATTGTTGAAAATATTGCTCACTATTTTTTACTCTTACCACAATGTAAAATCAAAACATACAAGCTGACCACCCCTGTAAATATATCTTATTGAGTCTTGAAGATTGATATCATGGGAGCTTATAAGGTGTCTCAAACCCGGATCTAAAGATAAATTTTCTATTTTAAACTCATCTACTCGATGTTTTCTACCGGTTGAAACCAACTCTTGCAAATCCATAGAACTTTGACCTAATCCGATTATATGAAAAAAATCCTTTATTGCACAAATAATCACACCGCGAAAGGTTCCATCGATCTTATCATTTCTTCATCATCAACAAAAACTCCGATTAACTGATAATATATTAATCAATTAACAATAGATTATTAATTAACAAGTTGAAACCATCAACCAAGCCTTCTTAAATCTATCAAAACCAGACTGTACATCTCCTTCTTCAACGTGGAAGGGAAATTTACATCCAAGCCAGAAGAGGTCTATGGAAAAGTAGAAGAAGATTGAGGCCCTGTTTGAGAGGGCTTTTCAGAAAGAAAAAAGAGTTGGGGCAAAAGGAAGGTAAGAAAATGAGCTTTTGGAAATTGTATATTGGAAAAAGAGATCTGTTTGGGTAAACTTCTTTTGCGGAGATTTTCAAAAAGGTGAAACATTTTATAAATCGTTTGACAAATCTCCGTTGCGGTGACTTTTTTATTAAAAGGCGCGCACGAGGGAAAATGAGCGCCCGAGCGGAAAATGCGCGTCCAGGCAAAAAATACACGCCCGACCGAAAATAAACGCCCGGGGAAAATGTGCGCCCTACCAGAAAAACACGCGCCCGGGCGGGAAACGCGCGTCCGAGCAAAAAACGTGTGCTCGTCGAAAAATGCGCGTCCGTGAGAAAAATGCGTGTCCGGGCGAAAAATGCACGTCAGGCCGAAAAATGCGCGCCCGGGCGAAAAATGCGCGCCCGGGCGAAAAATGCGAAAATTGTGCACCCTGGCGGAAAATGCACGTCCGGGGGGAAAATGTGCTCCCGGGTGGAAAAACTCACATTCAGGCGAAAAAATGCGCGCAACAATGTATTGGGATGAAAAAGTGTTTTTCAAAAAGGTTGAAAAGTATTAGGACAAGTGACTTTTCAAAAAAAATAAGAAAATGGAGTTTAGGGGGGTACATTTTCCCACTGGAAAACAATTCAAACGTTTCTTAGGTGCGGTAGCATTTTCCAGAAAACGGAAAGGAACTAAAAAACCCTCCCAAACAGGCCCGGAGTTTAAAATGAGATTTCGCTCAATGTCTTCCATGTCTTTCTTTAACCCATTCATAAGTTTTTTTATCACACGCTTTCAACTTCTCCATTTCTTATTGAAATCTATAACCTTAGAAGCTAGTAAAACTAGGTGTAGGTCTCTATGTTCTTGTTTGAAGTTATTATACATATGTCACAAACAAAATTTATGTTTCGTATTAGGGTCTTGTTTGGGACGGTGGCAGCGATGGGAAAAGTTCTATTCCCACTGCCACCACAGTTTTATTAGCGTTTGTTTGCACAACAGTGATAAAAGAGCTTTTCAGAAAGTGGAATTTTGAAGACTTTTCAAAAAGTTAGGGACTCCCTACTTTTCATCAAGACTAACACCAGTCTCGCGAATGTTTCCCTCAAGCACGCATCCCCCCCCCCCCCCCGCGCATTTTTCACCCTAGAGTGTATTTTTTCCCTTACATGCATTTTTCTCCACAACGCGCATTATAAAAAAAGTAAAAAACTGTTAGACTATGGTTTTATTTTGTGTGGTTTGCTTGTATGTTGTCACTCCCATATATAAGGAAGTGCTCCTTATTTCAATAATTCAATTTCATTCCTCCGTTCAACATGGTATCAGAGGGAGCAAAACCCAAATCGCGCGCCCTCCGCAGAATTCGATCCCGCAAACCCTTCTATGTCGCGTCTTCCGTCTGCACCCTCCAACCCGCCGCCCTCCGCCTCCAGCCCATCCCTCCTGCCTCTAACCCGTCCCTCTCCCGGCTCCAACCCGCCTCTCTCCCGCTCCGCCCCGGCCCGTCCCTCTCCTGCCTCCAGCCAGCTTTTTTGCTAATTTATGGACGCCAAATCCTGTGAGGAGATGTGCTCGTGAGGCCGATTTCGAGACTTCTGTCATCTCCTTTTGTATGAGGGTATGACTTCCTCAGTTCCCTTCCTCGAATTTCTCGTCGGGATCATTTGTGTACGTCTCTTTCGATGAGAAGTTTTTAGGGTTGTTTTCCCCTCTCTTCCCGGTTGTGTCCCTTCTAGCAGTTTTTATCCTCGGGTTGCTATGGAAGGGAGTGTTCAATTCCCAAAAATGTCCTCCAATGTGCGCGTTGAATCCTCACAATGTCGGCATTGGTCTCCATCCGCGCTCTCCTTAACCACGGAACTCCTCGAATTACCACCATGAAGCTCGATGGCACCAATTGCCTTTTGTGGGCTCGGTCCATCACTCTTTCTCTCAAAAGTCATCGTATGTTTAGCTATGTTTCTGGCACTACAGCAGCTCCTGCTCCCGCCTCTTCAACATGGTCTCAATGGGAGTCTGAAAACTCCATGGTGATGTCGTGGCTTCTCAATTTTATACAGGAGAGCATTGCTTAGAACTATATGTTTTTGGAAATAGCCGCGAATATTTGGAAACGAGCTGAGATTACTAACTCCTGTCGAGGGAATGCCGCTCAGATCTTTTAACTTCGCCGGCGGATTTTCCTCTAGCGGCAAAGCGATCGTCCTCCTTTCTCCTACTACCTGGAATTTACTCAGCTCTACCAGGAGTATGACCACTTTGATGTTCTCACCCTTGTCTCTCCTGAAGATGAGACTCTTGTTCGGGCTTGCGAAAAACGCAATCGGATTTTTGAGTTCCTCCATGGGCTGCACCGAAACTTCGATCAAATTAGTGTCTAGATTCTTGGGCGGTCTCCTCTTTTGTCCCTGCTAGAAGTGAACAGTTTTGTTTAGTAAGAATTTGATCATTGCCAAACTTTACATACCGACTCTATCTCTGATGGCCCTGCTCTTGCTGCTCATGTTCGCCCTGGTGGGCGTCCTTCTCGTGACTTACCACCTAAGCCTGGGGAAAAAGATCATCTTCTCTGTGATTATTGCGGGAAGAACCGACACACTAGAGACACCTGTTTCAAGCTCCACGACTTTCCTCCGCCCAGAGGGGGTCCTGCTACTCGTGGTGGTCGTGGTTATGGTCGCTCTCCGGGCCGTCATCCTCAGTCCCGCTCTGCTCATCACTTTGATGCTTCTGCTGATATGTCCTCTGTAGCAGCCCCTCCTGCTCTCTCTTCGGATGAAATTTTTGTCTTTCGTCATCTGATGCACGGCCATCCCTCAGAGAGTTCTGCTTCGTCCTCCTCATATGCCCACCAGGGGCCCCCGGTGCTCATTCTGCTACCAGCCGCGCTCCAACCAGGTGGATCATTGACAGCGGAGAGACAGATCATATGACTGGCACTGCCTCAGGTTTTGTATCCTACTCTCACTTGTCGGGTTGTGACAAAGTGAGTGTTGATGATAGTTCATTTTCCTCTATTGCTGGCAAAGGAATCATTCTCTGCTCTTCCCTCACTCTCTCGCTCGTTCTTTCTGTTCCTAAGTTTACTCAAAATCTTCTTTTTTTCAGTAAATTGACTAACTTTATGCACTGCTCAGTGACTTTTTCCCCTCTTCTGCCATCTTTCAGGACCAGGCGACAGGGAAGGTGATTGGATCTGGTAAACTGTGCGATGAACTGTACCTATTTGACCCCTCCAGCTTGACTTCTACTTCCTCTCTGAGTGCTCTTCATGTGGCTTCATCTTCTGCTTTGAATTCCTGACACTGTCGCCTCGAACATCCCTTTATCTTTGTTATGAAATTAGTATTTCCTGCTATATAGTCTTATGTTTTTAACACTTTTCGTTGTGATGTATGTGAACTGGGTAAGCACAAGCAGGCCTCTCTTCCTCGGATGTCCCCTCATTGTGCTACACCATTTGAGATTATTCATTCTGAAGTTTGGGGCCCTAGCCCGGTTACTTCTATTTTTGGGTGCAAATGGTTTGTCACTTTTATCGACTAATGTTCTCGGTGCACACGGGTTTATCTCATGAAAAATAAATCTGATGTTTTCCCGTTATTTCAACGTTTCCACAACATGATTACGACCAAATACAATGTCACGATAAAAATATTGTAAAATGATAATGATCGTAAATACATTGACTCTCACTTTGATAGCTATCTGCATGACTGGGGTATAATCCACCAAACTTTTTGTGCATACACCCCTCCCCGGAATGGGGTCGCCAAGCGAAAGAATCGGCACCTCCTCGAGATTGCTCGTTGTTTACTTCTTCAGATGCACCTACCCAAATACTACTCGGGGACGCTGTCCTCACAGCTATGCGTCTTATTAATCGCTTGCCAACTCGTATCCTCAACCACAAAACTCTGTTAGAAACTCTCAATATCCTCCCTAATGGCCTCACCCCTCATATCTTTGGATGTGTGTATTTTGTCCACGTGCACCACACCTCCAAGCTTGATCAACGTGCGCTTCGGTGTATCTTCATTGGATATTCCAATACTCAAAAAGGGTATAAGTGTTTTCATCTTGTGACCCGCAAGACATTTGTCTCCATGGTTGTCACTTTCCAGGAATTTGAGTCCTATTACGGGAGCTCTCTTCAGAGGGAGACTGTTACCGAAGAAGTGAGCTCCCATATTATTCCTTTACCTATATCTCCTCCATATCAGCCTATTATCTCTCCTCCTACTATCCTTCTTGTGGTTCCGCCATTGCTATGGTTCTGCTGCCGCCTCTGCCATCCCACCTTACCCCTCCTTTGCGGGTTTATACTCGTCGGCAAAGGGGCACGAACATGAAGCTACTACACATTATACCTACATCTACGCCTGATCCATCTACCGGTCCTCAAGGTAACCGTATCTACACTCGACATCTTTTATCTCATTATGTGACTTATGACTCATTGTTCTCCCGACATAGAGCCTTCGTCACTTCTCTGTCCTCCATTTCCATACCTTCTTCGTAGCAGGAAGCTCTGAGGCGTCAAGAGTGGAAAGATGCTATGTGGGAAGAGATGCTTGCCCTTAAGAAGAATTAAACATGGGACCTTGTTGACCTTCCTCAAGGCAAGACGACAGTTGGATGTAAGTGGATTTTTCGGTAAAACAGAACCCCCAAGGGCTGGTGGACCGTTACAAGGCTAGGTTGGTGGCCAGAGGATACACCCAATCGCCCGAGATTGATTATCAGGAAACCTTTGCTCCAGTTGCAAAAATGAATTTGATTCGGATTCTGCTCTCGTGTGCTGCCTGCAGAGGGTGGAGTCTCAACCAGTTGGACATGAAGAATGTCTTCCTCCATGGAGATTTAGAAGAGAAAGTTTATATGTCTCTCCCTCCTAGTCTTACCTCTGAGGGATCTGAGGGAAAGGTATGCAGATTGAAGAAGGATCTATACGAACTAAAACAATCACTGAGAGCTTGGTTTGGGAGGTTCCGACGAGCAATAATGACATTTGGGTATACCCAGAGCAATGCGGATCATACACTATTTGTAAGGCACGAACAAGGGAGATTGACGGCATTGATTGTGTATGTGGATGACATTGTCATAACCGGGGATGATATGGAAGAAATTAGAAATCTGAAGACAAGATTGACAAGTGAATTTAAGGTAAAGGATCTTGGGAACCTCAAGTACTTCCTTGGCATTGAAATTGGCAGATCAAAGCACGGTATATTTATATCACAGAGGAAGTATATCCTTAACTTGTTGGAAACTACAAGAACCTGTCATAGATACCAACAGCTTTCAACAGCTGATGGGGAGACTCATTTATCTATCCCATACTCGCCAATACATGCATGCTCCCAAATCTCACCACTTGGATGCTGCCTATCGAATTCTTAGATATCTCAAAACCTCTCCAGGACATGGAATTTTGTTTTCTCCAAACAAAGAATTATCCATTGAAGTGTTCACTAATGCTGATTGGGCATGGTCAGTTGATGATCGTAGATCCACGTTTGGGTATTGTATCTTGGTTGGGAAAATCTGGTGACTAGGGGAAGCAAAAAACAGCATGTGGTTGTCAAATCCAGTACCGAAGCAGAATTTAGGGCAATGGACCAGGGAATTTGTGATGGAATGTGGATATCATCTCTTTTACTTGAACTTGGGATTCAAAGCAAAGGCCCCATCCGACTATACTGTGATAACAAGTCCACCATTAACATTGCTCAAAATCCTGTTCAGCCTAACCGCACTAAGCATGTTGAAAGTGATCATCATTTTATCAAGAAAAACATAATGAGGGGAGTTATTAGCACTCCATTTGTCCCTTGAGATCAACAGTTGGTTGATGTGCTTACAAAGGCTTTGTCTCAAAGATGTTTTGGTAACATTATGTCCAAGTTGGGTGTGACATATATCACAAGCCTAACTTGCAGAGTGTTACACTATGGTTTTATTTTGGTGATTTGCTTGTATGTTGTCACTCCCATATATAAGGGAGTGGTCCTTATTTCAATAATTCAATTTCATTGCCTCTGTTCAACAAAAACTATTATTAAAAAGTTGTTATTTCAAACAGAAAATGTAAAAAAAACTTTTTTTAAAGTACTTAAATGGAGATTATCCAAGCAGTACACAACTTTTTCAAAACAGCTTATTGGATAACTCTAATGACACCATTGGTTTCCTACCATCACTTTTTTCACTGCCACCACCATCCCAAACAAGCTCTAGGCGCCTCAATAGCATTATCCCTTTTTGCTTATCTGATATTATTGACCACGAGTGTGTGTTCTCAATGCGCAAATCTTTTGTTAGAAGGCTAACAAACAATTTCTAAGTCTTTGTATTTTCCTTTAAAACAACAATATAAGCAATAGGATACATGTTATTGTTATCATCAACGCCAACAACACATAACAAGACTCCGTCAGTTGATGTCTTCAAATGAGTTTCCTCCAAACCAATAATAGTCTACATCATGCCATGAAACCTTTCTTCAATGCACCCAAATATATATAAATCCTTCTAAAAAACAAGTTTACGATGTTGCATCATGCTTGCATTTCACCTTGATTGTGGTGCCCTGATTGGTCCTATACAATTCCTTCTAATTGCATGCTTTTTAACTCTATACATCTTCCATATAGTAAGAGAGATTTTGTTATTCTTTTGCATTATTTTCTGCATTGAACTAGCGGGCCACTCCGGGTTACTCCTAGTATTGTGCTCATATTTCTTGGCAAGAAACTCAGAGTTGCAATGTTGGCAATTTGCAACTCTATAACATGTATGCCCCCCTGTAATTGTCTTAGTCTTCATTTGGTAGAGCGGTTGCGGTTGTAAAAAGAGTTGTTGTAAAGGCAGGTTTGTAAAGAGAGCTGTTGGAAACTGAATGCTGCAAATGGAGATCTGTTTGGATAGTCTGTGTTTGCAAAACTGTTCCAAACAGAGAATCGTTTGGCAAAACTGAGATGACGTTTTGGATTTTTTTTTAAAAAAAATTATATAAATTTTAAAAAAATATGTTTGTAATATACGTATATATATTTAGAAATGATGAAATTGAGAATCTAACAATACACAACACTCAACAAACAACACACACACACACAAAGATCCACACACTTAACACTCAACACTCAACAAACAACACTCGCATATACAAAATACTCACATATACAAAATACTCACATATACAAAAAAACTCACATATACAAAATAATCACATATACAAAATAATCACATCCACACACTCACATATTCACACAAAAAATCAACACACATACACACATCACAAACATGCGCACACACACACACTCACATATTCACACACTCACAATCGACACATTCACAAAAAAATAAACACACACACACATCACACACATGCGCGCACACACATACACTCGCACACACACTCACATATTCTCACATACTCACACACTCACATATTCACATACTCACATATACAAAACAATCACATCCACACACTCACATATTCACAAAAAAATCAACACATACACACACATCACATATATGCACACACACACACACATTCGCATATACTCACAATCAACACATTCCCCAAAAAATTAACACATACACACTCAACACAACTACACATTCATATCCACACATTCCATTTTCACCAAAAATCAACACATACTCACAAGGCTACATATTCACAATCTACACATTCACAATCAACATATAATCATAAGCCTACACAAATCTACAATAAACACATACTCACTATCAACACATATACACAATCACATCCACACATTCCATTTTCACAAAATGCAAATCAACCATAGATTTGAAAAGGGAAGAAGATATACCTGTTGTTAGACTGTTGCAGATCAGGGGCAATGGATCAAGCATCGTGTAGAGGCGGGAGCAAATCAGGGATCACTGCTGAACATAACGGGGAAGAGGTGAGATTTCTGTGCTGTAAAATTCAGAGAGGATACAGAAGATGCAAAGAAGACCCAATGCAAAAAATGCAGAGAAGTTCACCAATGGTGTACCTGTCGTCGTCTATGCAGATCCGGTCGAAGCAAGTTGGGGAATACTCTGGATGTGGCAAAGAATTGGAACCCTGGATGCACCGGAGAAGACAAGCACTGTTGGAGTCACGAACCCTAGATGTCGTCGAAGAAGATGCGGTGGGATGGAGTTCCTCCTCGCGACGACGGGAGAGGCGGCGAAGGAGTCGCACGATACCTGATGCCCTCACGATTTCTTCCTCCTCCCTAAACGCGATAAACTAGAGCTCTCCCGCTAGATTTCGAGACGCAACTTTTACAGCCCAGAGAAACGTCGCGCTATTCGAACTTTAGGCGGAAAACCAGACGAAAATTTTACATTGGGTTGCGTTTTGGTAAAACGCGCTGGCATAAAACGCCCAACCAAATGAGCCCTTAATTTGAAAGGTTTGTTTCATTCTTCGACCTGAAAGAAGAATACATAATTCAACCACAATCACGCGTCGCTTTAATCTTGTCACTACATTTTTAGTAAATTTTAGAGATTTTCCTTGCTTATTAGAGTACAACCTCACGACATCCCTAAAGTCAGAAGCAGCATTAAAACACAAGCCGACCTAAAACTCAAAATCGAAATCATTCGCATCTCCTTGATAAACTTGAACCTTGCGGCATTTCCATTTTTGTGTCTTGGATGACGATTGACTACCACGATCCCTTAAATGTATTCACACGTTCGTACTCAAGGGTTGATTTGATTCGACACTTTCAGCAATAAATTCTATTTCTTCCTCTATATTGTCATCAAGTATCAAATCATCTACCTCAAATTCATTATCTATCAAATCATCATATGAATTTTGATCACCAAATTCCTCATCCATGCATTGTGAGTCATCACTACAATCAACAACATCCCCTCTTCGGAATAATTTTCATCTACGGTCAGGATAGGCATCGAAGAGGTTCTCCAATCCTACGTTGCCAGAAACCCGCCGACGCATTGTCTCCCGTGCCGACGGATTCAATTACGCTAGTTGCCAATCTTAGGTCGTCGTCGACCTCGCCCTTCCACTCTGGTGAACTAACCAAAGAAGCCATGCGAGTTGACATCGACTTCGACCCATCCTCCGTCAATACGTAGAGTTACTGTTGTTCACTCTTGTGAAGAAGCCGTGTGAGTTGACGTCGACTTTGACCCCCCCTCTGTCAATCGGCAAAGTTACTGTTGTCCACTATTGCGCAAAGGACTTCAGAAATTGACTACCTCTCGTGTATCCATGTGGTATCCTTGCTCTTGCCTTATATTATGTTTATACTCTCCAACTAAATAATTAGTAGTTTACTTTACGTTCTCATTGCTCTTTATTATTGCTTATTCATAAACTATTAATTGTGATATTGCTTACGGACGATAGATCTCATAGTGGTTTGAATCATTAAATACTTAGTCTGATCTCGGCTTTTAGCTAAAATTCATCATAGAGAGTTGTTTACGCGCGAAAAATTTGTTTTGGGGCACTCTCAACCAACATCAAGATGACTCTCTCCTCCTATGTCGGCGATGTGGCACACAACAATAAAGGAGGCCTTCGTCCTGGGGAAGGGTAGCTCAAAGCACCGTCGCGAGAGAGAGAGATATTGAGGGATAGGGGGTCAGCGCATGCCCTAGCCGCGCAAGGACGAGAGAATGAGGGGGGGTCGTCTAAGAGTGAGAGCGATAAGGGATCGAGTGTTTTAGACTTAGGCTTTATGTTCTAACCAAACAACTAGCTAACCACACACCAATTCGTTATCCACACACCAACATCTAATTTTATTTAATTTTGATTCAAATAACATTTGTAGCGCTACAATTCTCTCCTCATTAACGAAATTTCATGCCGAAATTTATCTTCATCCCCAACTGCAAGGTGAACAACACGCCAAGATAAAACTCTTCGCATATGGGTTATAGACCCACCACGCTTCCACTGCACTACTCTGATCTCATATCACTAGGGAAATTACGAACCACACAAACAGATCGAACAAAAGCACTAAGAGGTTGCAAGTAACGCTCACACATCTTTCAAATCTAGGGAGAACAACTCTGATCTGGTAACAACAACTACAGACATTCTCAAGCACTCTAATGTTAATGTTCCATGATTACCTCATTAAAACTTAAGGTTTATTACAGTCATACATATAAACACATGCAATGCAAACCATAATCCGCGGCTCAAGAACAATTAGCATGGGAGAGTTACCAACACATACAAACAATTATTGTTATTCTTTAAGAAAAAATTAACTAACAAAAAGGAAAAAAAATCAATATAAACACACACATATAACCACACATACAAACACATGCAATGCAAAAATAAACACACAATTTCATCCACACATCAACATGTGCGCACATACAAACACATAAAAACCGACACTCAGCACATACACAAGCAAATATACACAAATACACACAATTCCATACACATATGAATAAAAAATACAGCATAACGCATCATATAAATTGACACATACATACACACCATAAAAACACATATACAACCACACACACATTCATACACACACACACACCAAAGAACAGACACACAATGCACACCATAAAAACATATATACAACCACACACACACACACATTCATATACGCACACATTCAAATACACACACACCCAAAAGAACATGCATAGAATGCAAACCATAAAAACACATAAAATCACACACACATTCATATACACACACACACCCAAAGAACACACATGAAATGTTCACAATGCAAAGAAGAAAAATTCACTAACAAAACTATGGAAATCAAATCCAGTGGAGGTCATAATTGCACTGGAATCACTAACAAAAAATTTCAAGAACAACTATTTTCAAGAACAATGAAAATCTAAGCAAAAGAGAAATATCACATTGCACTAAAAAACATCAAAACCAAGCAATAATATCATTTTAAACCCTAAGGAAGGACGAATGAGTTACCAACAAGGAGGAGGAGAAATAAGGACAGGATGCCTTGGATCGAAGGGGTCGGAAACCCTAGATCTGCGGCCAGAAGCGCCGGCATCGAGCCAGGAGAGGTCGACGGGGGCCGGTTGTGGTCGCCGAAAATTCGTGCGGTTGAGGATGCTCACTTCGAGTCCGCCAGCGAGAAGATTTGCGGTGGGGGAGAGGGATTCCAGACAGGATCGGGAGACCTCTCTCGCGCGAACTAAAAACGCGTGTATGAGTTAGGATCCGCGAATGCAAAAAAACAAAACCAAAAACTAGCAGAAATCTGCTTTCTGCGTTTAAAAACTGCAGCCAAATGTTCCAAAACCTGAGATTTTGGCTCGGTTTGTTTGGAGCAAAATTTAGGTGAGTCATTCGTATGATGCTATTAATGCTTCGTTTGGCGCAGCGTTTGGAGCTTTCTGTTTGGAGCAAACGCCGCCGCACGGAGGGTAACCAAATGGCCGGCGACGGCGTTTGCTCCGTTTGCACCTGCCGCGCTATGGGAAATGGAAGAAAACAGAGGAATTCCAACCACGGCCTCCCCCCTCCGGTTCCAAAAGCCCTCCTTCTCCCGCCGCCTGAGCAAAATGTCAAACCAAACGAAGCCTAAGGCTTTGTTTGGCGCAGCGTTTGCGGCGAGCGCTTGGGGAAAATGCCGCAGTACGACAGGTAAACAAATGGCTGGCAGCGGCATTCGCCTCATTTGGCCCTGCCGCGTCATGAGAAACGAAGCGAAAAGCCCTGTTTCGATCCCGCACTCCCTCCCTCCAGTTTCAATGTCGTTGTTCCTCCCGATGTTTCCTCTCACCATCGCCGAATCAAATAAAGTCTAAGGCTCCCTTTGGCATGATGGCGGCCGTAAATGTATGGGTTAAATGGTCATTTGTTAAGAATCAACTAACAAACATCATTCGTTTAAACATAAAAGTGAATGAAGTTACTTAGATGGGTGTTAATGAATGACAATTTAACCCCCATGCTTATGACCGCCGTCAACACCATGCCAAACGGATCCTAAATAAGTAGTCGGCCCCATCTTTTTTACTTTTTCTCTGCTTGTCTACTTTTTTCGCACTAATCTTTTGGTTTCCCTTTACTTTTTCGCGCAAAACCTTATGCTCCCCTCTTTGGTCGCCCTTAATAATGTCGCTCGGTCTCCCGCCGGCCACCACAAGTTCTCCCCTTTATAGTTCCCTGCTGCAATAGAAGCATGCACCCCCTTTATAGTTCCTTGCTGCATTAGAAGCCTGCACCACAGGTTCTCCCCCTTTATTTTGGCATTTGTTCTCCCGCCGGCCACCACAAGTTCTCTAATATTTCCTTCCCATTCGAACTCATTATATGTCTGTAGCTCATCGGCGGACCCAGAATTTTCATCTGACCCGGGCATCAAGTAAAAGATTTAAATTTTTGATAAATTCATTAGATGTGGCTATTACTTATAGAAAAACAAATCTAAAGAGTTTAGAAGCCAAAATCAGAAGGTATCACTTAAATTCCAAAATGAACCTGCGAAGATGTCTATCGTAATCTCTTTATCATTTTTCTTAACAGACTGTAGTATGTTGAGAAATATGAAAGGGGTGGAGCTTTGAATGATACCTGGCCGAAATCAGACTATCGGAGAAAGGAGAAACTGAGAGAGCAGAGAAACCACCACCCGTCGGGAGGTTTGTGCCAGTTTTCGGAGGCCAAGACTTCAAAGGAATAGTCGTCGGAGGCGTAGACTTCGGTCCTACGTCAGAGCATCCTCTCATCGTCTTCTAGCCGAGGAAATTAGGGCACAATGGCAGTGGCGCTCGCTGGTCGCGGAGGGAAATGGGGGGAACAAGCAAGCTTCCACCTTTTGCGTAAATTTCTACCCGGGCACGTGCCCGGGAAATGTGCTTCTATGAACTCTTAAAAGAACCGACTTTCCTGACTTCAAAAAAATTGTTTAGGGCCCGTTTGTTTGCACCGTTTTCACACAGCGTTTTTGTTTTGAGTTTTTGCAGACTAAATGTAGGCGTTCGTTTGGCTATGTTTTGCATCGTTTTCATTTTGAGATGAAAACGCTTTGTTTTCATTTCTTCTAAATTTGCATGGCTCCAAAACTCACCTCAAGAGGTGCGTTTTGCTGTGTTTTGAGAATAGACTGTTCTCTTTTTTCCTTCTTTCCGGCGATTTTCCGCAAGGATGGGTCGGCGTTGTCGTCCGAAAAAATGGCGGTTGGGGGGAGAAATGGGGGAAGTGTGGGATCGAGATATTGCTGGGGTTCGATCGACGGTGGGAGGGCGGGAAGGATAAAACGATCAGGGAAGGGAGAAGCGTAATAAGGAAAGAAGAGGATGAGAAGAAAAAGGAAGAGTACGGCAGTGGATCTTGACATTGGAGAGTGTTTTGGAGGAGGAGGAGGAGGAGGAGGCGGAGGTGGAGGGGATTGTTATGGGAGGAAGGTTGGAGGAGATGTGGAAATTACAGTGCGGTTTGCAGGTTGGAAGAGGGAGAAGGGTTTTAGGGTACTCGAGCATGTAGAAAACGATTTAAGCAGCGCTCTCGTCCCGTGAATGTTACAAACGAACATCAGTTTTTGTTTTGGCCTAAAACGAACACGAAAAACATTCTTCAAACGAACATAAGTTTTTGTTTTACCCCAAAACGAAAACTCATGATTTTTCGTTTTGGGTCAAAACGAAAACCTTCTCATGAAAACTTGCAAACGAACGGGCCCTAAGTCTTCATCTCCCCCTCAATCTTTTGAGTAATATAGCTATGAGTTGTGGTATGACAATATATTGAATTGCAAATAATGTGTATTTTAAAATTGTAATTCTGAATTATAATGTTAATATTTTTTGAAATTGTATTTTCGAACTGTAATGTTAATGGTTTTTGTAATTGTAATTCTTAAATGCAATGTTAATAGTTTTGGGAACTGTATGTTGGGATGTAAATCGATAGTAATTTGTAGTTGTAATCCCAACTATTTTTCATAACAGTATTTTGTGGTTGTAATTTCAACTTTATTATTGTAGTAATTGAAATATTATTTGTTTTCTTACTTTAAAGGAGCCCGTTATGTTCTTTATCGTGCAGTCGGAGGAAGAGGCGTGCATGATGTATTGTGATTATGCAAATAAAATTGGATTTAGTGTGCGAAAGCAACACCTTACGTATTGGACACGTACAAAAATTATTGATGTCAGAAAAAAATACTAATAATCAATCAGTTATTCGGGATTCAATGATAAATAGATCAAATAGGGCAATTAACGCTCGTATGAAAGGTCATTGGGAACGAGGGACAAAAAACACGTAATTTTTGTTACTTTCTTTTCAAAGAAACATAATTAATTACTTATTATCTTTTTCATATTGTAGTTTTACTCATTTTATTAGTTTTGTATTTTTCTAATGATGTTGCTTTACTTTTTTGATTGGAAAAAAAAACTAGTGCCAAAAAAAGAGATCCTTGTCAATGATGAGCCACCCATGACAAAGGACTTCAACTTCGTGGGTGATTGTAGTAATGACCAGCATTCATCGCCGCCCAAAACGTCAATTTGTTTTGACTAAAATGATGTTTTTTTCTTAATTTTATATTTTAGTTTTCCAAACATTCCAATGTATTTAAGTTTTGAAATCTTCTTCTATTTAGTGAAAAGCTATGTTGTGTTTAAAACTATGAAACATGTTGTTATTGTTATGTTGTTATCTCATATTTAACGTTGGTTTTGCAGTGCTAATCACATGTTAGCGTCATGGTAATATTCCAAAGCACATTCAAACGTAAAAGGAAGATTATCAAATGAAATAAAAGTTAGAAAATAATGCTTGCAAATATTCTAAGTGGGCAGCATGTTAGCTGCTGCAAATGGTCCAAAACAAATAATACTTGTAAATGTTCAAAATATATCTGCTGCAATTTCTACACTGAATTTGTCCATGTCTATTGGACAGGTTCTGCAATCCTTCCAAGATATTGGTTCTATTGATCCACCGTCTCCATAAATTTGAATATGAAAACACAGCAGACGTTTTCATTTTTCTGTTGGGGCAAGTCAACAGCATTTATAATTGACCATTGAGAATGTTGGTTGGGAATGCTTATGTTGTCTCTTCATGTAATATTTTTACCTACAAGAGAGCTCACAAAATCAATAAATAATTGAAAAATGATAATTTTGGTTCATTGGTTTTTTAAAAATCTCATCAAATAAGGCAGGCCTGCAAGATGATAATTTTGGTTCATTGGTTGTAGTTATATGACTGATTAGACACTTAGTGTTTTGCACAATGCTTCTCTTATAATACTACAAGCAGTCGTGCACGGGGGACCCCGTGCGGGCAACATTCGTCGTGAGTGCGACATTTGTCGTGGGGACGACATTGGTCGCGGGGGCGACATTGGTCGCGGGGGCGACATTGGTCGCGGGGGCGACATTGGTCGCGGGGGCGACATTGAGCGGGGGCGACATTCGTCGTGGGGTGACATTCGTCGTGGGGACGACATTCGTCGTTTGGGAGACATTTGTTTGAAAAGCTAAATCCCAACAAAAAGTACGTGTGGGGAACATTTGTCGTTGGGGCGACATTTGTCGTGGGGACGACATTTGTCATGGGGCCGTCAGTTGTTGTGGGAGCGTCACTTGTTGGGGTGACATCACTTGTCGCGGTGGCGATATTTGTCGCGGGGCGACATTGGTCGTGGGGGCGACATCGGTCATGGACGGCGATATCGTTTGTGGTCTCAGATATTGATCGTGAGTGGAGATAACGGTCGCAAAAGCTTACAAACATGTCTAGAAAAAATAATACAATACATAAAAAGATACAGATATATTCATGAAAGTACACTGAATACAAAAACAAAAGAAACAATATAGTTAATGAATATTACAAATGAAGTTGTTGCTATGTACATGTGTATAGAACTAATTATGATAGTTTATATATATAGTATTATACGTATATATATTTGATTAAACTTTAAAGCAACAAACGTGCAGCAAACTAATTAGAACCAAACAATGCTGGTTTGTTACTCATTTCAAATGCACTCTTATTTACAAAAGATCTCATTAGAACAATCATCAACAACACGTGAATCGATATTTATAATTTTCTGAAATAATAATAATAATCAATATTATTTTTCCTATGCAAAGTCGGGCAAAACAGGGAACTTGAACACAGGAATCAACCCATAAACTTAGAGCAATCATCGAGCACGAAGTTAATCAATATTCAACACTTGGTAAAGTTTGAACAAAGCACTTGAACACAATCCACATTGTTCTTGATTATTTTTTGTTTTCCACTCCATTATAATTAAGTAATTTTTACTTTATTATAATCATTGTGATCAGCAGTTTGCTCAAATGAGGTTAATCTGTGGCGCCCTGCAAGTTACTGATTTAAAGAAACATTTGAATGATATCTTTTGCATGGTCCATCCTATGATGCTTCAAACTATAGTTTTTTTCTATTTTGTAGTTAAGAACAACAGGTATAATACTTGCAAAAGTCAATTATACCTTCTAGTTTAAGAGAAGCATCAAAAAGCTCACAGTCCTGTTTGCAAAATTCAATGGATCCATCACAGCTAGGCACTTCAACAATTTGTCTTTTTGTCAGGATATATTCTCTAAAAATGAAAAAAAATCATTAAAATTATTGGAAAATTGAGATGAAATTAGTTTTCACCTTGCTATTATGGTGCTTATTAAAAAGAAACATATGCTCTAGTGGCTAAGATGATGATATGTTGAGGATAGCCTCGAGCAACACATCCATTACTAAAGCCCGCAGGAAGAAAGAAATCAACCGCTCAAGATAAAGCTATATTGGTTATACCAATGGAAAAAAGTCACATCAAAATTCAATTTACAAAATTGAAGTATAAGAATGCTACATAAAACAAACTATATTTAGAGATGTTATCAAGAAATATGATTACGTGCTATGTCACAGAAAAAATCAAAAATGTTTATTTTTGTGGACTGAATATGGATGTGGGCCACAAATTAACAGATGTTGGGGGACTGTTTTCTTATTTGATATTAATTTTGTCCATTTGGACCACACCACATGACCAACAACATCTTAACCAAACCCAGGCATGTGATTCTCAACGACATCTCAAAGACAAAAAAAAATTAAAGATCAATACAATTAATTAAAGACAAAAATAGCATCATCAACTTCAACCTGCATGTCTCTTCCTCAAAATGAACAATGCAAAAATTTCAAAGTCATCAACAAACCTAACAATGTTAGTGTTACAAACAATCCATACTTAGTAGATGATGGAATTGCCATGTTTTCAAATACTAAACCTCAAGCATTTCATTAGAACGTGAATTCAACAGTTGGAGAAGAATTTCATTCACAAAATCATATTCTGGAGAAGCATTTCATTAGCAGAATTTTATTACTGAGAATTAAAAACAAAATTTGTTAATTACTAAGATGCAAGTGCTAAGCTAAAAAAAGTATAACAAAGCTTACAAAGAAGGAAGGTTCATCCAAAAAGTTTTCCACCTTCACCACCATTCCAGTAAAAAAAACTTTTTCCAAGAGTTAGTTGTTATGCGAGTCCTAATGCGGGCAACTTCAAAACCCTAAAGACAGAGGATTTTACAGGGATCAGTAAAGAAAATAAATATGTGAAAGGGAAATCTTCAGAACCAGCTTCATGGGAAGACGTCCATGGAAGCGCGTGAGCCGAAACTGCCATGGAGAGGGGAATGTGGCAGCGGGATGTGGATGAAACCGCCCAAAACTGCAGGGAGGCATTGTACTCCTCGATTGCACATTGACGCTGCTGGATCGTGGCCGGCTGATGCGCGATGTGGGGAGATTTCCCTGCGGGCAGCGCCAAAATCAGGAAATGGTGTTGCTGGACCCTAAATCGCTAATTTTACTGAACCTGGGAAGTTTTCCTATAGCACACACTGTAGTGAGGAGGAGCACCAAACAGTTGGAGTAGGTTTCCGGAAGGAGCTCTGTCAAGGAGAACACCCTACAGCGATGAACCATGGAGGAGAATCCCTGTAATGTTTGTCGAGCTCTATCGATGCTCTGTTGATGGAGGAAGAGCTATTGCGGTAAGGTGCTGTGGAGAAGAGTTGAGGCGGGCTGGAGGGGAGGTTTAGGGTTATACGATCGGGGGTGGAGGGGACGCAGTCGAGTTGAAGGATGTGACCATGGGAGGTGATGGTAACGTGTGGCGAGGAGAAAGCTGGAGCAGTGGCCTCCCTTGCAGGAATTGCTGGCAGGAATTGCTTTCGGCGCCATCCTTTTGTCTTGATGGCGGATTGACCTTTCAGCAGGAAAGCAGGAGTGAAGGACTGGCGGGAGTTATTAAGCGAGAAAGACCAAAGAACAGGATGTTAAGACCAAAAAACCCACCGTTTTTGAAGAAAATATAAGTGGTTATAAAGGGTATTTTTGGAAGCTTGAATGTTACACCAAGGGTATTTTGGTCCAATAAATGTTACACCATAACTGATTTGGTCCTTGCTTATAATATAAAGATGACCAAAAAAAGTAAACTTCAGCACAACATATATGCCGTTAAAAATCAGCCTAACAGTATAATATTATACTTACAATATTGTACTTACAGTCAAGCTTTTAAAAACCGATCCGATTGGCCGGTCCGACCGGTCGGATCGGTCAACCTGCCGGTCTGTCCATCTCTGCGGGTCGCCTAACTATCAGACGGCTCGGAAACTGAGAAACCAGGCGGGTTGATTGAGAAACCAAAATCGTGGCTGGTTCCCTAGAACCGGGGGATCCGGATCCCCTGGAGTTCCTCTGAGAACTCCAGGGGGTGGAGTTCCTGATTTGGGACTTATTGGAGCGGAATCAGAAAAAATGATTAACACGAAAGTTGTAGATATCCACGAGACGAACAACTTTCATGTTGAACATTTTTTGATATGAAGTCGTTTAGACCTCCGATTTGGGCTCCGAAAAAATTCTGTCCGAAAATTATTAAATTAATAATTTTCGGACAGAATTTTTTCGGAGCCCAAATCGGGGGTCTAAACGACTTCATATCAAAAAATGTTCAACATGAAAGTTGTTCGTCTCGTGGATATCTACAACTTTCGTGTTAATCATTTTTTCTGATTCCGCTCGAGCGAGTCGCAAATCAGGAACTCCACCCCCTGGAGTTCTCAGAGGAACTCCAGGGGATCCGGATCCAGAACCGGGAGGGTCAAATATGATCAGATCCGACGTGCTGATAAAATGGTTTTAAAAATTGAAGGGCCCCAAATTCGAACTTGTGCTAGGGTCAAGGATTCTAAGAACACCAACCACTACACCTTTGCCTGGATGAAATCTAGTGAAATATATTTTATATAATATAATGTTATTCATATAAATCAATATAATAATATTATTCATTTTTATTATTTTAATTACTTATAAAGCTGTATAGATATAAACATAAAACTATAAATAAAAAATAAATTAATATATATATATATATATATAAATACTCACATATAAAAGTATACAATTATAAAAGTATAAAAATATGTATAAAATATAAAACTTAATATTTTATATAATTATAAAGATTATTTGTACGTTTTTTATAATTTATTATAATATTACGATCAACCTCGGGTCTGACCGGTCCAACCGATCAGATCTTGAACCTTTGAACTCACTGGTTCGATCTCCGGTCCGGTTCTTAAAACCTTGCTTACAATATAGTCCGCAGATATATAGCAAACTCTTTAGTTTGGTCGTTGAATGCTTTTTTTGGCACCGAGTGCTAACGCACATGCATTTAAATGTGTCATGCCTCCAACCAACTCCAAGCAGGTCATCCTCTGCCCCTCTTGTAATCAAGATATTGCCGCTATTAAAAACTGTGCTCAAACTGAAATAGAAATAAATATACATTAATATGCAACATAGTATGAATTAATTGCAATCTACAAGAGTGATATTACCTATCTAGGAATTTTTTTAGCATAAGTTCTATAACCTTACACAACCGAGCCGGTATGTATGGTCTTCCCGAGTAGCTATGCTTCTCTTCCACCTTAACTTTAGGTTTGTAATGGAAATCTAAAATCTTTTTCGTTCTAGAATATCTTTTTTCACATTTCTAACTAAACTACCAAAAACAACATTTTTCTTATCGAGTTCAGATTATATATTCACTAGAGACAAGCTTTGTTTTAGAGATGAAACAGGCGAGGGAGGTGGTGGTCCCCCATAGGATTGGGCTTCCAACCTCCTAAACCATGATTGATAAAAATATTTTACTGTTTCCACCGCCTTCTGGACTTCCACTTTGTTAAAAATATGGAGTCCTGGCGGTCTGGTGGACATGTCTGGAGGTCTGGCGGACAGGAGTGGCGGTCTAGTTCTGGTGGACTGCCTCTCAGGTAGTTTGGCTGTGTTACTGCTTGGATTATAGAACTATGGTTCTGGCAGTCTGGCGACCTTGTCTGGCGGTTTGGCAGTTGTCCTTTATAACTGCACCAGATTACTACAGTGTTGTCTGACGATCAGCAAGGGTGAACCGTAGTGCGGTCTGGTAGTTAGAGATGGTGCTATCTAAAAGCTGTCAAGGTCTTCCTGATGTTCTGTTAGAGCCAAGTTTGGCGGATAACAAAGGTTATTCACAGTTGCGGTCTGACGGTTAATACCTGCCTAATTGCCCCCCGTAGCCCTGTATGATAACCGCAATTGTGCTTGTTGGCGATCAGTAAAGGCATGACCAATGTTGAGGTTTGGCGGTTTCCTGGTGCTATCTAATTTGCGGCCAGGCAGTTAGAATCAGTCTAATCGCAGCTCCCTGAAGTAGTCTGCTGCATCCAGACGGATAGAGACCAGAGCGAACATGTTGATATCTCAAACTATGTAACTGCGTTGTTAGCTTGTATAACCGCACAGCCCGCGCAGACTATTTTTTATCCATATGTCTAGTCACATATGACGGGTGTTGTGTATTCTCTCTATTTTTTCTATCTCTATCCCCAATTTTCTATAAATAGGGGGGCGTACCCTTGTATTATTCATCTTTTGAAGCAATAAAAAAATTCCTTTATTTATACTTTTCTCATATTGTATCAGAGCTAATCGGTCCATTTGCTTCAGTTCCTGCTTTCTAGGGTGTGAGGCAATGCAAACGGTCTCCAGTTTTTTATCTGCATGCTCTTCTCTTTTTTCCCGCGATTTTCTTTCTTAACCACGCCTTTCTATTTTGCCCTCCCACCCTTCCCCTTGCTTGCATTTTCTGAGACAAGTTTCTTTCCTGACCACTCTCTCTAACGATGCGGTTAGAGTTTCTTTGTCGGCCTTGGTGAGTTTTTTGAGCGGTCTCCTTTCTTAGCTGCACGGTTAGATCTTTCTGTCATTTTTCTCATTTTTTTCTATGGAGCCTCCGACCGTCTTTTCCTCTACACTATTCACGCCTCCTGCTCTAACCACTCCTCTCTCCACTCTTATCTCCACTCCTTCCGGCAATTTGGGTATTGCTTCTAATCTCACTGAACCAAATTATCCTTGAGTGTTTCATTTGTCTTTTTATTACGCTCTCAGCGTAAGAGTCATCATATAACTGATGACCCTCCTTATACGGGTCTATAGCCTTTGATGACTGGGATGCCAGTGTTGCTCTGCTGAGAACGTGGTTTGCCGATAGCCTCTCTGATGAGTGTCTTCCCGTTATTCGATATGATACGACAGTTAAAGTTGTCTGGAAACATCTTGCTGCAAGGGAGCTCAAACTTCACGCATATATACGTTATATACTGATCTTTTTGCCCGACCTTTCATGACTCTTGCTGCTGCTTATCAGGAAGTGCAAGCTCTAAGTGCAGAGCTTCTTCAACACCACCCCTTTTCTACTGATCTCGATGAACAACATAAACACTTCCAGCAACTTCTGGTTGTGTGGTATTTGATTCGTTTACTAGAATCTTATGATATGATTTGACATCAAATTCTTGAAGTGGCAGACACTCCTACTCTGAATGCCACTACTGGGCACATTTTGGTTGTTACTACTCTTCTTCAACATCCTTTACTTGCCTCTCCGCCACCTCCTGACACTGTTGCTCATCCAACTCGTCATGAAATTCCTAGTAGGTGTGGGGGCCGCTTTGGTGGACGTGGTCCCTCTAGATATCTCTATTCTCACTGTGGCAAGATTGTTCACCTTGTTGATCGCTGCTGGGCCAAGCATCCTCATCTTCGACCTGCTCCTAGTGACACTACCTCGAAGAACTCCACTTCTCTTGCTACCTTTTCGGGTATTGCACATATGACCACTATAGGCAGGTGGCTCTCTGGTGATACTAATTATATGACGGACAATCATCATCTTTTCTCTCATTAGGACAAACATAACCTGTCACCTCCATTTTTTATTGCGAACAGTTCTCCATCCCCTGTGTGTGGATTGGAACAGCGTATGTCACTCCATCTCTCCAACTTGAGGACACACTGCATGTCCCAACTTTTTCGTGCAACTTACTTTTTGTTAGCTCTCTATATAAACAACTAAATTGCATGACCACTATTACCTCGACTACTTATTATTTTCAGGATCCTTACTCCAAGGAGACGATTGCTACTAAGACTGAAAGTGGCGTTTTATTCAACTTGAATATGTGTCTGCCTTTTCTGCTTCTACTTATCTTCTACAGTGACATCTTTGCCCGGGGAATCTTCCTCCCCACCTTCTTTACCAGCTCTTCCCTGATCTGCATCACAGAGGCTCTTCTCTTAATTACAAAGCTTGCCAACTCAGCAAACATCACTGTTGGTCATTTCTAGCAAAATAAGGACATAGTTCTTCTTGCCCTTTTGATCTTGTTCATTCAGACATTTGGGGTCATGCTCCTACTAAATCTGTTGGTAGGAGTAGTTTATATTTTGTTACATTTATTGATGATTTTTCTAGATATACTTGGTTGTGCTTGTTGAAATAATGTTCCAAATTCTTTTTATTTTCAATATGTTTTAAAATGAGATACATATTCCGTTTTTTGTCTTTATTAAAATACTTCGCACTGATAATGCCTAAAAGTATCTTAGCCATCAATTCTGAGTTTTTTGTATGCATCGTGACATTATACATCAAACTAGTTATCCGTATATCTCTCAACAGAATGGGGTTGTTGAACGCAAGAACCGTCGTCTCCTTGATGTGGCTCACACTCTTCTTACTCATATGAGTGTTCCTCGATCCTATTGGGGTCATGTCGTTCTTCTTTCTTGTTACCTCATCAACCATATTCCTTCTTTGTTTTTTGATGGAAAAACTCTTATCTCCATTATATATCTCGATGTCACACTATTTCCTTTACCTCCACGTGTCTTTGATGCACAACGTTTGTTTACGCTCCTTCTCCTGGTCGTGAAAAGCTATCTCCTCATTCCGTTAAGTGTATCTTTCTTGGCTACTATCCGACATAAAAAAGATATCAGTGTTATGATCCTCTTCTCCAAAAACAGTATGTTTCCGCGGACGTCACTTTTTTTGAAGATGCCCTTGTTGGGTCCATTGATCACAATATACTGGATTTGAAGAAGGCCCACAAGTCAATGGTATACACATGAATGTATTTGATGCATGCCCTAAGTTCAATGTATGCGGATTGTTCTCTATTGAACTGATTTCACAGGTAGTCTGAGTCACAAAGATAGATGGACTCATGACAGGATGCTGGAAAACCTGAAATCTAGCTAAGTTCAGAAGCGTTGAGTGAAGACAGTTCATTCAATGCCAAAAGGCTAAAAGTGTCGACTAATGCTCAGGCAGTCAAAGCCTCAGCATTGTCAAAGCTGAAATCTGATTAAGTCAAGAAGCGTTGAGTGAAGCCAGTTCACTCAACACCTAGAACCAAAAGCATCGATGGAATACCCAACAGTTAAAGACGTAGCGTTGCTGTCAAGAAAATTGTCTAAGTCCAGAAGCATTGAGTGAAGGCAGTTCACTCAACGCCTACTCAACAGACAATTCAACAATGTACAGAAGCGTTGAGTGAAGATAGACCACTCAACGCCTCATCAAGATGTCAGGTAAAGGAAGAAAGCGTTGAGTGAATAAGATGCACTCAACGCCTTCATTTAGAGAAATCAAACAAAGTCTAGAAGCGTCAACTGATGAAGGCTCACTCGACGCCTAAGCTGTTAGACTATAAAAGTCTATATGTGTTGCGTGAGGAAGACTCACTCAACGCCTGAGATGCAGAATTCTGCTAAATACTTTTTGCATTGAGTGACAAGGTTTCACTCAACGCCTGAGAAGTCTGTCTGGAATTTACTAAGTCTAGAAGTGCTGAGTCATGTTGACGTCAATAAAAATTCAAATATCACGGGATTTGCTTGCTAGAAGACAAAAGACGCTGCCTGCCTTTAGTACAACTGTAAATGAAAAAGTGATGGAGCATTTGTCATTTCCGGCCAGTCCTACTGCGCAAAGAGTCGTTGGCTGGTAGGATACAAAAGTAGAATTACGAGGAAGAAGAAAATAACTTTTCACATTAACTTTTGGAAATAAGAGCCTTGGAGTTTCATCTTCTTCCTCTCGACTAAGTTGTATAGCTTGAAGAAAATACTCTTACAGTTGGTCTGAGAAGTTCAGACAGTTAGCAGTTGATTGTCACATCTTCAACAACAAATTCAGAAGTTCACTCTCTAAGATAGGAGGAGGAACAGAGCAAGCCTAAGCTGTTGTTCATCTACATTCAACTCTTCTATTCTAAAGACTTGAAGATACAGTGCTCTATAGGTCATTTTGTAGCACAAGCAGAACAACCTTTAAGATCCATTCTTGTTGTTGTGAAGAGGATAGGACCGAGTCTTCTCAGTTCAGGAAGAGGCAGACTCAGTGATCACTTATCTGGAGTCAATCATCAACAACAACCAACATTTCTTCCGTAGGATCTTAACATATCTGAGTTGTAAGCCTAAACTATAAAGGTTGAGGTAGGATCCTTCTGTGGATCTAAGGTAAGGCCTGTGTGCCTGAGCTGTAGGAGAGTTCATTCTCTAAGATAGGATCTTGTGGTAGATCTTAGTATAGAGCTATCCTCCTAGTCTGAGTTATAGGACTTTAATTAAAGTATGAGGTAGGTGATCTGTGGATCACTGTGCTGTAAGAACATCATGTACTCTGAGTGGTAGGGCCTTGGGCCTAAGGTAGAACTTGGAGGAGTTTGAGAAATCCCGAGGGATCGGTGTCGTAAGCTCTTGGAGCCGAGATTGGAGAAGTTGACCTTGTCTAACACACTGTTAGAAATGTGGAAGGGATGGTTGATGTACCCATACCTTGGGGAATCACTATAAACACTTGTGTGTTGTTGTGTATTCTTTAAAGCTAACTTAAAACTAAGTCACAACACACAAAAGCTAAAAGATAGTCATAAAAGACATAAAAACATATTCATCACCCTCTAGGTGTTTAGCTACTCTTGAAAACAAAGACTTTCAAGTGGTATCAGAGACAGGTTGTTCAAAAAGGACTTAACAGTCTGAATATATCTCTAAGAGTAGGTTAAGATTATCTTTATGGGTTCAGGAGAGAACCATAAGGAGTTGGGCTTCATGAAGCTTCCAATATATAGAAAGGAGACTTTTGGTATTTGGAAAGAGAGGGTCAGATTGTTCACGGAAGCTTCTGACCCTAGGATCTTCATCACAGTTCAGGAAGGACCCTTCATCCCCATGAAGATTTCTATCTTAGATGCCGATGTCCAAACCCCAAAGAAATACACTGAGATGACCAAGGATGAGGTCATCTTGACAACCATGGACAAGATGACACAAAACATAATTGTCAGTGTCATAGATGATTCCACGTTCTAGAATCTTGTCCACTGCAAGACATCCAAGGAAATGTGGGACACCCTGATTGTCTATATAGAGGGCACTGAAGAAGTTAGAGATGATAGAAAATCCCTACTTAATCAGGAATATGAGACCTTCAGGCAAAGCGGCAACGACATCATAGCTGATTGTTATGAAAAGTTTTTTAGAGTGGTCAATGAGTTGAGAACCTATGTGAGTGTCTTCAACAATTATGAGTTGAATGATAAGTTCCTAAGATCTCTAACTAGAAATCAGGACACAAAAATTTGTGCAATCAGAGAAGTGGCCAAGCTTGCTGAAACTCCTCACACTTTGTTTGGAAAGCCGATGTCAAATGAAATACAACTATCTGCCAGGAAGGAGGAGGAGGCCACCATCAGGTCCCATGCCAAGGAGAGGACAGTGGCCTTCAAGGATGAGAGCTCTAAGAAGAACAAGGAGAGGATTGCCTCACCCCCAAGGAGGCCGGCTGATTCAGAAAGCTCCGAGTCCAGCACATCTAACAATAACATGTTAGATGGAGAGTTTGCTGCTTTCTCAAGGCAATTCCAGAAGATGATGAAGAGGAGGCAGTGGAAGAACAATCCTTCCTCCTCTGTACATTACAAGAAGGATGACCATAAATTCGGGAAGAAGTTCTTCAAAGGAGACATGTATGATTCTAAACCCAACAAACATAATTCTTCTAAAATTATTTGTTATTATTATAGCAAGCCTGAGCATGTCATTGTTGATTGTCCGATTAAAAGAAAAGAGACAAGTGAGAAGAAGCACCTCCACCATAAGGGCAAGAAGGAAAAGACCTTCTTTGCCAAGAATGAGAATAGCTGGAGTCAAACTGACTCAGCATCTTCAGACTCTGAAGAAGAAGATGAAGCCTATATAGGGGTGTTTACTGCTGCTAATACTGAAGAAGATGAGAACTATCCAGTAGCAAGGATAGGAATCAGGACCCCTCTGTCACACTCAGATAGTGACAATGAGGCGGATGAAGATGTTAGTGGCTGTTATGGACTTGTGGCCGTGACAGATGGTGAATCTAGCCAGGATCATTCTGATCAACCTGTGGTACTAATTTACTCTCTCACCTCCTCTGAATCTGATTATGAAACAAGTCCCAATTTTGATGCACCTTCATCCTGTGATGAAGATGTGTCAGAATCTGAGTAAGATGTCAATCAATTGATTGACAATTATGTGTTAATCTTGGAAGCTCTGAAGAAGAGCAAGTTGCTTGTAAAAAGACAAGCTAAGGAGATTACCTCTTTAAGAAAAGATCTCTCTCTGCACACTGAGTCAGTCTCACAGCTGAGCCAGATGAGCAAAGAGATATCCCAACTTAAAACAATCACCATTATCCAAGTTTCAACCATAAACAGTAAAACTCTTTAAATAAAGAGTTGGAAGATAAGCTTCTGAAAGAGAGGATGCTAGTGACTCAATACTTCAATCCTAAATCTGTATTGTCACTCATTGATACCTTCACCACCCAAACTAATAAGAAGGGGCTAGGGTATATTGAGAGGAATACTAGAAGAAGGAATAGGGGTAAGAGCAAGGCTCCAATTCAGCCTGATATCTCTTTTGAGAAAGTTATGTTGTCATCCAAGAAGTATGACCAAGAGAGTATATATGGTCATTGGTTGAATGAAAGATCCTGTAGTGTGAACAAAAATGCTCACAACTATAGTGGAAGGAAGGGCAAGGGCTTGAGTGACTTTAAGCCTTCATATGAGGAAATCTAGATGGCCCATCATGAACCATTTGTGTTTGGTGCCCCAGCCCCTACACTCAAGGATAATGCAGTGACCTATTCTCAGGCTCTTCCAGCAACAGCTTAGACCAAAGGTAAGTCGGTCAGTAAACCTGACTTGGCCATCTCTGAAGCCATCAACATCTTGTCTACTGAAAAGAAGACTGTTGTTGGAGGAACTCAGAGTAAACTAAGTACATCTACTAGCAGACTCACTTTCAATCAGATTTTTGCTAAAAGAAACAAGAAAAAGGCTGCTACTCTCCCTTCTGAACAGATAGATGTTGACACCTTGCACTCCACCAGGGATATTCAGAAAAGGAGATACAACATTCATGAATGTTGGTGCTATGGTAAAGTGAGACACTTTGCTATAGATTGTTGACACAACCCTATTGTGTCAAGGGCAAGGGTAAGTCTTCCTGTCAGAAGAGTTGCAGGTAGAAATGTTCAGTTTCAAGCTAACAATAACCAATGACCCAATCTCTTGTGGGGTCTTAAGGTAAACTAAATTGTGTTTGCAGGCTAGTCCAAGTATCCATGTACCA
Organism: Platanthera guangdongensis; assembly: GCA_039583875.1. Classification (NCBI taxonomy): domain Eukaryota; kingdom Viridiplantae; phylum Streptophyta; class Magnoliopsida; order Asparagales; family Orchidaceae; genus Platanthera; species Platanthera guangdongensis. The sequence goes on along the minus strand of CM077154.1, from coordinate 158,041 downwards.
ACATGGTACTTGGATAGTGGATGTTCTAGGTATATGACTGGAATAAGGTGCCATCTAAAGGAATACAATCTAGTAAAGAATGGACTTAAGGTGATCTTTGGAGGCTTAGAAAAATGAGTCACCAAGGGCTATAGTATGATTACCAGTGACATAGTTTCAATCACAAAAGTGGCTTATGTGGAAGGATTGCAACACAACCTGATAAACATAAACTAACTATGTGATCTTGGCTATGTCATTGTCTTCCACAAGGATGAGTGTCAAATTAAAAGGTCAAGTGACCAAGAGGTCATTTTGACAGGCACTAGGAGTGAAAATATTTACTATTTAAACTTTTTATGTTTAAGTTCTGACACTCCATTGTGTCTAGTTGCTAATGATAAAGTCTCTTACTATATGCAATGGCTTAAGAGGCTTGCCAACTTGAACTACAAGACCATTAGCAAGATTTTCAGTGAAGAGATAGTCAGAAATGGACCCAATATAAGATGCACCAAGGAGGGTATTTGTTCTGCATGTCAAAAGGGCAAGCAGACCAAAGCATCCTTTAAGAGCATTGGGGACAAGGATTCTGTGAGATGTTTGTACCTCCTACATATGGACTTGTTTGATCATATGTCAGTTCGTAATCTAGGTAGGAAAGTTTATACACTTGTGATAGTTGATGATTATTCTAGATATGCTTGGGTTTCCTTTCTAAAGAAAAAGTTTGAAACCCTAGACATCTTTATGACCTTTGTTAAGCAAGTTTAGAATGAAAAAGACAGTTCTGTGGTCAAAATCAAAATTGATCATGATACTGAATTTCAATCTGAAGGCAATGATAAAGTTCGGTGAAGAACTAGGGATTTGTCAGGAGTTTCCTTCTCCAAGAACACCTCACCAAAATGGGATAGTTGAGAGGAAAAACAGGACTCTCATAAAGGCTGGCAGGACACTGCTTAGTGACACTTCTCTCCCAGAATACTTCTGGGCTGAGGCAGTGAACACTGCTTGTCATGTCTTGAATATGGCCTCTATCAACAAGTACCACAAGAAAACTCTCTATGAGATTATGAAAGGCAGAAAACCAAATCTAGCCTATCTCAGGATCTTTGGTAGTAAGTGTTTTGTGCTTAATAATGGGAAGTCCTACTTGACTAACTTTGCTACCAAATCCTATAAAGGGATATTTACTGGGTACAACAATCATAGCAAAGCATATAGAGTCTACAACTTGAAAAATCAAGTTGTAGAAGATTCTGTGAATGCAGTTTTTGATGAATCATCAATGATTAACAGTAAGCTGCCTAGCTCCTCTAGATCTGCAGGTGTAGAGATGAAGATGGATAAATTAGCCATCAAGACCACTTCTCCAACTACCCTAGAAGAAGGTAACAATGTGTACATTCAAGAAGAAGGTCAAAGTACACAGGATATAGCTGAAAACCTGCAAGATCCAGCCATTTAAGCTCATGATGCTGAATTAAGAATGTCTCCCGCAGTCAGGAATTTGAGGGATCATCCTAAAAATCAGATCATAGGAGATGCTAGCCAAGGAGTCACAACAAGGAGCAGAAGCCTCAACATTGTTATGTACTCCAGCTTCCTGTCTCAAGTTGAACATAAAAGTTTTGAAGATGCCAACATAGATCCATTTTGGATTGTGGCTATGCAAGAGAAACTGAACCAGTTCAAGAGAGGCAAGGTCTGGAAGCTGATTCTCAGACCTCAAGGACATAACATCATTGGAACCAAGTGGATCTACAGGAATATGCTTGATGAAAATTGTTTTATAATAAAGAATAAAGCTAGATTGATGGCCAAGAGATACAAATAAGAGGAAGATATTGATTTTGATCAAACCTTTGCACCAGTAGCTAGATTAGAAGCTATAAGACTATTCCTTGCATATGTTGCACATAAAGGATTCAAGGTCTACTAAATGGATGTGAAGTCAGTCTTCCTAAGTGGTGACCTAAAAGAAGAGGTCTGTGTTGAATAATCCTCAGGTTTTGATAATCCTAACTCTCCTGATTTCGTATTTATGCTTATAAAGCTTTGTATGGGTTGAAGAAAGCCCCTAGTGCATGGTATGAAACTCTGTGTAGCTTTCTCATTGAGAACAAATTCTCAAGGGGAAAGATAGATAAGACATCATTCCTAAGGAAAGTTAAGGGTAAGATCATCCTAGTCCAAATTTATGTAGATGACATAATCTTTAGGTCTACTGATGATGGACTCTGCAAAAAATTTGCTAAACATATGTAAGGGAAATTTGAGATGAGCAGTATGAGTGAACTCAAGTACTTCTTGGGCCTCCAAGTAAGACAATGTGAGGATGATCTATCTATTTCCAAGTCTAAGTTCACCAAGGAGTTGATTAAACAATTTGGAATGGAGAGTGCCTCCATAATGAAAACTCCTATGAGGTCAAATTTGTCATTAGACAAGGATGAGACATGAAAACCTATTGATGAAACCTTGTATAGAGGCATAATTGGCTCCATCTTCTATCTTACTGCTAGTAGGCCAGACATTATGTATGCTACATGTGTTTGTGCTCGGTACCAAGCCTACCTAAGGAATCTCATTATTCTGCAGCTAAAATAATTTTGAGATATCTCAAGAGCACACCTAATTTTGGTCTCTAGTACCCTAAGAATAATGACTTTGAACTAACTGGGTATTCAGTTGCATACTTTGCAGGTTGTAGAGAAGACAGGAAAAGCACCTCAGGCTCCTGTCAATTTCTAGGAAGAAAGCTTGTATCTTGGAGCAGCAAGAAACAAACAAATGCTGCAATATCAACAACTAAATCAGAGTATATATCAGCTAGTGTTGTGCACAGCTACTGTGGATCTAGTACCAGCTCCAGGACTACAATCTGAAGATAAGTAGAACTTCTATGTTTTGCAATTCTACTAGTGCAATCTCTGTTGCTAGGAATCATGTCTCTCATAGTAGGACTATGCACATAAAGATTAGATATCATTTTATTAGAGAGCATGTGGAATGTGAGAACATCAGTCTTCAGTTTATCCCCACTGACAAGCAAGTGGTTGATATCTCTACCAAGCCACTAGATGAAGTCAAGTTCAATACCTTCAAATTTGAATTGGGTATGATGAACTTGACATAGCTTCAGTAGCTCTTAATTCATTTCTTCTGTTGTAGCAGGTAATATGATTTCTTGTAGGATAACAAAGGATTATGGACTAAGCGTCCAAGCGTCGAGTGCGTCGAGACAATATCAGGCTTCAAGTGCACTGAGTTCAAGTGTCTAGGCGCCGAGTGCATCGAGATAACTTCAAGCGTCGAGAGCGTCGAGTCCACTCAATGCATTCTCCCAGGGACTTCATTTAGCGGCTATCTCACGGGACTAATCTCAGTAGTTGATCACTTCGTGATTATAACAATAGGTACGTGCTTCTCCACATTCTCAAATAGGGGTTAGTATAAATAGAAGGGTGTGTGCTTAGAACAAAATACATTATTTCTCGCCCTTTTCTGCCCCCTATGACGAAACGACGAAAGCTCAGAAAATCTACAGAAATTCACAGAAGCTATGGCTCCGAGAGGATTGTATTTCCTGCTTGAGGGATCAGAGTTAGTGAGAAATGGGTTCAAGGATGCACCGGAGGAAGTTCAACTCGTTCTCCACCTCCTACAGGTCGCTGACCTAGAACATGTTCTTTCAGAGCCGAGTCTTCTACGGAAGAGGGAGGTGATTGAGTTATACTCTAACGCTAAGGTTGACTCATCCTCCATTAAACACTACAAGAAAAACCTTGACTAGCAAGGGGCAAAATTCCTTGCTAATTACCAGAATTCGTTGCTAATTCTAATTAGCAAAGAATTTAGGAACAAAAAAAATACCTAGCTAATATGGCCCTAGCTAATTTTAGCTACGAATTTATTGCTTGCAAATTTGCAAGGATTTTTTAGCAAGCTATTAATCCTTCCTAAATTAGCAAGGATTACTACATTCCTTGCTAATGTTTTGTATTTTATTGAATTAAAATAATATTTATATATAAACCAACAAAAAGAACCTTAAAATGTGTGTTTGTTGAGAATCGAACTTCAAACCTCTCATATACAATAACTTGTGCTTAACCAACCCACCAACCAAACTAATTTAGTCTAAGAATACGTTAAATTATATATATACATACACACATATAAAAACATTTATATACATATTTAAATATATGTATATATATAATTATTTATATATATGTGCATATATATATATTTATAATTTATACAAATATATGATTATTTCATTATATATGTTTATATATGTATATAAATAATTTATAAATATATATATAATCAAAAAAAATATTTTATAAGAGTGGAATAAGGAAATTAAAAATTCTCTTTTTTTAATTAAGGCTTCATATGGGGAGGCGTTTTCACGTCGGTGCGGGAACAGAAGCCACCGCATGGCGGGAAAACAAACGGGCAGCGTCTGCTCTCAGCGCGCCAGAGGAACGAATCGAAAACTCTCAGTTTGGAATCCCTGCCTCTCGTCCAACTCCGAACGGCGGCTGCGTTTTCACCCGCTCGTCTGCTCTTGCCGAACCAAATGAAGTCTAAGAGAGATAAAATTTTTCAAAGAAAATAATTTTGTATCTGTATAAATATTTTGCAACAAAAAAAATTCGTTGTTATTTTGCAACTAAAATTTTGCTACAAAAAATTTTGTTGTATTTTAGCAACGAAAATTTTGCAACAAAAAAAATTGTTGCTATTTTAGCAACAAGCAAATCCCTTGCTATTTTGGTAGGTAAAATAAAAAAGTATATTCCTAGCTAAATTTGATGCTAATTAGGAAGGATTATCAATCCTTCCTAATTTCCCTTCCTAAATCATGTTTTTCTTGTAGTGAAAATCAGGTTATCCATCAGCGGAAATAAGGTCAAGATTACCCCCAAACGATTGAGCAAGGTACTGCAATTGCTCAAGTTCAGGCCGTCAGATGAAGAAGAAGAACTGGACCAAACTGATGTCAGATCTGCCCTGAAGTGGTGTGAACTGTCAAAGCACTCCACTGGATCAATTTTGAGAAAAGAGCTGAACCTAAAAGAAAAATTTCTAGCAAATGTTGTTGGGAAGGCTCTGTTGTGCAAGACTGATCTCATGATAAGATATCCAAGAAGATGTTTGAGTTGATGACAAGAATATAAGGCAAGGAATGAAAAGAAGAAAAAGAAAGCAGTCCTAGCTACTGAAGACAACACAGACAACAACTCTTATGAGAAAAGTGAAGAAGAGCCACATGATCCCCAACTTTCTGAATCCATAGAGGAGACTAGAAGGGATATCAGTGCTCAGGGTTCATTTTCCTCTGAACCTGTATCAAGGAATCAATTGAGTGGAACTCAATCTGAAGAGATTCTAGCTGAAGCTTTGGAATTAATGATTGGACAAGAAGTAGAAAATATCTGTGGCAATATTGAGGGAGAGATTGTCGGGGAAGATGCTGCAGTTGAAGGGGAGCAAGTTCAGTCTGATATTTAGGACAAGCTTGACTCCCTCCTAGAAAATCTACAAAGCATAATAGACCAGATTCCTACTGAGCCTGTATGGCAGATTCCCCATACTCATGTTGAGGATGAACAAGCTCCTCCAACAGTGACGGAAGAGGTTTAGGACACTACTGCAGGAGATTAGATTGTCTCTAAGGACAATGCTGAGGCGGAGGGGGAGATTCACTCTGAATTCCCCGCTCATGATACAATATATAACATTGACTCCTCTGAGTCTAACAAGGGAAATGTTGTTGCTGATGTACACACTGATGCACATTCTTTAGAGTATATGATGGCTAACTCAGAAGAAAGAGTTTTTGCCAGGGTTAGGGAAGGAGATGTCTGTGAAGCAGGAACATCTCATCAAGCTGAACAAATGTCACCTACCTTCCTTGATCAACTGAAGGGTCTGCTTGATGATCAAAGGAGACAGTTGAAGCACTACATTGATAACTCTCTCAATGAAGTTAGACAAGATCTTTCCACTGAGATCAAGTCAATCAGGTTTGCTGTCAACTTGCTCAAAGCTAACACAGTTGCATTCTTCATGAGGGTTGCTCCTGCTCTAACCTTTACTGAACGTAAGATGGCTGAAATAAGACAAACCCAAAATGACATTCTCCAGAACCAGAACATCACATCTAGCAATATGGAGATGGTCCACAATGCCCAGAAGAAACTGATGGATGCACACAAGATCACAATTGAAAGGAAAATGGACGCATGCACTCAAATTCTGGATGACCAGATGCTCTAGGTCAAAGACCATTTCACCAAGGGTGTAAACTACCTAGATGTAAAGATAGCTGGAGCCAGCACCTCCCTAACTAATACTATATCTGAAGAAGTCAGAAAGGGGGAGAAAGCAATGATAAAGGCAAATACTGAAAATGCAGTTTGGATTACATATGTAATCAAAGGATCATTGGGTCTTGAGCAACATACATATGACAATATTTCTGCTGTTCCAGAAGGACTGTATGAAGTACAGTATGGTGATCTGAGTGGTGTTCAATATCCTGAACAAAGTGGTGCTCAATGGGCTGAACCTTCAACTGCTGATATAATTCCTACATTCAGCCCCACTGATGATCGGATTGTCAGGGCCAAAGGCAATTCAGTTGTTGAAGAAGAGGAGGAACTAAGGCTCAATAGGAAAAGATATAGAGAAGAGAAGGAGACCAGACCCAACTTTGAGAAGTGGAGTTCTCAATCAAGGACCATCATCTTGTCTGCCTGGGATCAAATTAAAGATCACAAAATTGACACGGGAAAGCTCTATAGCTCCCTAGAATGGGGCAAACTTGAAAGGAATGAGGAACTGAGAAGAAAATTCAGAAAGGACAAAAAGTAAGGTGTACTGCCATCAGATGCTGTGGAACCCAGCAAATATTTTCCTAAACCATATAGTTACTTTAAAAGGCAAAAGGAAAAGAAATCTGAAAATCAAGTAAAGGATGCCAAGAAACAAAGCTGGGGTATAGTTATAAGGGAACCTGAAACATAGAAATGTTCTTAGTTTTCCTTAAGGGCTGTAGGAGAGTGATCATTTTGTTTTATGCACACTGTGTAATCATGATTTATTTCTACTAACCCCGAAATCGGCGATCCTTCCCAAGGCGGTCAGCTGGCTAGTCGCGGCCTGCTCCAGGTTCCTCCTGGAGGTCGCGACGTCTTAGGTTGGGCGGACAGGCTTCTTCTGTCCGCTCAGGCCGCACGACTTGGGCGGTCTCAGTGGTCTGACCGCTCAAGCCGCGCATTGTTCCCTTGGTCGGCAGGGGCCACAGACTGCTTCTCTAGTCCGCCCCTGCAGGCCGCGCGCCTTGTCAGCTTAACCGCAACTGTCTTAACAGGTGCCCCTTTGTCGGACTCAGATATCAATCCGCCCAGGCCGGCAACAAGCCACTACTCTAGCCCGCTCCTGCTGGTCACTCTTCAAGTAGAACAGACCGCCACAACGACAAGCGGCCTGCCTCTAGGCCGCAGACCTTCACCAGCGTCGACAACCCTCCAGCTCGCCGCATAGCCAGATTGGCGACCTGACCCCAGGACGCCAGCCAGCTACCCCAGTTTCCACCTCGCCAACACATGCGGCCTGCCTCGTCAGTCCGGCAGGTCGCGAATCCCTTGTCACCCAGCAGACGCGGCAAGCCTTTCCCTTCAACAGACGGCGGACTTCAGCAGATGGGGCGACCTGCCTCGTCAGTCTGCTAGGTCGCCCAGTCGGCCAATTCAGCTTACGCTCTGTCAGTCCGCCTGAGGAGCGCGGACGCTCCAGCTCTCCAGCTACCCGCAAAGATCAGCGGGCATGTCCAGTTCATCGCGAGTTGGGCGGACTCGAGGTGCAATCAAACCTTCCAGACCGCCTACGCTGATGAACCTCAGCTCCAGCTTCAGCAGCCAGCCGCTTTGTTCGCAGCAGAGGCGAACTCAGTTTATCAACGACGGACTTCGCGGATTCCTCTCTCAGTCCGCCACAGCCTCCAGCACCCGCTTCTCCCCAGCAGCAGGCAGTCCCAGACCGCGCGGCCTAGTGCGAACTCTGGGACTCAGCGGATATCCCTAAGCTCGCACCCTTAGCGCGTGCTTGCTCACCTCAGCAGGGGCGGACTCATTGTGCAGTCCGCCACTCAGCCTCCAGCACCCGCCTCCGCATCAGCAGGCGGACAACCTCCTCAGCGCGTAGTCTTGGCGCAGGCTCGATCAGCAGGCGCAAACTCTTCCCAATCCGCCAGGCAGCAAACCTCTTCCAGAAGCCAGTTCCAGTCCGCGCGACCTCATGCGGACTCTGCGGACTCGGCGGAATCGATCCTCTTCTCGCACAAGTTACCGTCTCACCGGGGGTAACGTCACCGAAAGCCGTTACCTCCTCGGGCCTATAAATAGACCCTCATGCCTCTCATTTGAGGAGACACGCGAGACAGTCTGGACAGTCTCATCACTCTCGCGCTCGAGGACTCCCCACAGCAAGCTCAAGCCATCAGCCTCCTGCGGACTCCTTTTCCCAGTCCGCATTCCTCTCCTCCTGTAACCGCGCGGCCTGCCGGCCTCAGTCCCCAGTCCGCGCGGCCTCCCTTCTTGCACTTCTTTCTTAGCCGCCAGCTTCCCCTTTATACCCCTTTATTTGCTTTCTTATAAAGGTGTATAGCAAGCTGTAAGAACTCAATATTAATCAAAGGAAAGCTCATCGCAAGAGTGACATTTAAGCCGCGGCGGGCGAAGTCTGTTGCTGCTGCTGCTAGCGGCCCTTTTCTTCTTCTCAGCTCAACTCAACTCTCTCGGTGTCAACCTGCAAGCACAACCGTCAAAGTAACCGTCTGCTCGACAGCTCCTGATCAACCTCCTCCGCTGATCATCAGCCTTCCCGGCTGCTATCAGCAAACCTCTCCTCTATCCACGCAACCCTTGAACAAGCGTTTGCTCCACTCTCGAGCACTCAGAAGCTTTCTCCTCTCCTTCTCATCAACCCTGCATTCCTCTTCTTCACCTAGCTTGTGAGATCGAACAACCTGTTAACTAGGCGGTGCCGTTTTCGCGCATCAACAGTTAACACGCGACCTTCAGATCCAAACAGACGGTGAACAACGACAGTTAGCCATGTCAGATCATCATTCAGCCGAGAACCTTGCTCAATCAAGTCCTAGAGATGATCCTCTCTGGGAGGCCTTCGAGCAATCGCGCCGCGAAAATGCTCAGCAATTTCAAGCAATCAACCAAATGCTTGCTGTGATCACACAGCAATTAGACACTCAACCTGCAGCAGCTCCAGTTGCTCCAGCTGCTCCGATCAATCCAACCCCAACATTGGAGAATCAAAAAGCTTATCCTCCAGCTTGCCCGCCGGTCTATCCTCCTTATACAACAACCTTTTCGCAAGGGCCTGCAGCCCCTTTGCGACCTCAAGATGAAGAGTTTGCAGCTCATCAAAACTTCTTCCGGGAAGCAGCCCGGGGAAGTCCTGCAAGATTTCTCAACTTTCAGGGAAGTCATCCTTACCCATCAGCTCCTGTCTTTGCTCCTCATGCAGCAGTTTTTCCTTTCTATCCTCCTCCTTTTGCAGCTGCAACTTATGCTCCCTTTTATCATTATGTTGTAGGAGAGCAGGAAGAGTCTTCGCCATTTACAGAGAATGTTCGTCATGAACCTACTCCAGCTAATTTCAGAGAATCCCGGTTATCAATCTACACTGGAGAGACTGATCCAGTGAAGCATCTTCAAGCTTTTGAATCGGCCGTTGCTCTCAAAACTCTTTCAGATGCAACCAAATGCAAGATTTTTGTAACAACCTTTGATGGGCAAGTGAAGGATTGGTTCTATGATCTTCGCACTCACTTCATCACTTCCTTTGCTGATCTGCGAAGGGAGTTCTTGCTTAGATTCTCTACTTCAACTAAGAGAAAGGGCAGTTCAGAAGCCCTCTTTGAGATCAAGCAACGTGAGAACGAGACTTGGTCTTAGTTCGTTGATCGATTCCAGAGAGAAATCTTGGACATCGAGATTGTTGACCAAGAAATGTACCGAATGGCTCTTATCCACGGTCTTCGTGAAGGGCCGCTCAAGTTTGAAGCCAATGTCCGAGCACCAAGAACGTACCAAGAGTTGATTGTCTTAGCCAACTCATACATCCGAGGCAAAAAGAGCAACCCAGGCTTCGTCTCCAGACTTATATCAGAGAAAGATTCTTCTGACAAGCAACCTCCGAGATCTCCTTGGAAAGACTTCCCAACTCACTCAAGGAAGGGAAGAAGGTTTCAGCGTCATCGATATCCCTTCCAGGACCATGATCGTGCTCAAGATCAATCGCTACTACTACCAGCTCCACCTTCACAAACAGTTGCGGTCCATCAACAGCAAGACGATGACTTGCATGAGTCAGAACTAGAAGAGGCCATGCAAGAAGTGAGCCAAGTTATGAAGGATAGGGCTAACTGCAAAAGGCCTTATCGACCAGCAGATCAAAGATCTAGAGATTCAGATCCATATTGCGAATTCCACAAAGAGCCAGGCCACCTGACTGAGAACTGCCGAGCACTCCGCCAACTAGTGCAAAAGATGCTGCGGCAGAGTAAGATGCGTGACCTGCTTCGCAAAGATGATTGCCCTGATCCAACAACCTCAAAGGGCTAAGAAGTTGCAGATATTCCTTGTTGCTCAAGAGGAGTGAGCCTAGTCGAAGAACCCCCTCTCCTTGTTGTTAACAATACTGTTGAATGCTTCGATGCCTATGACGAGGGCGCGCTTGGAACACTATTCTAAGCCGACAAAGGACTTCACAGTTCTTCAAAATTTTTTCATAACCATGACGGGTTATCTCTACTCTTACTTTTTGAACATTTTCATCTTGAAACACTTCTAAGTGCTCTTTCTTGCTTTTTAATAAAGTTTTCATCAGAGATCCCGTACTGACACAATTCCCTTCTTGTAATGTCTCTTCCTCCATTTTCTCTTTGCCAAAGAGATCGCTGAACCAATGAGATATCGCCAAGTCTTGTTGTTCCCTCCGTAGATTGTTCTCTGGCACTACCGCTACGACCACATACAGTGGGGAGTATTCACGTATGTGCAGTGAGAGTCATTCAATCTACGATGTTGGGCTTCACACTTCGGATCCTAGCCGGTATCTGACACAGAGTGTGTGCTAGGGAGGCCCCATGTGTTAGATCTGTTGTGCTCCGTTAAGGATACATTACAGTTACGGTGATTTCGCTGGACAAGCAATGGCGATCAAGCGTAGACTTGTCTCTTCGATCATCTCATGATTGTGATGGCCGGACACTCTATGGTACTCTCAATCCGTGCCTTTGCGGGATCCACAACTCCACTGATCTTTCCACAGACAAGCAATGTTTTATGCCACTAGGCGCAACTAGTCTCATTGATCAGTGATGATTGTACCCAAGACAAGAGAGCAGTGCATCTGCCGCTTCCTTCTTAGGATTTTGTGCATGTCTCCCTTTTGTGCTCTGTCAAGGGAGTATAGCTAGTCCGCTCTGAGTAGGACTATACTCGTGATGACCTTTCTCAGGCAAGCGATGCATAAGGCCCACATGTGATCTCCTGTGGCAGCATCCATTCTTTCTTGGTCATCTCCGAGTATAAACCTCTTTGTTATCAACTGCCTCTTTCACAGGTGAACAGGTTAAATCCGACCTACCAAAAGAATTTGCGACAATCGTTTCTGCTTATTCTCGTCTTATATGCATTGTTTGCTCAAAGCTATATTAGATGATGATCTACAAAGTTCTTCATTACTCTTATTAAATGCTAACGGCATCAATCATTGATCAAAGAATCTGACTCTTCTTGATTAACAAGTCATGCAAGCAGAGTCTAATTAAGATAATCTCTTCTTATTGATCTGAACTTCATATTGAAGATATCATATCTATCTTATTATAGCTACCATTGCGGTCTAATCTTTATTCAGATTGGCAGAATGCATCAAGCTTTTTCTCTGCCAATGTGATCATGTCTATTCGATTATATCAACAGTCAACATTCGACTTATCGATCTGGACTTCATGTTAAAGATGTCTCTAATCTAGAAGACAACTATTCAAATTTGATCTTCATTCAATTATCAGCAGAGTGCATCAAGCATTTCCTCTGTTATATGATCATATCAACCTTATCTTATCAACAGTTAGCATCTGCAACCCTCATCCAGGTACTTGCAGCTTAGTTCATTATATTATGTCTGCTGCTCACTCTTCTCTTTGCAGTGATTAGCAGACACTTGCAAGCCTCATCCAGGTACTTGCAGCTTAGTTCATTATATTATGTTTGTTGCTCACTCTTCTCTTTGCAATGATTAGCAGACACCTGCAAGTCTTATCCAGGTACTTGCAACTTAGTCTTTTCATCATATCTGCTTCTAACTCTCTTCTTGCAGAGATCAGCAGATGTTTACGAGTTTCTTCACAGTTACTTGCAAACTACTTTCACACATTATGTCTGCTTCTAACTCTCTTCTTGCAGAGATCAGCAGATGTTTGCGAGTTTCTTCACAGATACTTGCAAGCTACTTTCACACATTATGTCTGCTTCTAACTCTATTCTTGCAGAGATCAGCAGATGCTTGCGAGTTTCTTCACAGATACTTGCAAGCTACTTTCACACATTATGTCTGCTTCTAACTCTTTTCTTGCAGAGATCAGCAGATACCTGCAAGTTACCTTCAGGTATTTGCGGCTTTCTTTACTCCCACATTTGCTTCTAACTTATCTTTTGCAGAAATCAGCAAACGCTTGCAAGTCTCCTTCAGGTACTTGCAACATATTTTTTTCCTTCATGCATACTACTTATTCTTCCTTTTGCAGAGGATAACAGGTGCTTGCAAGGCTCCATCAGGTACTTGCAAGTTATTATGCTCCTATTTTTTTCCTCTCACCTTCATTTTGCAGAACTCAGAAGAAGACACATCTTTTTTCGTTTTGCAAAGGCAAACCCAGGTACACATAAGATGTACCTTCCATACATCCATACACTAACTTTTCTCTTGCAGGAAAAAGATAGGCATTGGCAAACTCCTCCTAAGGAGAGACATCATGTTCTATCTCTCCTTGCCCCCTTCCTTTCCTTTGGGGTGGATACGATTTTCGTGGGTCTCCAACTTTTTCGAAGTTCCCTTCTGAACTTAAAAAAGTGTGGGGATTATGTTAACCCCGAAATCGACGATCATTCCCAAGGAGGCCAGCTCGTTAGTCGCGGTCTGCTCCAAGTTCCTCCTGGAGGTCGCGACGTATTAGGTTGGGCGGACAGGCTTTTTCTGTCCGCTCAGGCCGCATGACTTGGGCGGTCTCCGCGGTCTGACCGCCCAGGCCGCGCGTTGTTCCCTTGGTCGTCAGGGGCCACGGACTGCTTCTGCAGACCGCTCCTGCAACTGTCTCAACAGGTGCCCCTTTGTCGGACTCAGATATCAATCCGCCCAGGCCGGCAACAATCCACTACTCCAGCCCGCTCCTGTTGGTCACTCTTCAAGTAGACCAGACCGCCACAACGACAAGCGGCCTGCCTCTAGGCCGCAGACCTTCACCAGCGTCGACAACCCTCCAGCTCGCCGCATAGCCAGATTGGCGATATGACCCCAGGCCGCCAGCCAGCTACCCCAGTTTCCACCTCGCCAACACGCGCGGCCTGCCTCGTCAGCCGGCAGGTCGCGAATCCCTTGTCACCCAGCAGGCGCGGCAAGCATTTCCCTTCAACAGACGACGGACTTCAGCAGATGGGGCGACCTGCCTCGTCAGTCCGCCAGGTCGCCCAGTCGGCCAATTCAGCTTACGCTCTGTCAGTCCGCCTGAGGAGTGCGGACGCTCCAGCTACCCGCAAAGATCAGCGGACATGTCCAGTTCATCGCGAGCTGGGCAGACTCGAGGTGCAGTCAAACCTTCCAGTCCGCCTATGCTGATGAACCTCAGCTCCAGCTTCAGCAGCCAGCCGCTTCGTTCGCAGTAGAGGCGAACTCAGTTTATCAACGGCGGACTCCGCAGATTCCTCTCTCAGTCCGCCACAGCCTCCAGCACTCGCTTCTCCCCAGCAGTAGGCAGTCCCAGACCGCGCGGCCTAGTGCGGACTCAGCGGATATCCCTAAGCTCGCACCCTTAGTGCGTGCTCGCTCACCTCAGCAGGGGCGGACTCATTGCGCAGTCCGCCACTCAGCCTCCAGCACCCGCCTCCGCATCAGCAGGCGAACAACCTCCTCAGCCCGCAGTCTTGGCGCGGGCTCGATCAGCAGGCGCAGACTCTTCCCAGTCCGCAAGGCAGCAAACCTCTTCCAGAAGCCAGTTCCAGTCCGCGCAGCCTCATGAGGACTCTGCGGACTCGGCGGACTCCATCCTCTTCTCGCACAAGTTACCGTCTTACCGGGGGTAACGTCACCGAAAGACGTTATCTCCTCGGGCCTATAAATAGACCCCCATGCCACTCATTTGAGGAGACACGCGAGACAGTCTGGACAGTCCCATCACTCTCGCACTCGAGGACTCCCCACAGCAAGCTCAAGCCATCAGCCTCATGCGGACTCCTTTTCCCAGTCCGCATTCCTCTCCTCTTGTAACCGCGCGGCCTGCCGGCCTCAGTCCCCACTCCACGCGGCCTCCCTTCTGGCACTTCTTCCTTAGCCGTCAGCTTCCCCTTTATACCCCTTTATTTGCTTTCTTGTAAAGGTGTATATCAAGCTGTAATAACTCAATATTAATCAAAGGAAAGCCTGTCGCAAGAGTGACATTTAAGCAGCAGCGAGCGAAGTCTGTTGTTGTCGCTGCTAGCGGCCCCTTTATTCTTCTCAGCTCAGCTCAACTCTCTCGGCGTCAACCTGCAAGCACAACCGTCAAAGTAACCGTCTGCTCGACAGCTCTTGATCAACCTCCTCCGCTGATCATCAGCCTTCCCGGCTGCTCTCAGCAAACCTCTCATCTATCCCCGCAACCCTTGAACAAGCGTTTGCTCCACTCTCGAGCACTCAGAAGCTTTCTCCTCTCCTTCTCATCAACCCCGCAATCCTCTTCTTCACCTAGCTTGTGAGATCGAACAACCTGTTAACTAGGCGGTACCGTTTTCGCGCATCAACAATTTCTTTAATGAAAATCATATTTTTGTGTGTGTATAAATTATTGCTCTTTTCTACTGTAATGTTTATCTGCTAAATAAGGTAGTGTATATCATTGACTAGGGTTCCGACTTCTTCAAATAGTGGGAGATTGTTAGATCCATTGATCACAAAATCCTGGATTTGAAGAAAGCCCACAAGTCAATGGTATACACATGAATGTAATTGATGCATGCCCTAAGTTCAATGTATGTAGGTTGTTCTTTGTTGAACTAATTTGACAGGTAGTCTGAGTCACAAAGATAGATGGACTCATGACAGGATGCTGGCAAACTTGAAATCTGGTTAAGTCCATAAGCGTTGAGTGAAGGCAGTTCACTCAACGCCAAGAGGATAAAAGCGTCGACTAATGCTCAGGAAGTCAAAGCCTCAGTATTGCCAAAGCAAAAATCTGGTTAAGTCCAGAAGCACTGAGTGAAGCCAGTTCACTCAACGCCTAGAACCAAAAGTGTCGACAGAACACCCAACAATTAAAGTCGCAGTGTTGTTGTCAAGAAAACTGTCTAAATCCAGAAGCGTTGAGTGAAGGCAGTTCACTAAACTCCTACTTAACATACAATTTAACTATGCACAGAAGCGTTGAGTGAAGATAAGCCACTCAACGCCTCATCACGAAGCCATGAAATGACAGAAAGTATTGAGTGAAGAAGATGCACTCTACGCCTTCATTCAGAGAAATCAAACTAAGTCCAGAAGCATCGAGTGATGAAGGCTCACTCGACGCCTAAACTGTTAGTCTATAAAAGTCTATATGCGTTGAGTGAGGAAGGCTCAGTTAACACACTCAATGTCTGAGATGCAGAATTCTGCTAAGTACTTTTGCGTTGAGTGACAAGGCTTCACTCAACGCCTGAGAAGTCTGTCTAGAATTTACTAAATCCAGAAGCACTGAGTCATGCTGACGTCAGCAGAAATTCAAATATCGCAGGATTTGCTTGCTAGAAGACAAAAGACGCTGCTTGCCTTCAGTACATCTATAAATGCAAACGTTATGGAGCAGTTGCCATTTCCGGCCAGTCCTACTACGCAAAGAATCGTTGGACGGCAGGATACAAAAGTAGAGTTCCGAGGAAGAAGAAAATAACTTTTTACATTAACTTTTGGAAATAAGAGCCTTGGAGCTTCATCTTCTTCCTCTCGACTAAGTTGCAGAGATTGAAAAAAATACTCTTACTGTTGGTCTGAGAAGTTTAGATAGTTAGTTGTTGATAGTCACATCTTCAACAACAAATTCAGAAAGTTCACTCTCTGAGATAGAAGGAGGAGCAGAGCAAGCCTAAGTTGTTGTTCATCTTCAAGTCTACTACATTCAACTCTTTTATTCTAAAGACTTGAAGATACAGTGCTCTGTAGGTTATTTCACTGCATAAGCAGAACAATTTTGAAGATCCATTCTTGGTGCTATGAAGAAGATATGACTAAGTCTTCTCAGTTCAAGAAGAGGCAGACTCAGAGATCGCTTCTCTGGAGTCAATCATCAACAAAAACCAACATTTCAACTACAGATCTTTATGTTGCTCAATAAGGTGATCATTGACCAATGCTCTGTATGTTGCTCAATATGGTGATCAGAAGATCTGTATGTTGCTCAATATGGTGATCAGAAGATCTGTATGTTGCTCAATATGGTGATCAGAGTGGTGTTCCTTATGCTGAACAAAGTGGTGCTCAGTGGCCTGAACCTTCAACTGCAGATGTAATTCCTACATTCAGCCCCACTGCTGATCAGGCAGTCAGGGCCAAAGGCAAGTCTATTGCAGAAGAAGAGGAAGAAGCAAGGCTCAGCAAGAAATGATACGGAGAAGAGATGGAGACCAAACCTGACTTTGATAAGTAGAGTTCTCAATCAAGGACCATCATCTTGTCTGCATGGGATCAAATTAGAGACCACAAAATGGGCATGGGAAAGCTCTACAGCTCCCTAGAATGGGCCAAGCTTGAGAGGAATGAGGAGCTGAGATGAAAGTTTAGAAGGGAAAAAAGACAGGGGCACTGCCACCAGATGCTATGGAGCCCAGCAAGTACATTCTCAATCCCTACAGTTACTTTTAAAGACGGGGAAAAGGAAAAGTACAACAAATACAAAGAGCAGACTGCCAAGAAACCTAGTAGGTGGATTGTGATTAAGGAACCTGAAACTTGAGATGTTTCTTTCTTTCCTTAAGGGGTTGTAGGAATATGAATATTTTATATTAAGCACACAATCTGTTTATGAATATTTCCTTGAATGAAAATCTTACTTCTGTGTGTTTATATCTTATGGATTTCATTTACATCTTATTTATTTCATATTCTGTAATGTTTATCTGCTTAATTAAGTTAAGTGTATATCATTGACTAAGATTTTGACTTCTTCAAATAGAGGGAGATTGTTGGGTCCATTGATCACAATGTCCTAGATTTGAAGAAGGCCCACAAGTCAATGTTATACACATGAATGTATTTGATGCATGCCCTTAGTTCAATGTATGCAGGTTGTTCTCTATTGAATTGATTTGACAGGTTGTCAAAGTCACAAAGCCACAAGGACTCATGACAGGATGCTGACAAAGCAGAAATCTAGTCAAGTGCCAAAGCATTGAGTGAAGACAGTTCACTCAACGCCAATGGGCTAAAAGCATCGGCTGATGTTCAGGCAATCAAAGCCTCTGTATTGACAAAGCAGAAATCTGGCTAAGTTCAAAAGCGTTGAGTGAAGGCAGTTCACTCAACGCCAAGAAGCAAAAGCGTCGATAGGACAACATGCAGTCATAACCGCATGGTTGCTATCAAAGAAATCTGTTTAAGTCCAGAAGCGTTGAGTGAAGGCAATTCACTCAATGCCTCCTTAACAGATAATCCTACTAAGTACAGAAGCGTTGATTGAAGAAAGGTGACTCAACGCCTCATCAAGAAGACCAACAAAGTCAGAAAGCGTTGAGTAAAGAAGCTTCACTTGACGCCTTCATACAGAGTAAATCAACTAAGTCCAGATGCGTCGAATGATGAAGGTTCACTCAACGCCTAAGCTGTTAGACTATAAAAGTCTATATGTGTTGAGTGAGGAAGGCTCACTCAATGCCTTAACAAGAAGCTAGGCAAATGCATAAAGCATTGAGTGAAGAAGATGCACTCAACGCCTATATTCAGAGAAATCAATCTAAGTTCAGAAGTGTCGAGTGATGAAGGTCCACTGTACGCCTAAGTTGTTAGACTATAAAAGTTTATATACGTTGAGTGAGGAAGGCTCACTCAATGCTCTCAATGCCTCAATTCGCAGAAATCTGCTAAGTACTTCTGCGTTGAGTGACAAGGCTTCACTTAACGCCTATGCAGTATGTCTGAAATTTACTAAGTCCAGAAGCACTGACTCATGCTGATGTCAACAAAAATTCAAATTTCGTGAGATCGCCTTGCTATAGGATAAAAGGCGCTGCTTGCTTTTAGTACAGTTGTGATGCAAAAAGGAAAAGTTGCAGCTACCAAACCCGGTGGTCCATATTGCTCAGAGAGCCATTGGACTGCGGAATACAAATTCAGAGTTCCATGGTAAAGAAAATTAACTTTTGGAAACAAGGGTTTTTGAGCTTCACAAGTTGTAGAGCTCGAAGAAAAACTCTCTCACTGTTGTTCTGAAGTACACACAGTTAGCTGTTGATAGTCTCATCTTCAATAGCTAGTTCAGGAAAACTTCTTTCTGAGTTGATTCACAACACAACCAGAATATTCTTGAAGATCCATTCTTGGTGTTGTGAATAGTATAGGACTGAGTCTTCTCAGTTCAAGAAGGTGAAGACTCAAAGATCATTTCTTTGGAGTCAAATCATCAACAACAAACAACATTTCTTATGTAGGATCTTAGTTGATATAAGTTGTAAGTCTGATCTATAAAGGCTGAGTGTAGGATCCTTCTATGGATCTGAGGTAGGGCTTGTATGCCTGAGGTGTAGGTGAGTTCATTCACTGAGTGTAGGATTCTCCTATGGATCTGAGTGTAGGTCTATCCTCCTAGCCTGAGTGGTAGGACTTTGGTTAAAGTCCAAGGTAGGTGATCTGTGGATCACTGATTTGTAGGAGCATCATTTACTCTGAGTGGTAGGGCCTTGGGCCTGAGGTAGGACTTGGAGGAGTGAGAAATCCCGAGAGATCTGAGTTGTAAGCTCTTGGAACTGAGTTTGGAGAAGTTGGTCTTATCTAACACACTGTTAGAAAGGTGAGAGCGACAATGAATGTACCCAAACCTTGAAAAACCACTATAAATACCTGTATGCTGATTGTGTATTCTTGAAAGCTAACATAACACTAAGTCACAACACACCAATGTAAGAAGATAGTCTAAAAAGACACAAAAACCTATTCACCCCATATAAGTGTTTAGCTACTATTGAAATTAAAGGCTTTCGCTTTGTTTATGTCATTCCTTGAATATTATCTTATTATGTACTATGAAATTGAATATAGAAAACTTGTATATGATTGTTTAGCATGCCTCTAAGTATGAGTAATATTTTATGTTTGATAATGATCTTACTCACTCACTTATTTTGATAACATACATGTGATTTTAATCGTATACTTGCATGCTTGTATAGTGTAATAATATAATAATTAAAATGCATAAATAAAACACCTACACTACATTGAATCGATTATTTCAATTCTTTGTTTTTTGATGCACATATTCATTAGAGAAAATGGTTTAAAATTAAAAAATATTGTTTTCAAAACAAATGAATTTGGAGTCCTTAGTCACTAAAATAAAAATAAAAATAAAAAAATGACAAGAAAAACTTCACCAAGCACTACACACCCTCCTGGTAAGACTTAATGAGCATTGTGAGATTGAGCACCTTGGAAAAAGAATCGTAAAGTGTCTTGTAGCAAATAAAATATTCACCACGTCTTTTAGTACACAGGTTCACAAAAAATAAAAAAAATAATAAAAAGAATAAATGTGATCCCCCAAGCACTACTTTGCATCTTGATAAGTCTTAATGAGCATTGTGACGCAAAGCACCTTGGTAGTTGTACTCCTTACTCATATGCATTGAAAAATAGTGGAAGTAATATTTTTTTGTATTTAATGTTATGTTATTCATTATAATATGTCATGTGTTTTTTATTAATCCACTTGTATACTTTATCAAAATACTATTTGTACCCATCATTATTTTTCATAAAATTCTACTTATGAGAATTGGATCATAATGCATACATATACTATTCTCTACAATCTTAAGTAAATACACTAGATATCAAAGCATGAACACTATAATATTATTTTTACGTGAAATGCAAATTAGCTTACATTGTAGTTCTTATCTCTTTTTGATATTTTGAAATCATGCTTGCAAAATTTCAATGAACTAACATCTCTTAGACTTGAATTGAATTGAAAACATTTTCTTATGAGCCTTAAAATTCTTTATCCTTTATATAATCCTATTTTCTAAAAAAGATGTTTATTTTAAGAGTGCTCATCATATTCTTATGCTTACTACTTGGAGACAATCATAATTATCTAATTTTTCTTACAAGTTCTTTCTCAACAAGTGATAAAATATGCTTAATCAAGTGATATTTTTTTACTCTCTACTACTATATTCAATCATGCACACAATTTATCAACAACTGGTAGAGTGTTATTTATGAACCTGGATATTGCAACATATCTTCTTCTCTACATATATATTATATATTACTCATTACATATACTCTCCTTCACTCTCTTTTGATTCCACCAAAATGGGAGAGAACATCTTGCTGAGTTACAATGGATCATGCTCTGAAATTTTGTTTAAAATTGCATCTCTTGGTTCATTATTCTCAAAACAATTGTGGTATCAACTTCAACTATGGTTATATGCATGTGTCACTTCTAAAAGATCATCTTTCTAAACTATAACTCTGATTTTTAATTTTTACTTTAAAATTGTTCAATGATGTTTTCACTCAAAATTACTTCAATTTCAAAAACTACTTTAAGCTCGATCATGTCACTATAATTACACAAGTAGTAATTTATACTTTTTAACATACGGTATCCTCAAAATCCTCTCTGCAAAAAGGGGGAGAATAAATTTGACAAGACACTCCCCCCCCCCCCCCCATTTTGATAATACCAAAAGGGAGAGAATAAATTTGAAGAAATATGTCATTTAGGGGAAGTACAAACTAGGAAGCAGTAGGGAGAGTAACCATCAAAGGGGAGTATGCTCATAACGCGTATCAAACACCTATAAACACACGTACTTTTCTCTTATGCATTATTTCTTCATAATAGATTTGTTATTATAAAAAGGGAGATTTGTTGGAACATGCATCCCGCATCTCTTGATTTGAGAATAACAAATCTCAGTTTGTATTTGATCACATTTGTTGTGTGTTTATAGTGTGCATGAACTACAGGTTCAGTACTCAGTGAAAGAACAAATTAAACAGACAAAGAAAACAAAGTTCTATTGCTACCACAAACAGTATTACTGTCGTTGGCGATAACACTAGCTGTATGAACAGAGAATGAAGGATATCAGCCGAAGAAGGAAACTACTTGAAAAGAAAAAGTTGCCAAAAATGCTAGTTTCCAAAAGTCCAAAAGTTTCCTAAAATAGCACTCAAAACTTTCCTAAAATGGAAATCAAACGTTTCCAAAAGTTGCGAGGAAAAATTTCCTAAAATGATGATCAAAAGTTACCAAAATGGCGAGGAAAAGTGTCGTAAAATAGCGTTGAAAGTTTCCTTAAATGGTGATGGAAAGTTACCTAAAATGCTACTTTCCAAAGGAAGAGGAATGCTACCTAACGAAGCTATCGCCAGGAAATAAGGCTACCGCTGGCGGTAGCATCCGAGGCCAATTTAAAGAGCAACTCCTCTCCTTTTGTGATTATCGATTCCTCTTCCACCAAAGCCACAACTCTAAATCAGTTGAAAGAGGCTCGTCTCTATAGATCAAGAGAACTCCTTTGGGCGAACACAAAGATCAAAAGAGTTTTTGAAGGGGAAGTACTACCATGCTTATCAACACGAAGGACGAATGGACCAAGAACGCCAATATCAACATCGCCTTTATTTTCACCTTTAGAAATCCTTGTGGAGTTTTCTCTTGCTTATTTTATTATCTTGTATTCTTTTTTATTTTATCCTTTTATAACTTGAGTGGATAAATCGTTCTAAGAGAACGTCGGATTTTGAGAAGGATTCTGTTATGTCCTAACTAGGAGAGAAACTAAGAGAAGATGTAGAGGAAGCTAGAGAAAGAGATTAGGGTTAGGGTTGAGAGAAGAGGAAGAACCTGAATATATTCTTGCATGCCATCCAAAGAGAGGGGTCCGGATATTTATACCCCCGGACCCAAGACCGGCCGGCCAAGGGGGCCGGCCGGCCCAATGGGGCTGAACCCGGCGTGGTTCAGCCCCCCCCCCCCCCCCCCGAGCCATATATTTAAGAAGAGGGGGCTGAACCCATTGGTTCAGCCCCAATAACGCCACATCCGTGCCGCCGCCGCTTGTAATGTTGTCCAAACAACCGAGCCTCGTCCGGGGGCGTAACATTCCCTGCCCCATCAAAAGTCAACTTGTCCCCAAGGTGATAGTCCGGGTAAAGCTCCTGGAACTCCAGTAAATCGACCCAAGTATTGTGCTCTGCCGAGAGATCCTTCCACTTAACCAATAGCTCGGGACAGTACGCCGTGCCACGGCGTTTCCACTTAACCAACAGAACATCCTCCGGAAGCGGGCGAAGCTCGCCACCACTAGTAGCCTCGGGTAACACGGGGAAGACCGGAACAGCAGGCCCCAACTTCCGCTTCAGCAAGGAGACATGAAAGGTAGGATGAATCCGGGAGCTCGCCGGTAAGGCTAAGGTATACGCCACCGGCCCGACACGCCGCGTGATCCGAAATGGTCCATAGTAGCGGGGTGTCAGTTTCTGATTTGTCCGCTGGGCCACCGACAACTGGCGATAAGGACGAAGTTTGAGGAAAACGTCATCCCCCACCTGAAACTCCCGCTCGGTACGATGACGATCGGCCTGAATCTTCATACGATCCTGTGCTGCTCGAAGGTTCTCCCGTAGGGTGGTGAGAGTCCGATCACGATCACGGAGCGCCCGATCAACTGCTGCCACGGCCGTACTCCCGGGCTCATAACTGCTCAAGGTAGGAGGTGGACGCCCATAGACGACCTCAAACGGCGTGAGTTTACTGGCCGAGTGATAAGAAGTGTTGAAACAGTACTCCGCCCAATGTAGCCAACTAGTCCAGGTCCGCGGCTCATCCATGACAAAACAGCGAAGGTAAGTCTCGACGCCCCGATTTAAGACCTCGGTCTGGCCGTCAGTCTGGGGATGATGAGCCGTGCTGAAACGTAAGGAAGTCCCCTGCAAGCGGAATAGCTCTGTCCAAAATCGGCCTACGAAGGTCGGATCACGGTCGGAAATGATCGCGCGGGGAACACCATGCAAACGAACAACCTCCCGCACAAATAAGGTCGCAACAGACTCCGCGGTGTAGGGATGGCTCAGAGCAAGGAAGTGCCCATACTTGGACAACTTGTCCACCACTACCAAGATCACTGTTTTCCCCTGCGACTTAGGTAGCCCATCGATGAAGTCCATAGAAACCGTGTCCCAGATCTGATGTGGAATTTCCAAGGGAGTGAGGAGGCCGGCCGGAGAAGTAGTCTCATATTTTTGTCGTTGGCACACCGCACACGTCTGTACGAACTCCTGAATGTCGCGGCGCATGCCCTTCCAAAACACGTTGGCCCGAGCCCGCTGAAGGGTGCGAAGAACGCCGGCGTGGCCGCCTGTCGGCGACGAGTGAAACTCATGCATCATCACCGTGCGCCAAGCAGAATGAGCAGGAATGACCACCCGCCCGTGATAGAAGAGTCGGTCATTCTGTAAATGGTAGCCTGGAGCTGTCGCATGACCTTGCTGCAAGTCCTCCACAATAGCCCGTAACTCGGGGTCGCGCTGCACCGCGTCTTGAATTTCATCCATCGACTCCAACTGCGGCCCGGAAATGTGTGCCAAACCCCCTTCGGGTAAGCGAGAGAGGGCGTCAGCCACCCGATTATCCTTCCCCGGTCAATATTCGATCGCATAATCATAGCCCAACAGCTTGGTGACCCACTTTTGTTGCAGGGGGGAAGAGATCCTTTGCTCCAAGAAATGCTTCAAACTCTGGTGATCGGTCCGGATCGTAAAATGACGCCCAAGTAGGTAGGGCCGCCAGAGAGCCACCGCATGAATCACCGTCAGCATCTCCTTTTCATACACTGAGAGACCCAGAGTCCGGGGAGCCAAAGCCTTACTGTAAAAGGCGATCGGCCGCCCCTCCTGCATCAAAACCGCCCCCACACCCACGCCAGAAGCATCTGTCTCGACCACGAACCGTTTGGTAAAGTCCAGGAGTGTCAACACTGGAGTCGTCGTCATAGCTCGCTTGAGCGCCTGGAAGGCGGTCTCGGCCTCAGCGTGCCACTCAAAAGCATCCTTCTGTAGCAGCTGTGTAAGTGGCCTAGCAATCTTCCCGTAGTCCCGTACAAAGCGTCGGTAGTACCCAGTGAGGCCTAAGAACCCCCGCAGTGCCCGAATGGTCAACGGTCGGGGCCACGACAGCATATTCTCGATCTTCCGTGGGTCTGCCTTCACCCCTTCAACAGAAACTAGATGCCCCAAATATTCCACCTCAGGTTGTCCGAAAGAACACTTAGACCGCTTAGCATATAACTGGTGTTGCCGAAGAGTAGAGAAGACCTGAGCCACATGAAGTAGATGATCCTCCCAAGTAGCACTGTAAATCAGGATGTCGTCGAAAAAATCAGGACGAAGCGTCGCAGGAAGGAACGAAAAATCTCATTCATATTGGCCTGAAAGGTAGACGGCCCCCCAGTCAATCCATTGGCCATCACTAAGAACTCATAGTGACCGTCATGAGTTCTGAAGGCAGTCTTATGCACATCCTCCTCTTTCATCAGGATCTGATAGTAGCCGGACCGCAGATCCAGCTTGGTGAACAGGGTCGCCCCATGCAACTCATCCAAGAGCTCCTCGATCACGGGAATCGGAAACTTGTCCTTCACAGTTACACTGTTCAAGGCCCGGTAGTCCACGCAAAATCGCCATGATCCGTCTTTCTTCTTAACCAAAATAATCGGTGCGGAAAAAGAACTGGTATTAGGCCGTATGATACCTGCATCAAGCATTTCCTTCACACTGCGTTCAATCTCGGCCTTCTGGATGTAGGGATACCTGTACGGGCGGATGTTGGGCGGTTCCGCCCCAGTCTGTAACACAATCTGATGATCCCGGAAACGTGACGGTGGAAGGGTACTCGGCTCCTGGAAGATGTCATCATACTCCTCTACAAGCGGCCGCAACTGATCTGGCACCTGTGTTAATCCCTCCTCGTCCGACCGCACCCCCAGCAGGATTGCCATTAAGCTACTAGACTCCTCCAGCTGCTGCAAACTGCGAAGGGAAATCTCCTTAACTGGAGACGATCTGAGCCCCGTCAAACAGAACTGTCGTCCGCCTTGCATGAATTCCATCGTCATCTGATCCCAATCAAAAGTAACCCGCCTCAGCTGCTGTAACCACTGCACTCCCAAAACCATGTCTGAGCCTCGGATCGGTAAGAGGTAGACGTCCGTGCACCCCACATATTCCTGCATCCGAAGCTCTACCGCCTTCAACATCCCTTGGCACTGTAACTTGCTGCCGTCTGCAACCATGACCTGAAAGGCTGCACCCGTGTCGATCTGTTGCCCCACCTTCCTTGCTACATCAGGATGAATAAAGTTGTGGGTGCTCCCACTGTCGACCAAAATCGTCACCCTCTCACGCCGAACCCGTCCAACCAACCGCATCGTAAGCGGGGGGGGGGGGATTGCATCCCTCCATGGCATGTAGGGAAACGCCCAACTCCGCCAGGTCTAGGTCTCCCCCAAACTCCACCTCCTCTGGTAATACGTCCTCCTCGAGCTGCTCCTCCTGCTGCAACATGAAAACCTGGACCTTCTGGCACTTGTGACCGGGGACGAACTTCTCATCACAATTAAAGCATAAACCCTTCTCCTTCCGAGCCGCCAACTCGCTCCAAGACAACCGAGTCACCGTTGGCTTGGTACCCGTGGGGGGCTCCCGTCGTGCTGCCATCGTCGGGCCCAAAGCTGGTCTACTCGTGTTACGTGCCCGTTGCCTGTTGAACCTCTCCTCCTGAATACGTGCCAACGTAATGGCATGGTTCAAGGAACGGGGCATGAGTGCCTGAACCTCATCCCGAATATGCTCCTTAAGACCGGATATAAAACAGCTGTAAAGCGTCCTCTCTGGCCACTGAACCTGATTCGCCAACTTCTCGAACTCGGTCCGATACTCCATAACCGACCCCTTCTGACGAAGCTTCTGAAGGAGTGCCTCAAAGTTCTCATACTCCAGTGGCCCAAACCGGGCCGTAAATCCCTCCACGAACTCCCCCAAGGCACGTACTCCCGTCCCCGCAAGAACCACTGTGTCCATTGGAAGGCATCATCCTTCAGATGGAAGGACGCTAGCTGCACCCACTGGCCTTCAGGCACCTCCTGGTACTGGAAGAATAATTCGGCCTTGTGAATCCATTCCAGGGCGTCGCCGCCCTCGAACTCTGGAAAGTACATACGCGTTAACCCGGGGGTCAACCGTTGTGCTCCTGGACCTCCGTCCCTCCTTGCGTGTTCCCCATGCTCAAAACCCCCGTACCCGTGCGGCTGTCCCGCTCCCCAAGGCGGAGGCTGCGGGTGCTGCGGCTGGCCGCCCCACCCTGGGCCAAATCCGACCCCTCCTGGTGGCCCAAACCCGCGTGGAGGAGGAAGGAGCCCCCCCCTTTGCTGTCCCACCATGTCGGGTGGCCGCCGGAGCCCCAAAAGCTCCTCCCCGCCTCGGCGCCACTCTTCCGGGGCCGATCCCATTCCTCCGAAACCTGCTGCAGTGAATCCGGGCGGAAACAGCCCCGCCGGACCCCCGTAACCCGCTCCCGAAGCCGCAGGAGCCCCGTATCCCGCCGATCCCGTGCCGCCGACCCCTCCGTGCCACGCCGCGCCGGCCGGAGCCCCTCCCGCAGGCCGCACGCCCCCGACACCTTCCGCAGCCCGCGCAGAGACGGAGCCGGCTGGATCGGCTCCCGATCCGGCCGAATCCTCGTTGGCCGGGCCCTTCCCCTTCAGTACGGTCTTCAACTCCTCCAAACGGGTCTCCAGACGCACTTCCAACGCCGCCATGGAATCGGTGAGGCCAACAACATTCTCCTCTAGGGTTTCAATCCGCGAGGATTCCTCTTGATTGCGAGTATTCACCATTGCCGCGAGAATCGACTGCTTTGATACCAATTGTTATGCCCTAACTAGGAGAGAAACTAAGAGAAGATGTAGAGGAAGCTAGATAAAGAGATTAGGGTTAGCGTTGAGAGAAGAGGAAGAACCTGAATATATTCTTGCATGCCATCCAAAGAGAGGGGTCCGGATATTTATACCCCCGGACCCAAGACCGGCCGGCCAAGGGGGCCGGCCGGCCCAATGGGGCTGAACCCGGCGTGGTTCAGCCCCCCCCCCCCCCGAGCCATATGTTTAAGAAGAGGGGGCTGAACCCATTGGTTCAGCCCCAATAACGCCACATCCGTGCCGCCGCCGCTTGCAATGTTGTCCAAACAACCGAGCCTCGTCCGGGGGCGTAACAGATTCCGTGAGAAATTTGTCGCGGGTAGGGGCGACTAAGTCTTGCAAGGATTAGGGGGCAAAATCATCTGGTGTAGATGTTGGTTTTCTGGGAGGATTTCGCAATTCACTGCGTGTTTTGGCGACCTGGTCTTGGGTAGATCTAGGGGCAGTTCGAGGCCTTATTTTGGAGAGATAGACTAGAACCAACAGGTCCTTTGGGATAAAGGTCAGTATAGAAAAGGAAAAAGAGATTTTCATATTTTGTTTTGATTTCTAGCGTCATAAAAATCAAACATTTTGCAATCAATTGATTGTCAAATAAAATCATGTTTTGCATTATTCTATTAGCTTGGTTTTATTTTCTATTTTAAAATGTTCTAACTAATATCTCTCCATCAAGACAACAATGCATAATATATTGCAAATTACTTTTCAAAAAGTACATGTGGATTTCACTCTCTATGACTATCGCTAGGTGGTAACTCTTATTGTAGTGAGGGAATATTGAAATTCAACCTTCTTTAAAAGTAATCTTCAATATAATAATTTCTGAGATATTAAAATATATTTTCTGATAAAATATTCTGAAACTTCTTTATGTAACTCTAATATTTTAAATAAGATTTAAATTTCGGAAAAGCTCTTATTCCCCCCCCCCCTTTAAGGGTGCCTAAAGATTCAACAGCCAGGGCAAGTCCTGTGTGATGGCGGGGTAATCCTGGGCCGTCACATTCTTCCTCCTTACTTCCATATTCTGACAAAAATGGAAATTCCTTTTGCTCACATTGTGTCTCTGCATTTATAGGCCGAGTGTATTCCTGAGGCCCCGCTCCGGGAAGTATTTACAAGTGATATGTCAGTTACCTTGGTTGACACAATTTTGATTTCACCTCTCCCAGAGAAGGAATTGGCTAGAGAAGATTCACTCATCTTATAGGACACAGACTCGATCTCTTTATGTTCAGACTCTCCTAGCCCACTACAGGCACACACCCTTGAGGCCACAAACAGTGTCCTTGGTTGCCGCTCGCCAATGGCTTTCGAGTCACCACCATTTATAGACTTTGTTTTCCGTGACCACTCTTTTAGTTCTTTTCATTATCCTAAATTAAAAGTCTATTCATGCATAATCATATCAGGAGGATAATCACGATTCCTAAACTTTTCACTCCTTATAGAGTCACACGCTTTAAAGGATTTCTTTGGATGGTTTTAAATGTTAAATTTGGGATCTTTTAAAATTTCGCTACATTAGTGGTACTTCAGCGGTGAATAGAGTATATGGTGCTTTTAAAAACTTTTGCAAGTTTTACAACAATTGTTGTAATGTGTGTGAGCAGGGAAGCAGAGATAAAATTAATCACAGAACTAAGCTATGCAAAAACTAAGCACAGAAAAATCAAGGCCAGAAACAAAAAGAAAACAAGCAGAGCCAGAGGACACAAGGAAATATAGTGGTTCCCCAAACTTGGGTACATCCACTCTTCTACCACCCTAGGTAGGAATCCACTGCAGGATGAGTTGATCAGGTGTCCTGGGCACCAATGAGCTTTTGATAAGGTGCTCAAAAACCAAAGCAGATTTTTTGATCAGGTGTCTTGCCACCAATGAGCTTTTGACAAGGTGCTCAAAAACCAGATTCAAACTTTTGAAGGGAGTTTGAGAAACTCTTTACAAACTGGGGGTGAGAGAGTGATGGCAGTATTCATAACAGTATTTGATCTTGGAGTAACAAATCCTTCCAAGTGTCTAACATGAGTGTGTATTGAAAGTCCTATTTTCAAGGTCAACTAAATACCTAGGGGGGTGAATAGGTTTAGGCCTTCTTCTTAATTAATCAAACCTATATCTGAATTCTTGTGCTTAGTGATTAATTGATTTGTGCTTTCAAGAACAATCACAGACGACACAGATATTTTTATAGTGGTTCCCCAAACTTGGGGACGTCCATTGTCCCTCTCCGCCTTTCTAACAGTGTGTTAGACAAGGCACTTCACCAATTCATCGGCTCCTTAAGAGCTTACAACACGATCCCGCAGGAACACTCAGTCTTATCCAAGACCTACAACTCGAGCACTAATCCCTACCACTCAGATCCAAACTGGATTCTACCTCGACCTTTATAACACAGACCTACACTCAGGCACTAAGCCTTACCACTCAGATTCTAATAAGAATCCTACTCTCAGATCTACAACAGATCCTACCTCGGTCTTTATAGCACAGGCCTACACTTAGATTCCCTAAAGAATCCTACCCCCGGATCCCAAATTGGATCTTACAGAGAATGTCAAAGAGATGAAATACTCAGACACCAGAGAAAGTTCTATTTGTCTGTCTTCCTGAACTGAGCAGATATCAGCCCTATCTTCTTCTTCACAGCAACACGTTGAAAAAAAATCTTCAATTGAAGCACGACTTGTCCTGGAAGCAACTTGCAGAAAATTCTGCTTCTTCTTTTTCAGGAAGCAATCCTGATCCTGCTGTCGCAGATGAGTATTGCAGCAGCTAACTCTTTTTTCATTCAGATTCTTTGATTTAAACTTCTTCTGGCTCGGTAAGAAAAGGAGGAAGAGGATGTCGTCCAGCCGCAAGATTGCGAATCCAAAAAACCCTAATTATGTCTCTTCCTGGTGTTGATTGTTATTGATGTTCTCGATTTCTCGATTTGATCCTGCTCCTTTTATCGTTTGTCGATCAACGTCTCATTGAGCAGAGGGCCACACCAGAATTGGTGGCTGTGATTTTGCCATGCAGCCACCTACTTTCCATTGACGGCTGATTCAACGGCTCTTTGCTTTGTGTGGGCCCCAACGAGAAATCTCTTTCCTAGTGCAGAAAATAATGACAGCTAGCCCCCAGCGCCTCTTGCAGCATTCCCGCAACATTTGAACCTGCTTTGACTTTGTTGACTTTGTTGACGTCACCATCTCTTTGGACTTAGACAAAATCAGACATCAATAGCGAAGGCGTTGAGTGAATGGCCATCACTCAGTGCCAAAAGACTTAGAAATATTTTCTGCCTCAGTTCGACGAACACAGAGCTCAGCTCGACGAAAAGTGAAAGCTCAGTTCGACGAAAAGTGAAAGCTCAGTTCGACGAAAAGTGAAAGCTCAGTTCGACGAACTCAGAGATTAGCTCAACGAAAAATGAAAGCTTTGTTCGACGAAAAGTGAAAGCTCAGTTCGACGAACTCAGAGCTCAGTTCGACGAACTCAGAGCTCAGCTCGACAAAAGTAGAGACAATCAACGCATTTGAGCTTAGCCAAATTTCAGTGTCAAGAAGAACACTGGTTCTGACTGACTAGGATTCAGTCAACGCTATAGCCCCATGGCGTTGAGTGAGTAAACATCACTCAAAGCCTAACTACTTAGATTTTGTCTCATGTTGTTGAGTGAGTAAGCTACACTTAACTCCTAATTATTTAGATTTTTTGTCTCATGGCGTTGAGTGAGTAAGCTACACTCAACGCCTAACTACTTAGGCAGATTTTGTCTTATGGCGTTGAGTGAGTAAGCTACACTCAACACCTAACTACCTAGACAGATTTTCTGTCTCATAGCGTTGAGTGAGTAAGCTTCACTCAACGCCTGTGGACTTGGTCAAAATTCTACAGATAATTTCTGTGGCTTTGACTGACTGGGCAGTACTCAATGATTTTGATGTTATAGCGTTAAGTGAGTGGACTTCACTCAACGCTTGTGAACTTAGGCACATTTTTAGCTTGTCAACTGTTTGGCTGACTATACTCAACGATTTTACTTACCTGGCGTTGAGTGAATAGACTTCACTCAACGCATGTGGACTTAGGCAAATCTTCTGCCCTTCCAGCCACTTCTTTGAGTCCACCTGCCTAATCTTTGTCACAAGGACTATCCTGCACACATGAACTTACACACACATCAAATACAGCTGTGTGTATCTCATTGACCTGTTTGACATCATTAAATCAGGTTCATTGCGATCAATGGACTCAACAATCTCCCCCTATTTGAAGATGTCAAAAACATTGATAAGTTTCCTTAGTTAATGAAATACACAATCACATGGGCACTAAAAATTTATTAAATTTAATGAGATGAATTTTTACCTAGATGAAGTTTTACCTACTCCCCCTGTATTGCTGCAGGGTGTGTGTTACCATAGAGGTTTACCTCTATGTGTTACCTTAGAGTTTTACCTCTCAGCTTGATCCTTTTTTGTGTTGGGGCATGATCCTCTCTTGAGCTTGTCTCTCACCCTTGGATACTACTTAAACTTGATCAATCTCTTCTCTCCCCCTTTTTGACTTCTTCAGATAGTTAGGTAGGTGCATCAGTTCTTTCTCTCCCCTTATGTTCTCCCCCTAGCTGATGTAGATGAAGCCAATAGTGCAGCTGACAGCTTGCTCTTTATACAAGGCTGACTTTAGTCTTGCAACTGCTGGACTTACTCCCCCTCAGTAGGAGCATCTGCTCTCATCTTGTTCTTGATTTCCACTAGATCTGCATCACCTGCAAGAAGAACAAGCCTGTACCAAAAAACAATACCTTAGGGAGTATCTGAAACTATTTTAAGTTCAACATACCCAATTCAATCTTGAAGGTGTTGAACTTGGCTTCATCTAGTGACTTAATGAAGATAGCAGTCACTTGCTTGTTAGTGGAGACAAACTCTAGGCTAATGTCTTCTTTCTCCACATGCTCCCTAATAAAATGATACTTAATTTATATATGCTTAGTCCTACTGTGTGAGACAGTATTCCTAGCAATAGAAATGACACTAGTATAATCACAATAAAGAAGAGTCCTACTTATCTTAATGTTGTAATCTTCAAGCTGATGCTGAATCCACAGCAATTGAGCACAACAGCTGCCTGCTGAAATGTACTCTGACTCTGTAGTTGAGATAGTCACACTGCTCTGTTTCTTGCTGCTTCATGACACCAGTCTTCCACCTAGGAATTGACATGTACCAGTAGTACTTTTCATGTCTTTCTTGCAGCCTGCAAAATCTGCATCTAAAAATCATGTTAGATCAAAGTCTCTATTCTTAGGGTATCATAAGCCAAGATCTGGTGTGCCCTTAAGATACCTTAAAATTGTCTTTGTAGCAGAGTAATGAGATTTTTCAGGGCAGACCTAATACCTAGCACAGACACATGTAGCATACATGATGTCAGGCCTACTAGCAGTCAAATATAGAAGGGAGTCAATTATCCTTCTATACAAAGATTCATCAATATGTTTCTCTGCTTCATCTTTGCCTATAGGCATGCTTGACCCCATGGAAGTTCTCATGGTGGAGGCATTTTCCATACCATATTTCTTAATCAAATCTTTGGTGAACTTTGACTGGGATATGGACAAGCCATCATCAGTTTATCTTACTTGGAGTCCCAAGAAAAACTTGAGCTCACTCATGCTGTTCATCTCAAATTTTTCTTGCATAAGTTTAACAAATTTCCTACAAAGGTTGTCCTCAGTAGATTCAAAGATAACGTCATCGACATATATCTAGACTAGGATGATCTTGCCCTTAGATTCTCTTAGGAATAGGGTCTTATCTATTTTCCCCCTTGAGAATTTGTTCTCAATGAGGAAACTAGACAATGTTTCATATCATGCTCTAGGGGTTTGCTTCAACCCATATTGAGCTTTTCTAAGCCTATAAACAAAATCAGGAAAGTGATGGTCTACAAAACCTGGTGGTTGATCTACATATACTTCCTCTTTTAAGTCCCCATTCAGGAATGCTGACTTCACATCCATCTGGTAGACTTTGAATCCTTGATAGACAGCAAATGCAAGGAATAGACTTATTGCTTCCAGCCTAGCTACTGGGGCAAAAATCTAGTAAAAGTTTATTCCTTCTACATGCATGTATCCTTTTGTCACTAATCTGGCCTTGTTCTTGACAATAATGTCATTCTCATCTAACTTGTTCCTGTAGATCCACTTAGTTTCTATGACATTATGTCTCTTAGGTCTGGGAACCAACTTCCAGACACTATACCTCTTGAACTGGTTCAGCTCTTCTTGCATTGCTACAATCCAGAATGGGTCTTTGATAGCCTCTTCAAGCTTCTTGGGCTCTTCTTGAGATAGGAAGCTTGAGCAGAGAGCTGTGTTGATGCTCTTGCTTCTTGTTTGGACTCCATGTCTTGTATCACCAATGATTTGGTGTGCTGGATGGTCTCTCAGATATCTCCCAGCTGGAGGCAATCTTATCTCAGCTTGTTGTTCTTTATTGTCCTCAGCTGTCTATTCTTCATTGTCCTAAGCTAGCTGTTCTTCGTCCTCAGCTTGTGAATCTTGAGCTCCCCCTGGATAACACCCATCTTCTTTCTTATCTTGTACTGCTGGATCACCTTCCCTGATGGTAAGCTTGTCCATCACTTCCTTTAAACCTGCAGAACTAGAAGAGGAGCTAGGCAGCTCACATTTAATCAAGTTTGACTCACCAAAGACAACATGGACTGATTCTTCTACAACTGACCAGTCAAGTTGTCGATCTTATATGCTCTACTATTATTGTTGTACCCAACAAATATCTCTTCTTGGGACTTGACAACAAACTTAGTCACATAGGACTTACCATTGTCCAATACATAGCACTTGCTACCAAAATCCTGAAGTAGGATAAGTTTGGTTTTCTGCCTTTCAGAATCTCATAGGGAGTCTTCTTGTGGTTTTTGG
The DNA here is from genome assembly GCA_039583875.1 of Platanthera guangdongensis. NCBI lineage: Eukaryota > Viridiplantae > Streptophyta > Magnoliopsida > Asparagales > Orchidaceae > Platanthera > Platanthera guangdongensis. Next base: position 123,562 of record CM077154.1, on the reverse strand, counting down.
TGATGGAAGCTCTGTTGAGGACATGACATGCAGTGCTTACTGCCTCAACACAGAAATATTCTGGGAGAGATGTATCACTTAACAAGGTCCTACTAGCCTCTATGAGAGTTCTGTTTTTCCTCTCAACAATTTCATTTTGTTGGGGTGTTATAGGAGAGGAGAACTCTTGATGAATCGCATGCTCTTCACAGAACCTTATCATGCACTCAAACTGAAACTCAGTCTCATGGTCACTTCTGATTTTGACCACAGTACTATTGAATTCATTCTGAATTTGCTTAACAAATGTCTGGAAGACATCAGGGGTTTCAGATTTCTTCTTTGGGAAGAACACCTAGACAAATCTGAAAAAGTCACAAAAATCACAAGGGTGTAGACTTTCCTAACTAGACTTTGAACTGCCATAGGACCAAATAGATCCATATGCAGGAGTTATAAACACCTTACTGAGTCTTTGGTACCAAGGCTCTTGAAGGAGGTCTTGGTCTGTTTGCCCTTTGGCATGCAGAGCAGATACCCTCCTTGGTACACTTTACCTTAGATTCATTTCTCACTAACTCTTCACTAAAGAGTTTGCCTATGGTCTTGTAATTCAGGCGAGCTAGCCTCTTGTGCCATTGGATACAGTTTGAGGTTTTCTCAACTGCAACTAGGCATATGGGAGTGTCCTTACTCTCACAAACAAAATTTAGACAATAAACATTTCCTCTCCTAGTGTCTGTCAAGATGGCCCCTTGGTCACTTGACCTCCTAATTTGGCACTCAACTTTAAGGAAAGAAATGACATAGTCAAGATCACATAGTTGGCTTATGCTTATCAGTTGTGTTGCAAACTTTTCACATAAGCTACTTATGTGATAGTGATTATGTCATTTGATATCTTATCATACCCTTTGGTTATTACCTTTTCTGTACTCCTTCAACATGCTCCTTGTTCCAGTCATGTGTCTGGAACAACCACTGTCCAAGTACCATATAGAGGTATAACAACTTGCACTCATCTGCAAGACAAATCATTTAACCTTAGGACCCCAATTCTTATTAGGTCCTAGGTGCATGTTAGGTTGAAAATGAATTTGTCTGTCTGCAGCTCTTCTGCCAGGTAAGACGACATTAGCTCTCTGGACACTATTATTGTGCAAGCAATCAATGGCATAGTGACTCACTTTGCCACAACACCAACACTCATATATATTGTACCTTCTTTTAAGGGCTGGTTTTACAGCAGTGTTGTCAGCAGCTCTCAGTCCAACAGGTACAACAACAGCCTTTTTCTTATGTCTTCCAGCCACAGCCTGATTTGGGATATGTTTGGCAGCAGAGGTACTTGGGGTATTTTGAACCCTACCAGCAGCTGCTTTCTTTGCAGAGAGCATGCTCCTGATGGCTTCTGATATGCCCAAGTCTGGTTTGCTAACAGACTTTCTTTTGGTCTGATTATGGACTGACAGATTTTGAGAAGGGGCTGCAGCCTTATTCTTGAATGTTGGGGCTTGTACACCAACCACAAATGGTCCACTATGGGCCATTTGGATCTCCGCATGGGCTGCCTTGTAGGCAATAGCACCCTTTCCATTCCTACCACCATGGTGATGAACATCTTTGTTCCCATTGGTGGATCCACCAATCTCCCAGTGACAATAGATGCTCTCATGGTCATATCTGTTAGATGCTAGCAGCACTCTCCTGAAAGGAATAGGAGGCTTGGAAGCTAGTGGCTGCACTGGAGCTTTGTCCTTCCTTTTGGACTTGGCAGCTCTAGTGTTCCCTTTGAATCCTAACCCATTCTTATCCTTTTGGGAGGAGAAGGAATCTATCAAAGGCAACACAGAACATGGATTTGAAAACTTAGCCACTACCTCCTTCTCCTTTTGGAGTTTACCTTCAAGATTCCTGATGTGATCATTCTTGAAGGTTAATGTGCCCATCTGAATAACAATGATGTTTTTTAACTTGCTGATTTCATTCATCTTCAGGTCCAGCAAGTTTGCTGACTTTGAAGCAGCAAGCTGCAGAGAGGATATCTCATGAGCCTGCTTTTTGGCTAGGAGCCTGCTTCTCTTCAGTGTCTGCAGGAGTTCAACGTAGTCATCAATCAATTGATTGATGTCTCCTTCAGATTCAGAGTCATCTTCATCACTTGATGCAGATGTCTCTGACTCTGGACCTGTCTTATAATATGACACAGAGGATAGAGAATGTACTTTGTTTGGACCAGGATGTTCCTGGCTGGGTTCTTCATCAGTCAAAGCCATCAGCCCAAGGCAATGACTGTCTTCTTCTTCTTTTTCAGTCCTAGCAGCATCATCAGCTTCTCCAGCAATTGCAGTCAGCATCTCTAAGAAATCTGCCTCTACAGCTTCTTCTTCAGTAGTGAATAGCCCAATGTAGGCTTCATCTTCATCTTCCTCTTCTGTCTCTGATGATGAGGAGTCAGTCCAGCTCTTTTGCTTCTTAGCAATGAAGGATTTCTGCTTCTTGCCCTTTTATTGTTGTTTCTTCTTTTCACCAACACCCTTCCTTTTGACAGGGCAGTCAGCTATAACATGCTCTGGCTAGCTGCAACAATAACAGACCATTTTAGAAGAAATATGTTTATTTGGTTTAGAGTCATACATGTCCTCTTTAGAGGTTTTCTACCTGCCCTTGTAGTAGTCTTCTTTGGGATAAGAAGAGGAGAATGGTCTGCTTCTCCAGTGCTTCTTCTTTATGAATTTATGGAATTGACTAGAGAAGACAACAAAGTCTTCATCAGACATGTGACAGTCTGATGTGCTGGTTTCTGAACTTTCTAAATCAGATTCAGCATCCCTCCTTGGTGAAGATGTTTTTCTCCTGCTGCTCCTTGTGGCTTCAGCTTTGAAGGCCATAGACTTGTCCTTGACTGCAGACTTGCTAATTTTCTCTTCCTCCTTTCTGGCTGTCAGCTGCATTTCATAGGACAGCAGCTTTCCAAACATAGTTGGTGGTGGTGTGTCTGCAAGTTTTGTCACTTCTCTGATGACACAAATTTTTGTGTCCCAGTCTTTTGTTAGAGACCTGTAAAACTTGTCATCTAATTCATATGTGCTGAAGACTCTGTCATATGTCCTCAGCTTATTTACAATCCTAAAGAACCTTTCATAGCACTCAGCTATGCTATCTGTCTGGCTCTGCCTGAAGCTCTCATACTCTTGATTGAGCATGGATTTCCTGTCATCCCTTACTTCTTATATCCCCTCTATGTAGACAACTAGTGTGTCCCACATTTCCTTAGATGTCTTACAGTGAACTAGGTTTTGGAAGGTGGAGTCATTGTTGGGTCCATTGATCCAAATGTCTGAATTTGAAGAAGGACCAGCTAACAATGTATACACATGTTATGATCTAACTTGTGTTCAAGATTAATGATTGCAGATTGTCCTGGTAAGCAATGATGGGACAGGTAGCCTAAGTGGCTAAGTCAGGTAAGTTCTTACCTAAGTGGTGGAAAGGCAAAAAAACTATCTAAGTCCACAGACGTTGAGTGAAGATCATTCACTGAACGTCAGATGACTTATAGCGCTGAGTAAAGCCTATTCAGTCAAAGCCATGAAGTGGCAAGTTTAGAATGTTGCTAAGTCCACAGGCGTTGAGTGAAATCAACTCACTCAATGGCATACAGCAAAAAGCTGTGAGTTAGGCTAACACAGTCAAATCCTAAAGAGAAATGAGCTGAAAAGTGGCAAAGTCCACAGACATTGAGTGTAGCTCACTCACTCAACGCCTTAGCTTCAAAATAGTTGAATAGCTGAGCTCAGAGTTCGTCGAACTAAGGCCTAAGTTCGTCGAGTTGAACTTTCACTTGTTCGTCAAGTTGAGCTCAATGTTCGTTGAACTAAACTCAGAGTTCGTCAAACTGAGCTATTACTTAATCATCGAGCTGAGCTCAAAGTTTGTTGAACTGTGTTCTAAGTTTGTCGAGCTCAAACTGGATCCTGAAAAATAAAATCTGGCTAAGGCAGAAAGCGTTGAGCGAAGTATGCTCACTCAACGCTCTCAACACCATGACGCAGAATTTGATAAAGCTAAAAAGCGTTGAGTGAGGCATGCTCACTGAACGCTGTCAACACTTAAGATGTCGAAGAAGCAGAAATGGCTAAGGCAGAAAGCATTGAGTGAGGGCATTGTCACTCAACGCTCTCAACGCCTTATGTGCAGAATATGCTGCAAAAATTGTTAAGGCAAAAAGCGTTGAGTGTGCATTACTCACTCAACGCTGTCAACGCCTAGTGAAGACAGAATTTTGTCTAAGGTATTTGGCGTTGAGTGATGCTCACTCAGTCAACGCCAAGCAGCAGAAAGCTGAGAAATCAAGTTGGCGTTGAGTGAAGCTGAATCACTCAATGCCTAGAAACAGATTTATAATCTAAGTACTTTGACGTTGAGTGAAGCTCACTCACTCAACGCCTATACTACTGATGCTTAAATTTTGACCAAAGTCTTCAGATGCTGATGTCAGCAAGTCAAAATGTCAACATTATTCAAATTGTTAGTGGCAAAGCCACAGCACATGACAAAAGGCGCCGCAGGCCTACTGTGCGTCAGTTAGGCATTAAAGCAAGGATGCAACCAGCATTAATGAAGTGGGACCCACTACTAAAAGAGCCATTGGGTTATAATAAATAAAAGGAAATGCTCTTTACAGAAAGAGTTAGTTGTTACAGTAGTTCTTTGGAATCGCCATTGTTGTGGCTGAAGAACAATGAGCCCAAGACAAGCTACTCTAGAAGCAGATCAAGTTAGCTATTGAGATCAACATCTTCAACAGCAAGATTGATGGTGTCATCTTCATCTCCACCAGCTAGCAAGTTCAGGGTGATTCTTTAAGAAAGAGATAGCAGCTAGGGCCGACCCTTGCTACAAGTGCTTCACAAATCCAGCCAACAAATTCTAAAGAACATTCTCTTAGGGAGTTGTGAAGAAGAAGATAGAGCTGAGTAGTTAGCTCAGTTCAGAAAGGTGCAGAGAAGCAGATCTGTAAGTTCCTTCCAGCATTAGCTAAAGCTTCTACATAGTTATTACTGTGAAGAAGAGAGATATGAACCGTTGGCTCAGTTCAGAAAGGGGCAGAACAGCATTCTGCAAGTCACTTACAGCTCAAGTGGATATACTTGTTGCTGAGAAGTAGTTGGGGCTAAGGTGTACTTAGTCCAGTAAAGTAGACACAGGAAAACATTCCTGGTGACAAAGTGGGGCAGAGTCTAACTCACCCAAGGTTGATTGACATAGAGGAATTCCTCGTGTCCAATCAAGAACCTCAACAACCCACTTCCATTTTGTAGGATCCTTTGTGGATCTGAGAGGTAGGAGCAAACTTGCTCTGAGGTAGGTGACAAGTGTGTCACTGAGTTGTAGGTGTCTGGAAGGGCATTAAGGTAGGTACCTGGAAGAGTACTGAGTTGTGGGAGTGTTGCGGCACTCTGAGAGTAGGGTCTTGTGCCTGAAATTGTAGGGCTGAAAAGCCTGAGCTGTAGGCCTTAGAGATAAGACTGAGGTATGTAGTTTGAAGACCACTGAGTTGTAGGAGCACTGTAGGGCTCTGAGGTAGGAACCTTTGTGGTTCCGAGGTAGGGTTCTAAAGAGAACCTGAGTGAAGGATGAGGGCCTGAGGTGTAAGCTCTGAGGAGCATTTTAGAGGAGTTTGGGCATTGACTAACAGGAAGTTCGCAAGGTAGGAGGAGAGTGGATGTACCCAAATATTGAGGAACCACTATAAATTCTTATGTACTCTATTGTGTTGGTTTTCCTTGTGCAGGTAGCTCATCTTGAAAGTAGAGATTAACCAAACAATAAAGCAGTAAATTAAAATAAAACAAAAGTTAGTCACTAAGGACTAAAAAACATATTCACCCCACCTCTAGGTGATTTATCTATCCTTAAAATAAAGACTTTCAAGTGCTATCAGATGGAGGTTACTCAAAAAGGACCTAACAGTCTGAGTTGACCTCCAAGGATAGCTAAAAGGTTAAACTTATGTGTTCAAAGATGAACTATAAGGTGTGGAACTCAATGGAGCATCAAATCTGCAGAGAGGACAAGAACAACATTGGGTTGTTGGCTGCTCTTGGTGAAGACAAAGTCCTTCCAGATGCAAGAACAAGGATCAGGGCTCCTCTGTCACATTCAGAGAATGACACAGAGGTGGATGAAGATGAAGAAGGTGAATGCCGAAGCTGTGAACTGACAACCACACCAGAAGAAGGATTCTGTCAGGATCAACCTGGACAAAGTCAGGTATATTCCTTATCAAGCTCATCCTCAGAGTCTGGATATGAGTCCTGCTCAGGCTCTGATGCATCCTCATCAAGTGATGATGAGAGTCCTCTATCAGAAGATGATATCAATCAATTGATTGAAAATCATGCAACCCTTCTGAAAGCTTTCAAGAAACAAGTTGCTTATTAAGAAACAAGCAGAGGAAATTGCCTCCTCACAAATCACTGCTTCCCAGCAAGATTAAGCTTCATCTTTGCTATGTCTAAAAGAGAGGGAAGCAGCCCATCTGAAGATCATGGTAGATATTCATGTTGAGTCCATAAAATATAAGGACTCTATTATCAAGGATCTTGAAGAGAGACTTGAAAGGGAGAAGAGGATTATGACCAATTTCTCTAAGATAGATGCTCTCAAGAGAAAATCTGAGTCTGAGTGGATCTCTAAAGTTATCCAATCTCAGAGAAGAGGTCAAGCTCCTGTCAGACCTCAGTCAACCTTTCACAAGGTAATTCTCTCATTCAACAGGCATGACCATGACTGTAAGTGTGGTCACTGGAGATGTGGGAATCTTCCTTGCAAGATTACAAATGTTCCTTACAATGGAAGAAGAAAAGACATGGGACTGAGTGCTCAGAAGGCTCCCCATGAAAAAGTGCAAAAGGCCCATCCTAGATCTTTTGCATTTAATGCACCAGCTCCATCACTCTTGAGCAAGGCAGTGGCCTTTTCTCAAAGCATCCATGCACACACTATTACCAATGGTAAATCTGCTAGGAGGCAAGACTTGGAATATTCTAAGGGCACCAACAGTATATCCTCTACAAAGAGAATTGTTGCTGATAAACCTTGTGAAAAACCAAGTTCTTCTCATGACAGACCTACTCTCAGTCAGACTGTGACTAAGAGAAATTGGAACGAGGAAGCTGCTCTTCCTTCTGTTCAGTCTGCAGTCAACCATGCTACCAGACCTGCTCAGAAGAGAAGATATAATATTCATGAGTACTGGTGCTATAGCAAAGTGTGGCACTTTGTCATAGATTGTTGACACAACCCTAGTATGCCAAGGGCAAGAGAAAGTCTTCCTGACAGGGCTCCTGTAGGTAGACATTTGCATTTTCAAACTAACAAGTACCTATGACCCAAGTCAGCTTGGGTTCCTAAGGTAAGGTAATTCTGTCTTGTAGGATAGTCCAAGTGGCCATAACCATTTATGGTCCGTGGACAGAAATGTACCAGACCCAAGTCTGGGTACAAGAGATGATTCAACTTATCATCATGCACAAGATGTCAAAGACAAGTGCAATTATTAAGGGGGAGCTTACAAAGGAAAGCCAGATGAACTTCAAAGGCTAAAAATCAGAAACAAGGTTGCTGGTATGCTCAGAGACTGTGAATCCAGCATGGGCTTCTAGTCTACAGAGCAGAAATAAGTAGAATTCACCTTTCTTTAATTCTACTATTTAATTGCAAATTTGATTACACATATAAGAGATATGGTAATTGAAACAAATGACTGAGAAGATGTAAAAACATTAATCTAAACAACTCTTTTAAATAAATATGTTAGTGGCTCACATGTTCACCATGTCATAAGATGTAACTAATCTCAACATACACAAAAACATATTACATATGGAATACTAGGTTAGATAAGTATCAAAATTTGGTTTAGTCAATTGAGGTTGGGGGATAATACACTCTCAGTTGAAATTAATATAAGGATATTGAAATTGTGTCTAATTGCACCTCAAATAGAACATATTTTAAAATGTGTACTACTGGACTTTATTACCCCTACAAGTTAGGCCTACAAAGTTACATGATAGTTGAAATTTAATTACTAAATAAAACGGATGTTGAGCAAAACAAGTTTACTATTGAATTGATGTGTCGGGTTTTAATCCTGGCCATTAATCAGTGACGTTCCTATTGTGTCAGAGTTTGCGGATGTGTTTTCTAAAGATCTCCATATAGTTCCACCTCAGCGAGAGATCGACTTCACTATTGAATTGATGTCAGGTGTGAAACCTCTATCGCGCTCACCGTACCGGGTAGCGCCAAAAGATATGGTGGAATTGAAAGTTCTGTTACAAGAGTTACTAGAGCAAGGCTATATACATCCAAGTATGTCTCCTTGAAGTGCACCGGTCCTTTTTGTGAAGAAAAATGATGAAAACTTACGTCTATATATAGACTATCATGAACTAAATAAGGTGACGAAGAAGAACAAGTATCCAATTTCGAGAATCGATGATTTGTTTGATCAGCTGGTTGTATCAACAGTATACTAAAAGCTTGATTTGAAGTCCGGTTATTATCAATTGAGGATCAGGGAAAGTGAAATTCTCAAGACAATGTTTATTACATGTTATGTACATTATGAGGTCACTGTGATGTTGTTTAGGCTAACAAATGCGCCATCGATTTTCATGAATCTGATGCTCAGAATCTTTTGAGAGTACCTGGTCCGATTTGTGATTGTCTTTATAGATGATATATTGGTGTACTCGTAGTCGAAAGAGAATTATGCGAATCATTTATGTGTTGTTTTGCATACCATGAGGAGGAGTCGAATCTATGCCAAGTTTTCTAAGTGTGAGTTTTGGCTATCATTGGTGGCATTTCTTGGTCATGTGGTTAGTGGAAAGGGTATAGTAGTGGAACCGACAAAGATAGTTGCAATACGAGAGTTGTCTATCTTGTGTTTACCATGTTGTATAGATGGCTATGAGATTTATAGCGATGCCTCGGGGAGCGGCTTAGGCTGTGTTTTGCTTCATTTTGGAAAGGTTATAACTTATGGATCTCACTAGGTGAAGGTACATGAAAGAAACAATCCAGTCCACTTCTTGGAGTTTGTGGCTGTGATATTCACCCTGAAGATGTGGCGGCATTACTTGTATGGTGTGAATATTAATAACTTTACGGACCATAAGAGTCTAAAGTATATGTTAAATCAAAAAGATTTGAATATGTGATATAGGAGGTAGATGGAGTTCCTTCACTTCCTTGGGGACTACACCTTAGAGATACATGATACTCTCGGAAAGTGAAATATTGTCACAGATACGTTAAGTAGTAGGGTTGCAGCACATGCAAATTGGATACAGATGCATGTTCAACGTCTTATTCGTGACCTGGAAGTATTAGAGATCTTCTGTGTGGATAGGAGAAGCAGCGTGAATGCATGCTTGAACTAGATGGAGGTACAATATGACCTCGCAGACAGTGTTTGACAGGCGTTGGAGTTTGATGGAAGCTTGAAATGCTATGTGGCAGAGACTGTGGATGAGTCCAATTCCTAGTTTTCTGTTGACAATGGTCTTTTATGGAAAGACAGTCGATTGTGCATCCCAAATATTGGTAAATTACGAGAGGAATTGATGCAGGATGCACATTTCACAAAGTACTCAATCCACTCTGGGAACACAAAAATGTTCAAGGACATGAAGAAGTTGTTATGGTGGCCAGGTTTGAAGAAAGACATAACTCTCTATGTGGCGAAGTGTCATACTTGCGCACTAGTGAAGGTGGAATACCAAAAGTCGGGTGAGTTCCTGAAGTCATTACCAATTCCAGAATGGAAGTTCGATGATATTTCTATGGATTTCGTGCATGATTTACTGAGCTTGCAGTACAGGAATGATGTCATTTGGGTGATCGTATGTCGATTGATAAATGTGTCACACTTCATTCTGAACCAAATGGATGATTCAGCGGAAAAATTGGCAAAGCTCTATGTTGATAATATGGTACGATTGTACGGCGTGCCCCGTAGCATTCTTAGCGACAGAGATGGGCACTTTACATCGAATGATTAGAGGCTAATCCACCAACTATTTGGTACCAGACTAAAGTACAGTACGACCTTTCAACCTCAAACAGGTGGTCAGACCAAGAGGGTTAACAGGATAATGAAGGATATGCTCCGTATGTATGCCTTAGATTTCGGCAAGAGGTGGGAGACCTATCTCTATATGATTGAGATCGCCTACAACAAAAGTTACCAAGCGAATATACACATAGTGCCCTTCGAGGCTCTATATGGTAGAAAGTGTCGTACTCCATTAGCTTGGGCAGAAATGGGCGAGACGAAGTTGTTTAAACGGAAAGACGTTGATGAGGCAATTTTGACAATATGTTTGATCCTAGAGTGAATGATGATTGTTAAGTATTACAGCACTAAGCACTGTGATGTTAAATTCGCTGTTGGTGACTGGGGGTATCTCAAAATCAAGTTTTTCAAGGGTGTATCAAGAATTCGACGCTTGAAAAAGCTAAATTCGCGATACCTTAGACCGTTTGAGATTGTTGAGTGTGTTGGTGAAGCTGCCCACGAACTTGCACTTTCATCAGAGTTGAGCGGGTTGCACAATGTGTTCCACATATCAGTGCTGAGGAAGGATGTACAAGAGACTATACATGTCATTGTTGTGGATTAGGTGCCAGTCGATAGTGGATTGAAGACAAAAGTCAAGCTCATATACAGTTAAAGTCCATTGGGATAATTGTGGTCACGAGAAACTTTCTTGGGAGCGCGAGCAAACCATGAGAGAAGAGTATCCTGAGCTGTTTGGTTGAAATATATTTTTTATGCAATGTACCTCTATGTTGTTTTTCTGAACTAATTAATTTCATGACGAAATTCTTAAAGGGGAGATTTGTAACACTCTAGATTTCCCATAAGTTGAAAAACAACAAAATTTGCTTTTGGGGCTATCGCTGGCAGTAGTGGTCAGGCCGATATAGTCGACAAATGATATAGTCAATGCAGTTGATGCAGTCGACAAAATAGTGAAGTCATTATGCTACCACTAGCGATAGCCCGATACCTGTAACACCCATGGTTTCCAATGTTTGAAAACAATTATTTTCTAGTTACTGGAAGCAACCGCCCGACGATAACGAGATACCACCGGCGATATCGAGCGTCGAGTTGATGGTGTTGAGAACAAGTTAAGGCATCGGGATGCTGCCGTCAGGCGATAGCAATACCTCTTGCGATGCCACGTGTCAAATGAGGCTAAGGCGGTCGTTAAGCGACAAAGCGTCAATGACTTGGTCAAGCGACCACCGTCGAGGCTATCACGTTGTGATAGCGTGCTACCGCACGACGATTGCGAATTTAAAAAGAATGTCCGATTAAATCGGGTGATCCATGTGTTTTGGCCTGAAGATCATTAGGACAGGATTCCTCCCATGTATCATAATCAGAGGAGTGTAGGAAGGGGATAATCATTTCTCTTTCACTCTTTCTCTCTCTCACTTTCTATTCATCCTTGTGGAGAGAAGGAAAGAAAGGCAAAGAAGCTGGTTTTCAGCCCTTGGAGAAAAGTTGGAAAGCCATTGAAGGAGCTCTTGTGATCAGAGTCGCGAGCCAAAGCTAGATCTATGGAGGGGAAAGTGAGGAGAGTGCTTCCATTCCGATAATTTACAAGTTCATGTCACCTAAGCGATCTACAAGGGTAACGATCTTTCTTCTTGAACAAATTAAGTCCTTATTTGACATGATTGCATGGAAATCCACATCGATTGGTGGAGAATGGGAAGTTTCCAACGGGCTGATCAGATGTATCCCTGATAGTAAAGTTGTATATAGAATCCGGAATTGAAGTATGAAATAAGCATGTTGTGTGAAACTCACCATGACAAGTTGGTCTGGATTGACGATGTATTGATTTGCGTGCTAGAGAAGACTCCGTGGTTAAACGTATAATTTTATGGAGTTTTGGGATGTGTAGCTTGTTACAATGAGTAATGGAGGTGTTCTCCAGGAAAACACCGAAGATTATAACAGAATCAAAGTTCTACTTGTTACCGTCAGGCGGTAGTGTTACCGCTTACGTTAGCTCCTAATGATCTGTATTGTGATGATTGCAAGCCCAGGTCATGGGGACAAGGTGGGTGACAAGATAAGCTGTGAGGCCTACAGTGCCTAGCTTTGGTGGATGTGAGTGTCATCCTTGGAACATAACGTGGTTATTTATGTTGTGAATGGGCAAGGGGAGGCTGACCCGCATCGTGGCTTGTTGCGCCTGACGATTTGAGCAACAAGTTATGGCTGAATCGTACCCACCCTATGTCGATCGACTTGGAGTGAGTCACTGACTTGAATCTCAGAGAATGGCTTTGCCTTTGTCATAGCCACAGGAGAGAGAGTCTTAGGCTACGGGCCAGAAAGGCTAGTAATGCTCAAATGTTGAACCATCACTGAGTATGGTGGTGAGATTGGGATTCTAGTACACCGATAATGTGCCTTGAGTGCATGAGACGTGTGGCAAGGCGCGCCAACGTATGTGGTGAATGGTGCTTAAATTGCACGTTCTTAGGCCAATAAATATACATACTGCGTACCTATAGGGATGGATCACCGCCGCCCCGAGTGAGGGGTGGGGTCATTATAAATTGGTCAGCTAAACCTAAGTGTTGTCTTGTTTGCCACTTCTTTGTGAATTGTCCTTGTGCAGGTGCAGGAGAGCCGAGCGGGAAGTAGTGGGCTGAAGCTCTTTTTGCTATGCTGGCTGGCCCTCAAAGGCCCAAGTGCATATTACTGTTTTATGTGTGGTCGACCTATGTGTCGATGTATGTAAAGCACATTTGTGAAGGAAATAGTTTGTAAATCCTTAAGGCTAAACACTTTGTGTATTTTTATGTTATTCCTATGTTTGTTTAGCGGACATTCCTACTGTTGTGTTCTTCAGTATTTTAATGCTTCTGCTAAAATGTAACTCTGAGTTAGGATACATGATTGCTTTTGGTTTCAATGTGTAACTCCGCTGACTGTCTGTGGAATATGGCATGAGCCCCGTCCGGACCATCTGTTATATTCTTCGTGACAGATGAGAGTATTATAATTTGGTATCAGCTTCTGGTGTCGGTTCCTTCTTCGAATCTGTGTTCGAATTCTTTTAAGAGTTGGTGAGCATGTGTGTGTGTCACAGTTACAACATGAAAGAACCTATGAATGTCCACTTAGGAATAAAAATACACATGTTTGTGGAATCTGCATGTTCCTATGATTGTGGTTTGCAATAATGATATTCGATTAATTATGTGTTTCACGATTATAAGTGACTAGAAGCGGTGCGGGACAGTCACAACCCCAGCACTTTGCTGAGAGTAGTGCACGTGTTGTTGTGCCTACACCTCCTCCTTTTGCCGAAATGGTGCGTTTAGTTGCTGAAGTCGTCTATACAATGATCAATATGCAACCAGGAGGGCTAGTACAGCCTCCTACTCTTATAATGGCCCAGGCGCTGGTTGGCGTAGTTGAGCCAGTACTGGCAAGACAAGTGGCTGAAGAGCCCTTGACAGCGAGACGGGCAACCAAGAAGCAACTTAAGTACTTTATGAGCTTCAATCCTCCTATATTTATGGGTACTGGAACCCCAACTCAAACTAAAGATAGGTTCTCTCGGATAAAGGGAACCTTGACGGCAATAAAGACGGAGGAAGTGCAAAAAGTTACCATGGCTATTTTCCTGTTGGATGGAGAGGCGTGGTTTTGGTGGGATGAGCTGGAACTACATCAGTTTGCTGGAAGACAACTGATAGAGGTCTCGATGGAGGAGTTTTCGAGAATTTTTCTGGCAAGATATCTCTCATCTGCGCAAAGGATTGCAATGGAGAATTAGTTCCAGAGGTTGACTCCGGGTGATAGTCTCGTTGATGACTATTTGCATGCGTTTACTAGATTGAGGCAGTATGCGAGCTCTACGTTTGCTGACAAGGAGTGAAAGACCAATCGGTTCGATGAAGGCATGCATGACGATCTGAGGTTATTTTTCTCAGGTCTGATGATGCAATGCTTTCTGACATTACTGAATACTGCTCGATCCCTGGAGCATGATTTAAAAAGAGTCCAAAGTAAGGACTTGGGTGTGAAGAAGCCAGAGTTCAAAGTATTGAGCTCTACAAAGTCTGGATATCGCAAGTGGAATAAGAAGTTGAGGTCTTCAGAGCCAGCTTCTTCTGCGGTTTCTGGAGCGACTATTGGGAGAGGTTCATCCACTTGCTATACTTGTGGCAAGGCAAGACATTTTACTCGAGAATGTCGCAGTGGTCATCTGAGAATGTAGAAAAAGGTCGGTGCTTCTTATGTGGAGAAAGGGAAGGCAGTGGAGTCAACTACGTCCCAGTATGCTCCAGCGCAGCCCAGAGTGTACAATCTTGGCCAACAAGAGGTCATTAAACAGACCGATGTGGTGATAGGTACGGTTAGTATACAACTTTTACTGCTTTATATACTTGCTACCATGTGTGTTGCTTAATTTGTTTGAATTAGGCTTTATCCTGATTCTAGACTATCCGGCGAGAGCACTGTTCGATATAAGAGCTTCTCATTCCTTTCTGTCTGAGGACTTCGTGTTGTGTATCGAAGTGCCTTCTTTTATATCGACAGATAGATTGGATGTGTTGCTATCTAACAAGTGCATGATGCGTATGGATAGAGGTTGCCGTGTTCAGGTGCATATATGAAGTCATGATTTTGGATTGGAAGCATCTGTATTGCTGATATTAGAGTTTGCCTTGATCTTTGGCATAAAATGGCTCTCGAAATAGCGTGCATGCATTGATTGCAACTCAAAGGAAGTCACACTGGGGTAAATTACCGAATGTGAGACTAAATTTGCAGGTATGCGAGGATCGAACAAGATACTGATGTCTGCTCTCTAAGTGGTCAAGGCGGTTCGGAAGGGCACAAAGTTATTCTTCACACTATTGGAGGCTGTATAACTGAAACCCAGTCTGAGTGACATTCTTATTGTGGAGTTCGTAGAAGAGTTTCCTAAAGTTTCCATGGGATTCCACCTCAGCGAGAGATTGACTTCACTATTGAGTTGATGCCAGTGCAAAACCTGTGTCACGCTCATCGTACCGTATAACGCCAAAGGAGATGGCAGAACAGAAGGTTCAGTTGTAGGAGTTGCTAGAGTAAGGCTATATACGTCCAAGTACATCACCTTGGAGTGCACCGGTCCTCTTTGTAAAGAAGAAGGATGGAAGTTCGTGTCTATGCATTGACTACCGTGAATTGAATAAGCTGTCAGAGAAGAACAAATGTCCGGTTCTGAGAATCGATGATTTATTTAATCAGCTGGTTGGATCAACTATATATTTAAAGCTGGATTTGAAGTCTAGCTATTATTAGTTGAAGATTCGGGAAAGTGATATTCCCAAGACAGCATTTGGTATACGCTATAGACACTATGAGTTCACTATGCTGCCGTTTGGGCTAACAAATACGTCATCAATATTCATGGATCTGATGCATCGGACCTTCAGGAGTATCTGGACCGATTTGTAATCGTCTTTATTGATGATATATTGATATACTCTCAGTCAGAAGAAGATCATACGAACCATTTGAGGTTGTTTTATATACCTTGAGGAGGAATCGACTCTATGCCAAGTTCTCAGTGTGAGTTTTGGCTATCTTCAGTGACATTTCTTGGTCATGTGGTCAGTGGGGAGGATATTATAGTGGATCTGGTGAAGATAGTTGTGATACAAGAGTGGCCTGTGCTCACTATTATGGCGGAAGTCAGGAGTTTTCTTCGACTTGCCAGCTACTATAGGCACTTTGTGGAGAACTTCTCGCGGATAGATCTACCTATCACTACATTAATAAGGAAGGATCAGAAGTTCGTTTAGACGCCATAATGCGCACAAATTTTTGAGGAGTTGAAGAGTCGTCCGACCACGACGCCTATTTTGTGCTCACCGTGTGGTGTAGAAGACTATGAGATCTATAGCGATGCCTCAGAGAGTGGCTTAGGTTGCATTTTTCTGTAGTTTGGAAAGGTTATAGAATATGTTTCTCGCCAGCTAAAGGTGCACAAGAGAAACTATCCAATCCACGACTTGGAGTTGGCAGTTGTGATATTCTCCCTAAAGCTATGACAACATTACTTGTATGACGTGAAAATTGGCATATTTATGGACCATAAGAGCCTAAAGTACTTGTTGAATCAGAAGGATTTGAATATGCGACAGAAGGTGGATGGAGTTCCTTGGGGACTGCACTTTAGATATACACTGTAACGCCTCCACTCGTCACATGAAATATAACGGTGGGTCCGGCCGGGACCCCATGCCATATTTCACAGACAAGCGGCGAAATAATGTGTGGAAAATCAAAATCTACTCGTGTCCTACCTCAAAACATTTTAGCACAGCATTTTAGGTTAGATGAACTCAACACAACGAATGTCCACTAATATACAAATTCCGCATTTATATATCGAATAGGAATGTATACAACACACACACTCATGGCCTTAAGGCCTTACAGGTTCCTCTTTCAAATGTACAGTTTCATACATCGGCACGCAGACCGGCCACACATGAAATCCAAACACGCTTCGCACGGCCTTCAAGGGCCTTTCGCAGCAATTCTTCATTCCGCTCAATTCAATTCAAACATCAGCACCTGCAATTAGATATCCACCCAAAAGCGGTAAACAAAGCAATGGTCAGCATTAGCTGACCAATTGTAATGACCCTACCCCTTACCTGGGGCAGTGGTTCCTTCCATGTATGCATTACCATCATAATATCTATCAATCTATCAATCACAACCATATCACAAACGCCGGTATCCACCAGATGCTCCGTGCACTCAGGACACCTTATTGGTGTACCGGATCTTCCAGTCGTCCACCGCCGATCAGAGGTTTTTAACTTGTTGGTTGGCCGGTCCGGTCCTCGTCCACCAATCCCGCAGGTTGGCGACATTCCGTCAATCCCACTCAGAGGTACTAACCTCACAGTATACATGAGAAGATCGACTCACCCTAGTGGTGTAGCAAGCCGGGTTTATCTGTGCTCCCCAGGCATTACCACCAATCGACCTCCCATCCTAACACAGATTGACCCACCCTAGTGGTGTAGCAAGCCGGGTTTATCTCGGCTCCTCAGGCATTGCCACCAATCGACCCCTCAACTAATACAGATCAACCCACCCTAGTGGTGTAGCAAGTCGGGTTTATCTCGCGCTCCCCAGGCGTTGCTACCAATTGACCTCTCAACACAACCAAGAGCTTACGCAAAGCATCCATACATCCATACAGCCATACAACAAAGTTAGTACTCATCAATCTTACACATCATTAAATCCACGGAGTCTTCTCCGGTTTACCCATAATCATCACCAATCAAGACTACCCGTCCAGATGGGCTTCACACAGCATGCCTATGTCGTACTCCACACTTTCGGCTCTAGATGCAGACTCAACCAAGGAATCTCTTACGACATCCACCTTTTGGTGGAGGATTCCATACATATGCATAAAGAAAGGACTTCGATGTCCAAGAAGAAGATCGTTACCCTTGAACATCGCTTTGGAGCCATGAACTAACCGGATGGAAATCACCGTCTCGGCTTTGCCTTCACGAATCCAAACTCGGATCTTCAATCCACACTCCTCAGCTCCTCCAACAGCTGGCTTTCTCCTTCCTCCTTTCCTTCCCTTGCCCTCTCTCTCTCTCTCTTTGAGAATGAGAATGAGAAAAAGAAGAAGAATGGCTTAAAGACTTCTTCCCCCCTCATTCTCGGCCTTATCTCAGTAGGGAAGAGCCTGGGCCCTTGGATCCAGGCTAAGGGAAACGAACGGCTCTGATTTGTCCAAAAAAAGGCTGAACACGACCTGACACGCCCTGTGACATGCCCGTGTCACAGGCCGTGTCCCTTAAGCGGCACACAACCGACTCAAAACCAGACAGTACACGGCCGTATGACACGCTCGTGTCACACCCTACATGTCAGTGTCAAGCCAGACATGCCCGTGTCTAATAGCCGTGTACTTCACACAACACAACTTCATCTCACCCGAGCGGGACACGGCCATTGGACACGGCCGTGTCCCAGACCGTGTCCTCCAGGACACACCCGTGTCCTCAAGCACATGCATCCCTCACTGAAACCCGCAAAGGACACGCCCCGTGACACGCCCGTGTCACAGGCTGTGTACTCTGCACTCGACGATCGTCGACCGAATTTCGTCGACCACACACCCAACTGCTCAACCCGAGCACGACACGCCCTGGGACACGCCCGTGTCCCAGGCCGTGTCACCCAACCCTGAACCCAAAGTGGGCTTTGGGGGTGTTACAATCCTCCCATCCTTCAAAAAAATTTCGTCCCAAAATTTGGTTCAACTACAGACGCACTGCTCGTTACATCATCAGCAATCGATCACTCAAATAACAAGAGTCGGGTCATACACACATACGACATTCTCCGAAGAGTAGAAGCCTGCAAGTATGCTGAGTTTGGCAATAGTGCATCCATGCATGATACCCAGAATATAGAACTCCACATTTGAAGGTCACCCCGAGGGAGTAATATCCTTTAACATGAAAGTACACAAGAACTCCAATGAGTTCCCAGAATCCCTCTTCCCGATTATCAAAGACAAAGCTCCAATTCCCAATACTGAGTAGTTGTCAGATTACTTCCGCGAGGTGAACGCCATCACTGAGCTCATGAAGAGTGTTGCAGAACAGAGACCGGGCGGTCTGGCGGTCTGACTCTGGCAGATTGCAGTTCGGGCGGTCAGTCAACTTGTCTCCAGCGGTTTGGTTGCAGGTCTGTTGCTGTTGGTGCACTGGCGTTCTGTCAATCTGTCCCTGGCAACTTGGAGACCGGGCGACCTGGCGGGCTATAGTGGAGGCTTGGTGTTTCCCTCTGGTGGTTGACGAGCGGTTTGCCCATTCGTCAAACCGCGCGGCTTGGCGACTTGTGTTTAGGTTAAACCGCTTGTACATGTAATTTTTTAGTCCCACATTATTTCATTGTAATCTCTCTCATCTCATTCATTCTATAAAATGGAGGTTATACCATGTAATACACAACTTTTTTGGAATATAAAGATTTCAGTTTTTCCAATTTCCGGACTCTCTTTTTCTGTTCGCACATGGTATCAGAGGACGCGATCTTGTTCGCCTTATTCGGTGCCTTCTCCTGCCTGCGCGACTTGATCTCCTTCTTGTCGCTTGTTCGCGCGACTTGATCTCCTCCTTTCCCTCCTTTGTCGCTGCTCTTTGTTTGCGCGGCCTTCTTCTCGCTCTTTCTCCGCGGCCTGCTTTCGCGGCTTCTCAGTCTCCTGTTCGCGCGGCCTGCTCTCTTCCCACGCGACTTATTTCCCTGTGTCCGCTGCGGTTTCCTCTCTTGTCCGCTGCGGTTTCTTGTTCTATCCGCTGCAGAACCTTTCCTTGAGTCCCGCGCGGCCTTTTATCCCCCTCGACTTCTTTCTACCCGCGCGGCCTCTCTCTCTTCTCTCTACCCGCGCAGCTTCTTCCATGGCTCTTTCCGGCTCTTCTACCACCACCGCTACTCCTGTGGCAACTCCGCCTCCTCCTCCCATTCCTTCCGGGAATCTTGGCACCGTCTCCAAGCTTGTTGGTTCCAACTACCCGGATTGGAGCGTCTCCTTCACCTTCCTCCTTCGCTCAGAACGCAAACGCCACCACCTCACCGATGACCCTCCTCCTCCCACTTCCGCTGAGTTTGACGACTGGGATGCTAGCGATGCGCTTGTCCGCACTTGGCTTGCTAACAATCTTTCCGATGAGTGTCTTTCTGTCATCCGTCATGATGAGACGGTCAAGAAGGCATGGCTTCATCTTGTTGTTCTGTACTCGAAGGGGACTCAGACGTCCCGTATCTATACTTTGTATGCGGACCTCTTTGCTCGTCCTTCTATGTCTCATGTTGCCGCTTATCAACAGGTCCAACCTCTTGGGGCTGAGATTCTTCAACATCACCCCTTCTATGCGGATCTCGCCGAACAGCACAAGCACTTCCAAGAACTTGTTGTGTGCTACCTCCTACGGCTTCCTGATTTCTACGATATGATCCGCCAACAAATCTTGGGTGAAGCGGACTCTTCCAACTTGGATACAACTGTTGCACGCATTGTCGCAGTTACATCTCTCCTTCAGCGTCCGCTCCTGTCTTCTCCTCCTCCAGAACAATATGCTCACCAGACTCAACGGAGTGGCTCTGGTAGTCGCAACCATCATTCCGGTGGCCGAAGTCCTTCGCGCTTCCTCTGCTCTCACTGTGTCCGCATCGGGCATCTTATGGATCGCTGTTGGATGAAACATCCAAATCTTCGCTCTTCCGGTAACTCTTCCACCTCCTCTTCCAAGCCGTCCGCTTCGGTGGTCACTTACTCGGGTAGTTCTCACGTGGTTACTCAAGGTAAATGGTTCATCGACTCTGGTGCAACTAATCACATGACGGACAATCCGCAATGCTTTTCTCACCTTGAACACATCATCAGTTTCCCCCGGTCCTTGTTGCAGACGGCTCTCCCTCCCCGGTTCATGGGACGGGAGTGGTTCATGTCACTCTGTCTCTTCGCCTGGATGACACTCTCTATGTCCCCAAGTTTCCATGCAATTTATTGTCGGTTACTTCTTTGTGCAAGCAACTCCAATGTTCCATCACATTTACTCCAACTTCTTGCTCTTTTTAGGATCCGAGCTCCAAACGGACGATTGCTACTGGAACTGAGAGCGGCGGCCTCTACTTCCTCGACAACGTTTCCGCTATGTCAGTCTTCTCCTCCTCCTCTACAGATCTCCTACAATGGCATCTCCGCCTTGGGCATCCTCCTCCACGACTTCTTCATTAGCTTCTGCCTCACCTCCCTCTGCATAGTTCTCCTCTCAACTGTGACGCCTGTCAGCTTGGCAAGCATCACCGTTCCTTCTTCCCGCCGAAGCAAGATTGTGGTTCTACCCGTCCGTTTGATCTTGTTCACTCCGACATCTAGGGTCCTGCTCCTACCCTCACCGTTGGTCGGGGTAGTTCTTATTTTATTACTTTCATTGATGACTTCTCTCGATGTACTTGGGTGTATCTCTTACGAGAACGCTCTGAACTTTTTGATGTATGAACACCTTTTTAGCATTTAATTAAAAATCAGTCTGATATTTCCATTAAAGTCTTATGCTCTGATAATGCCAAAGAGTACGTTAGTCAAGCTTTTTCCTCTTTTTGTATGCAACATGAGATTGTTCATCAAACAAGTTGCGTTTACACCTCACAACAAAATGGAGTGGCGGAACGCAAAAACCGTCACCTCCTTGATGTCGCTCGCACCCTGCTAATGCAAATGCATGTCCCTCGCTCCTACTGCGGTTATGTTGTTCTCATTTCTTGTTATCTTATCAATCGCATTCCCTCCACCGTTCTCCGCAGTCAAACCCCTTTCTCCATTCTCTATCCCGGAAAGGATCCCTTTCCTCTCCCTCTACGCATTTTTGGGTGCACAGCCTTTGTGCATACTCCCTCCGCAACCCGTGACAAACTCTCCCCTCGCTCCACCAAATGTGTTTTTCTGCCTACTCTATCACTCAGAAAGGCTATTGTTGTTTTGACCACATTCTTCGCAAGCAGTTCATCTCCGCGGACGTTATCTTCTTCGAGAATGCTCCATATTTCTCTAACGACTCCTCTCCTCTCCCTGTGGCGTCCAGTCCTCTCTCCCTCCATCTCATTCCCTTCTACCGAGGTATTTCCTCCTCCACCGTCTCCATCGTCTTCTCCTCCCTCTTCGCCTCCGCAATCTCCCTCCTCTTCGTCGCCGTCGCTCTCTCCTCTAGGGCCAGCTCTCTCCACCACGGATGCTCCGGATACTGAGGAACCTGCTGACCTGGACCTCCTCATTGCCCGTTGCAAAGGGGTTCAGGCATGTACCAAGCACACGCTTGTTGTTGTTGTTTTCTATGATCGTCTAACCCCTGCTCGCAGGAAGTTTGCGCTGGCTATCTCTTCCACTTCCACCCCCCGTTCCTATCAGGAGGCTCTTACCCTTTCATATTGGAAGGCTGTCATGGATGAAGAGATTGTTACTCTCACTGAACGGGGTACCTGGACCCTGGTTCCTCCTCCTTTCGGCACAGATGTTGTTGGCTGTCGCTGGGTCTTTGTGGTGAAGTTCCTCCCCGATGGCAGTATGGATCGTTACAAGGCTCGGCTTGTTGCCAAGGGCTTTACCGAGACTTATGGCGTTGATTACTTTGACACTTTCTCTCCAGTTGCTCGTCTCAGCACTATTCGGGTCCTTCTCTCTGTGGCTGTCAACAGGGATTGGCTCATTTCACAGCTGGATGTCAAGAATGCCTTTGTTTATGGGGATCTTCAGGAAGATGTTACATGGAGCAACCTCCAGGGTATGTTGCTCAGGGGGAGACACAGGTTTGTCGGCTCAAGAATGCTATCTATGGCCTAAAACAAAGTTCTCGCGCTTGGTTTGACAAGTTTAGCGGGACTGTGGCGGTCGTAGGTTTTACGAGGAGTTCTGCTGATCACTCCTTATTTACTCGTAAAACTTCTCTGGGTCTAGTGGTGCTTGCAGTATATGTGGATGATATTCTTCTCACTGTAGATGACCAAGCTGAGATAATCTTGACAAAGAAGCATCTTCAGCAACACCTGGTTACAAAGGATATGGACTCTCCAAAATACTTTCCGGGGATAGAAATTTCTCGGAAGTCCGATTCTCTTGTCCTCTCCCAACAGAAGTACGCTCTTAACTTGTTAAAAGAGGCAGGGTTGACTGGGGCTAAACCTGCCCGATGTCTCATGACGACTAGAGAAGATAAAACATGGACAGATGACTCTCC
Organism: Platanthera guangdongensis; assembly: GCA_039583875.1. Lineage (NCBI taxonomy): Eukaryota > Viridiplantae > Streptophyta > Magnoliopsida > Asparagales > Orchidaceae > Platanthera > Platanthera guangdongensis. Next base: position 100,687 of record CM077154.1, on the reverse strand, counting down.
TCTTCTTTCTGATGTTACGAGATACAGACGTCTGGTTGGTAAACTTATATATCTCACGGTGACCAGACCCAACATTGTCTATGTTGTAGGCAAGGGTAGCTAATTCATTCAAGCTCCTAGGGAGTGTCATCTACAGTCTGCCCTGAGGATACTGGAGTATATTAAATCAGCTCCTGGGAAAGGACTTCTCTTTCAGAAGAATGAACATTTGAGGGTTGAAGCGTACTCTGATTCAAGCTATGCCGATGACAAAGGAGACCGAAAGTCAACGTCAGGCTTTTGCACCTTTGTGGGGGGGGGGGGGACCTTGTGAGCTGGAAAAGCAAGAAACAGTCGGTCGTCTCCAGGTCCAGTGCAGAAGAAGAATATCGAAGTATGACATCGATCACGTGTGAGTTGAAGTGGTTACGGGCTCTCATGCTTGACTTAGGAGAGGTCTACAACCATCATCTACCTATGTTTTGTGACAACAAGGCCGGCATATACATCTCTAAAAATCCGATTTTTCATGAGAGAACTAAGCACATTCAAGTTGACTGTCATTTTATTCGGGAAGAGATTCTGAAGGAACAAATTTGTACTTCGTTCGTCACCTTCGATAAAGAGTTGACTGATATTTTCACCAAGCCGGTATCCGCCTCTTTTCATCACATTTGCGACAAGCTGGGCATGATCGATATATATGCTCCAGCTTGAGGGGAGTGTTGCAGAATAGAGACTGGGCGGTCTGGCAGTCTGACTCTGGCGGATTGCAGTCTGGGCGGTCTGTCGGTTTGTCTCCAGCGGTTTGGTTGCAGGTCTGTTGTTGTTGGTGCCCTGGCGGTCTGTCAATCTGTCCCTGGCGACTTGGAGACCGGGAGACCTGGCGCCTGGCGGGCTATAGTGGCGGCTTGGTGTCTCCCTCTGGTGGTTGTCGGGCGGTTTGCCCATTCGTCAAACCGCGCGGCTTGGCGGCTAGTATTTAGATTAAACCACTTGTGCATGTAATTTTTTAGTCTCACATTGTTTAATTGTAATCTCTTTCATCTCCTTCATTCTATAAAAGGGAGGCTATACCATATAATACACACCTTTTTTGGAACATAAAGATATCAGTTTTTCCAATTTTCGAACTCTTTTTTTTTGTTTGCACAAAGAGCATTCCAGTCAATACACCTTTGTGAGATGAAGGGCTTCCCACTAAGTTTCTTGAAGCGACGCAAATGCTCCTACCTTTGGAACTACAATATTCTCTCCACTTGCGTGGAAGAAGATGATTCGCCCTCGAGTTGATAAGTTATCGCCTTCTTCCTCCCATGCTTGGATGGATCCATGGAGGAATGGAAGCATTAAAGAGAGTAGTGGAGGGAGAGAGGACGAGAGAGGAAGAATGAATAAGGGAAAACATGGAGCACCGATGGAGGAAGAGGGCAAATCACACGAGAGGCAACGACTAGGGTTTATGTGCGGAATGAGTGTCTCGGACCGAAGCTTCGGTTTTATAATTTTAGTGAACCACACGACCATTGGTCGTGTGTTTGCGTTTGACCAATGGTCGCGCGCGAAGCAATTTTCTGGATAAATGGGAATTTTTGGGTTATCGCCCTCAAACGCACATGAACCCTGCTGTGATGAGTCAAGAAAGCATAGGAGGCCTAGGGACACGATCAACAGTGCTTTAACACTAATATTACAGGAAAAGCAGGCTAAAGCAAAGCAGAAGAATTGCAAAAATAGAATAAAAATAAAGGATAACTATTGTGGTTAGTGCATCCCAACAGGAATTATTGTAAAGTCCACAAGCGCCTTAACTAATTGGAGCATGAAACAAGAAATGCACAGGAAAATTTATTAACATTTGTGTCGATAATGTGTACCTATACGGAGACAAAACAAAAAACTGCTCTGCCTGAAACATAATACATGTGCCTTGCAGGTGGAGGGTAAAGAGAGAAAAAGGAGTTAGAAGACTCCCCTTCATTATTAGAACTTGGATTGATGGCCTGGTCCATCAGTGGGCTGCTAGGATCCTGTCAAGAAAGATGGTTAGAGGTTGAATGGAGATCATGCTCCATCACCTTCTTCTGCACAAGGGAGGTAGCTAAATAAAAAAACAAAAATGGAGTCGGATGAGTAGGAGTGGTGGGAGAAAGTGGCTCCATATCATTGTCCTCCAGAATATAAATGAGGATGTTATTGCTAACCAGAGCCTCCCAAGCTTATGACTCTGCCATGATAACATCAGGGGGGGGGGGGGGGGGGGGGGGGGGGGGGGGGGGGGGGGGTGAAAAAACCTTTCCCCAATGTAGGGGCATCTTGATCAGGAGTGATGCAAAAGGGGGATTCCTAAACTGAAGTGGGAGGTTCCTCTTCACCGGTGTCTTCTTCTAATTGCACACCACCTGATGGAGCAGGACAATCCTGCAATTGGGTGGTTTCTATGATAGGCATGGAGGAAGCAAAAAAATAGAGAGGGGCAGTGGAGGATGGTTCAGAGGAAGAGCCCACAATACTAATGATGGGGCATAAAGGGGCTTCCACAAGTGAAGAGGGAGGTTCCTCTTCAATGGTGGCTGCTTCTTTATGCATGGCAAGGGGAAAAGTGGAGTGTGCTTTCATGTGCAAATCCCACTCCAAGGAAAAGAATTCGGGGGATCTCGCCTTTTCAATTGCTCTATTGCACATAATGTGCTGGATGGCAGTGCATTGAAATAAGTATGATCAAAGCCCAAGATCGTATTCAATTGAGTTGTTTATTCATGTGACATACTGCGACAATGTGCCCTTTCCTTCCACAATAAGCGCAAATTAGAGGGGGCAAGTCCTCGTCTAGATCATCCTGCTATGCCAACTCAAACAGTGTATCTAAAAATATAAACTTATTGGATTTTAAAGAAGGAATATAATTAATTTTTTGTATAGCACCCAAATATACAGTACTTGATTCACAATGAGGTGAGGGAGAATGTAACGTCCGAGAATTCTACACAGAAATAGTTCACTGAATGCGACCTCCCGGCAGTAGTGCTAGCGCCAGCAGTAGCGTAAATGATTTAATGTCATAGATCTCGATGAGTTACCGCCCGACGACAGTATTACCACTGACGGTAGTGGACCTTTCGATGCAGGTGGCGTGACGACATGTCAAATTGACTATCTCCTGACGCTAGTTTGGTACCGCGCGGTAGTATTGTGCCAGGTACTGGCAGCCACATGTCGATGTTTGTATGGAGAGTTTAAACAGTGGGCTTGCTGAACAAGCCACTGACCGAGGTACCGCGTGGAGGTAGCTTGTTACCACGTGGCGGTTGCGCTCAGTACATGAAATCTTGTTTGAATCGTGGTTGTTCGTCAATTTTAAGTGAGATCCAACGACTGGAGGGCTTTCCTGTTGTTATAAGGCCGAAGACTTAGGGTTTTACACACATTTCTTTGAGGCCTTTCTCTTTCTAAGAGGTAGAGAGAGGGGAGAGTAAAGGGAGAAAAAGAAGAAGGGATCCCGTCATTGTCGGAGCTTCGGAGCTCCAAATCAGCTTGACGTGCTGAGCGGGGTCATCCCTGCCGGTGTAGTAAGACATCTCCGGCTCTCTGAACCCGTCTAGAACTGGGGCTGATACAACCAACTCGCTAAAGGAGCTCCCACCTACCACACGAGTGGATGGCTCTCGCAAGGCCACCTCACTGACCTGGCCCGCACTCGGCGAGTCAGGGAACAGCTCTCGCTCGGCGGGATCCTGCCCGTTGCTCTCGCCTTCCTTCTCCTTCCCGGTCCGCCTGACCGGGGCGTTCTCGCCCAAAGTGGTCTGTGCGACCACTAGGACGGCCGGTGTTGAGCACTCACCGCGAGTGGCGCTGAGCCAGTGGTGTAAGGTCTCCATGACCTCCTCCCTGAACTCCTCGAACATGCCTACCGTCACTAAACCCGGTGGGGGTGGCAACTGCTCCTAGCCAGATCCTTGTCCTTCGTCTCCATCCATGGAACTAGGTGAGGTTTTTTTGTGCTGGCCACTCTCCACGCTCACCGCACCAAAGTGTTGAAACCTGAAATTCGATATCTGTGGAGTTCGGGGGTCCCCAAAGGGGTGTGGCCTCACACTTCTCTCGGGCTAGCACACTAGACCGAAGACTTAGAAACATAGGAACAGAATCGAGATCTCAGCGAGGTCTCACCTCACTCCCGGAAGTTCTAAGAGCGCTTCCCCTCTCAAGCCAATGATGAGCTTGGGCACCTTAAAGAGAGCCTGAAGAAGGGAAAAACAAGAGAATCTGTCAATCTGTCTCTCCAAAGATGCCCCATCGGTTCTACTTATAGATTTTCAAACTTGGTCTGTCAACAAAATCATTGTTGATTATTTTCTTAGGTTTTATATTTTATAAGATTCAGAATATGTTTCAAATTTATCTTAGTATAATCTATTTTTAGGGAAATGCGTATGAAAATCAAAATGAGAAGTGAAGTATGTTATTTACAACTACCCGAACAATACCACCTTATTAAATAAATAGCATATGTTATACATGATATGTGCATTTGCCTTATCTCAAGAAGGGTCGTTAATAAATCTTTAATTAGTTAGTACAATAAGAGCCGTATAGTTAGTACAATAAGAGCCGTACAATAAGAGACATACTTAAATTTTATGTTTTATTACTTATTTCATAAAACTTTAATTTTAAAAAAAATGAATATGTATGTTAATACTTACTACTATAATTTTATTTTATCATTGTTGCGGCCAAACTCGACGCCCCGGTCGGAGCAGAGTAACTTGGACTATCTTAGCTCACAGAGTGGTCGAGCGCGCACACAGTCAATTAGAGAGAAGTTGTACACACTATGTTTTTGTCGTGGAAAAACCCTTAACCGGGTAAAAAAAACCACATGACCGGATCTGTGCCGACCAAAGTCCACTATTTGTCTGCGGTTACAGCTTTCTCGGAGAATCAAAGGTGACAGACCGCTTCTCGTTACACTTTGAAGGTGAGAGAGTGAAAGAGAGAAAAAATTAGGCTCACGACGAGCAACAGGCTGCGCCGCACAAGAGGATTTGTAGTAGAATTGCGAACGTGCAGACTCGTAACGTAGCAGGAATTTTCTCCTCATCGCACGCTTGGGAACTTAGGCGAATTTCCGGTGGAGCGGCTGCACTTAGGAGAATTCTGGTGGCGGAGCGGGGGCTTGAAGGTGGCTCATAGGAGGAATCCGCCAGATCTTCGACCTGAGGAGGAAGAAAGTAGGAGAGCAAAAAATGAGAAATGAGGAGGCATGTAGCTCCTTTTATAAGCTCCAAGAGGTGGTTACAGTACTTATGCGGCTATCTGCACACCGTAATCACGAATATTATTATTTTTGGTATTATTCTGAGCATATATTTTGCTCATTATGTTCGATGTTTGCAGACCAAATATTTAATGAATATTATTCCCCTACTAATCATGATGGTTAGTGAGTGACTACTTAAGAAATGGACGGCGGTGATCGTTATGGAGTGATCGGACGGTGAGAGAAGCCCGTCATGGATGGACGGCCGGATCGGCGACGAATGCTTGCCGGAGGAGGAAAAGGCGGTGCCCGCGGCCACGGGAGGAGACCGCGGGCAAGGGGCGGCAGGCTGCGCCGCTCCTTGCAGGCAGAGCCCGCGGCCGCGGGGGCGGCCGGGGAAGGGGCGGTCAGGCACGCCGCCCCTTGCGAGCGGAGCCCACGACCGCGGGAGGCGGCCACGGGAAGGGGTCGGCGGGGCGCGTCGCCCCTTACGGGCGGATCCCGCGGCCGCGGTAGGCGGCAGCGGGGAAGGGGCAGTCAGGTGTGGCCGCCCCTTGAGGGCGGATCCCGCGGCCGCGGGAGGCGGCCGGGCGTCCCCCCCCCCCCCCTGCGGGCATCTCCCGCAGCAATGGGAGGTGGCCGCGGGTAAGGGGCGTTCGGGCGCGAGCCACCCGGCGCCGGCGGCGGTGGTTGATCAAAAGGTGGGTGAAGTGGATCGGTGCGCGGGGGATCACGTGCGATGATCATGTGCACGGCAGTTTCTCCATGATCCTCATTTGGATAGTGGGATCATGTAGGAGTGGGCTAATCGCACCCTGAGTGTTTTATAAAAGGGATTTGGCCCCTTCAATCATTATAAATGTTATCACATCATTTTATGCAACTTCGATATCCTTCACTTGATTTATCTTAATTGTAGAAAAAGTCTAGAGCAACACATATTAGGGTGGAACTGCAACACTTCACTTACAAAGACGTAAATTATGGGTACCGCCAAATCCCAAACCATATAAGCATCCAGGCTTGATATTAAAAGAAAGTATAAACCTACTCCAGTAAACTTCTCATCACAGAGGACTAAAAATCCAAGTGGAATAACTTCCCACAGTACAATAAAATATCATAGTCTATGGCCTTATGACCTATAACACGTAAATGACCATAAAGAGTGCAAGCCCTCAAACTTCATCGACATGTAGTATGGAACAAAAGAAACAAGATACATGAAATAGAAAGTGCAACACTTCGCAAGTTTTTTTTTTGCTTTTCAGCAAGATAGCGGGCACCCGCCTCCAAGTTGTGCCCTGCAACCAAAAACACATGAGGGAAAGTAAGAGCCAGCTATGAGCTGACGATAAACCACGTAACAATTCACTCCTCCTGGACATCCTAACAGAACACAGGAAACTACAACATCCTGAAAGTCAGCATTTCGCACATAAATAAAGCAATTTGGAATAATCATTCCGAATGATACTATCTAGGCACCGCAGGAATCAAATATGTTCTCTATGATGAGCAAGTAATATGGATGCAAACTGAGTATCTACTACGGATCCACCATGCCACCCATCACAATGTGTATGGGTCTTGCACAACAAGTCATAAACATCAAAAGTACTCAAGGCGTTCCAAACACGAAACAAGGATTTAGCTGTTTATACTAAAAATTGGGGCCCTTATTCTAGAATCCTTGCTCAAATGGGTGAGAGCAGTTATACCCATCTCTCAGGACCTTCTACCAACACCCTAGCAAATGGAGTGACTGATTATACCCTTTCATGGGCCCACCAATCCTTAATAATATTCAATTTCAATTCAACTATAGGAGTGTTAGGTTATACCCTCTCTCGGGTTATACCAACTCACTATCCAGTCACAAATGAGATGGTTGGTTATACGTATATATCATAGGCCCATCTACCATTTCCATATTTCTATCTTAAGAAGGAGGTCAGTTATCTACCTTTGTTTCATCAATATTCATAAATCAAATTGCGAAAATAATGACAAGGTGATCACATCCAAATGTTAGGGATTTCACGTGTACTTCAAGCCATATTTCTATCCATGGAAACTCACAAAAATAAGCATTATTTACTATAATGACATTATGGGCACAAATACACTACCACAAATCCCTAAATGCAAGCGACAATTATTCCATCACCGAATTAGGCCACGTGCCCCGATTAGGCTTCACACACCATGTCTATCTCGAAATCATACTCGGTCATCTAATGCAACATGACGGGGTCGCAATCCCTTTTAGAGAATTTATCCATTTTTTCATCTAATGCAACATGACGGGGTCGAAATCATACTCGGTCATCTAATGCAACATGATAGGGCCCCATCGGTCCATGATCAGTGTGATGTATCATGAACTCATCGAATTGGCCGGCCGAATTTATCCCTTTTAGAGAATTTATACATTTTAGAGAAGAAGCTCGCCAAGCATGAAGTACTCAAGATATTCACAAGAGTCCATTCATGTAGTAGTTTTGTTCGGAATGGAGGATTGTAATAGAGGCTGTAAAGCAAGTTTCTGGTGGAGACAAACTAAAAGCAAGAGTAATGCAGACTGGAAAGCATCAGCTAACTACGCATTTGAACTAATAAGAATTACTATGACTAATCAGACTCACAAAATAATGATTAAGAGAGCCGGAGACATGGAGATATACAAGAAATGTACCTGGATGCACATCTTCAGCAGAAGGCATATTTGCTAATCATCATAAGTAGAATGCGGAGCAGCAGTACAACCAGGGTGAAAAGGATCTTCAGAACCACAACAATGCCAGTACTGCAAAATTTTTCCAGAGTTCGGCGTTTCCATGGTCCCTCCACTGTACACGCTTTCAAATTTTCTTTTTGTTTCTCCTAGGATCACAAAAAGGATAGTGTCACCTAAAGCAATTCCGATATCAATCTGAAATAAATAGTACTATAATTTTGTATTATTATGACAAGATAAACAAATCTTAATTAAAATGTAATTAATCAAAATAGAAGCACTGAGGTCCCTCTGAATGTTGTGAATCCAGCAGAATTATGAGAGGGAGTGTGATATGAATTCCCCTCCTTGATCTGGCCTGAGGGCTTTGATGGGGATTTCAGCCTGCTTCTCAATTAAGGTTGTAAAATCTTGGAAGATTTGTGTGACTTCTGATTATGGGTTAGGAAAAATATCCACATAAATCTTGAGAAATCGTCTACTAGAAGTAAATAATACCTCTTACCACTCAAGGAATTTGTATATGCAGGGCCCCAAATGTCGCCATGAAAGAGTTCTACAAGTTTAGAACTCCTTGTTGAAGTGTGTTGTGGATACGGAAGTCTGTGAGATTTGGCAATTGTACAAGCTTCACAGAATTGGAGCGAGATTTGAAAAGATGGGGGACCCGCAACCAAATGATGAGATTGCATCAATCTCATGGTGTCCAAGTTGAGGTGACCAAGTCGTTGATGTCATTTAACATCATTACCTGTGCGACCCTGCTTGCAGGCGACTGCACAGATGGATGTTGGCTTCAATTGAATGGAGAAGAGTTTGTTTTGATTAATCTCAATTGAGGCAATCAGAGCTCCTGATTTCTTGTGAGCTATTGAGCAGGTGCTACTGAGGAAGGAGACAAGATAGCAAGACATCCCATTCAAGTTAGCACGGATTCTCTCGTCATGGCATCACAAGTCAAGGGAGTAAATGAGGCAAGACATCCCATTTTAATCCAGCACTTGGCAATCGCCCAAAGGGAAATGGGGAGATTAGGAACTTTTGATATACAACACACCTCATGTGAAGTACCCAAAAAAATATTTAAAACGTCACAAAGTTCAATATCATATAAAACCAATTAACTTAATCAAATCCCAAAAAAATCAAAAAATAGAATAACACGGAAAGAAAAAAGTACAAATAAATGTCACAATGGAGACAAAGGGTCCATATAGCCGACCCCACTAGAGTGGAATAAAGGCTTGAGTGTTGTTATTGTTATTTTTAACATAAATTTATTAAGATTGAAAACACTTAAAACTAATCAAAAATATTTCGTTTTTAAAACCTTTTTATTTGCTATAAAACTTAAGGTTATCTGATGGGGATCGACTGCATGTTTGTGATTGGAGGAGATCGAGCCACCACGTGGCGGGACCTGCTTTTGCAGATTTGTCGTTCATTCGTTGATCGGATCAGCGATCAAAGACCACGAGCGCGTCCGGAGCGTCCATTTTCATTTCAATATTTTATATGTATGTTTATAATTGTTGGAGTTGTATTTGTATTATTTTGGACATCGAGTGTAACGGACAATCGTAGCCGTTCAAGTTGGGTGCCCAACCGCCTCCTCTCATTATAAATAGGGACGGATGTCAAGGTTTTCAGTCATTGCTAAGTTTTGTGAGAGAGACCAGAATTCCGACAATCACTCGTGGTGCAAAGCTGCGAACCAGGGGTGCGACGTCCCGATTCCTATTCATTTATCAATTTTTTATAAGTTTTATTTTATTCTCACTGTACTCCCGTGAATCCCTCCATACCCCACGATTTATGCTTCATTTGTTTTAGCGGTGGCGGGTCGATCCGGTGGGTGGAAACGGAGAGTTCGAACCAGAGGGGGGAGGTGACTGCTCCAAACAGAGCTTTTTGGGGCGTTTCTCAAGGCGGGAGGGTGGAAACGGAGCAAACGCCGCCGGAGGTTCATTTGTTTACCCTCCTTCCGGCGGCGTTTGCCCAAAACGGAGTTGTGAAACGCCCAAACAAATAGAGCCTTAGTAAATCCCACGTTTACCGCCTTCCCATTTGAAGATAACTGTTACTGTTTATCCTCAAACCCACGATCTTTAAAGAAAACTGCCTATGTATATCCCTGTTACGCCTATTGCTCTAGATTTTTGCAGGAAACTGTCGTTGTTACGCCTCACGCGCGCAGGAAATTTCTCCTGTTCATCTTCTCTGTCTGCCATGCGAGAAGCCACCTCCCCTTCGTTCTCCTCATGTCGAGAACGAGAATCAGCGGCCAACAACCCCCCGTACTCACCTGCAACCCACCCCCCTATCCTCGCCAGCAGGAGACACTAGTTTTCCGACGCATCTCTCCTGCCCTACCCGCACGCCACCTTCCCCACCTCAAGCAAGCCTCAAACCTACCGACTGATTGAATCATTTACAGCGTACATCCTTTTAATTTTATCCATCGTGTCTTCCCCTAACCCAGAACTTCCCCTCTCTATTCTTGTTCCTGACCCAGAACTCCCCCTCTCTATTCCTGTTTCTGATTGCATTTCTCATCTCATAAAGTTCATTCGCACCCCCAACAAGCAAGCCTTTGTTCTGACAACACCCCAGTTTCCACTATCTCCGTGAACCCCCATGACTGTAGTCAAGTGCATCCCACAACAGCCTTCCAACATTACGTGGTCGCCGCAGGATCTTTATTCCTACGTGAGTATCAATTTAATGTGTTGTTCTATTGTTCTATATTAAATATTGGAGGATAGTTCATGTTTGCTTGGGTTTTGTACTTGTTAGTGCTATTGTTTCATCTCTTCAATTCTATAAAACTTATCTGTGTCAATTTGTAGTTGATAGCACTACTTGTGAATACAAATGTGAATTATTTACGTGCTTGAAAATTTATTGGTTCACTTTGTGTAAATTTTGCTAAACTTATATAATCATCGTTGCTAAAATTTGATTCCGGCTAAATTGAAACGTGCATGCATCGTTTAGGCTGAGTTGATTGCATTTATTCATATATTCATGTATGGTTGCATTGGTGTGCCATCACATATATTTTCATTATCTAAGTAAAATTATTGTAGGTTATTAAATATATTTTACAATATATCTATTTGTACTTGTTACTAGTAGTCGTGGTGTATTACTAATATTTTATTTTGAATACTTATTGAATTTATTTTGCGATATACAGTACTCAGTGTTCGTAAACTTGTTATTCTAATTTTTTTACATTAGAACATGTAAGTATTCTTAGTAATCATAAAAAACATTTTTTATTTAGGAGATGAAAATCTGATATTTTAAAATATTCTCGACATATCTCCAACTTTCGATATCCGACATTTAAAAACTCAAATTGACACGTCGCCAACATCCGATTTTTAAAACCTTGGTGCCAAGTGTGTGGACTTACTATTATCGGCAAGTCGACATTTACATCTAACTTTGATCTAGATTTGTTGTTGACTATAACACTTCCGTGTTAGTCATATGAATGAAAGAAATCTAGAGATGCGTCATGTAAGGAAATTAATCAAAGGTGTAAAAACTCTGATCAATTGGAATCCTCTGAAGTGTTTTGAGGAAACATCATGAAGTGAAGTTCAGGCGGCGGCGCGGGGAAAGGGGAGGAGGGGGGCACACTCAAAATGTATCCTGGACTATGCTTGCAGTAACATATGTGGGCCAAAATTAAATTCTTCCAGAGATAGGACAAGTATTTTGTATCCCTTATTGGTGATTTGTTTAGAAAGATCTTGGTTTATTTCTTGAAGTATAACTCTGAGGTGTTGGAGAACTTCAAATTTTGGAAGGCTATACTAGAGAAATAGATGGGAAGGCATGTGAAAATCATCAGGTACGATAATGATGGGGAATACACATCTAATATATTCGGGTAATTCTGTAGAATCGAAAGGATCATGTCTCGTTATACTATACCATGAGAACTACAGCAAAATGATGTTGCAAAACATATAAATTAGACATTGTTGGAGAACACATGATGCTTTAGAATCACCACGAGACTTAAGAAGTAGGTTTGGGCAGAGGTGTTGATAGAAGATTCTGGAGGACATATGGACTGACAAAGCTATTGATTACTCAATATTGCAAGTATCTGGGTATCCAATAACTGCAATGAGAGAAAGAACGATATTCAACGGAGGGAAATGAAGTGCATCTTCCTTGGATATAATATAGGAGTCAAAGGTTACGGGTCGTATCTTGAAACCAAGATGATCGTGATCAGCTGACACATAACATTCGATGAATCTGCAATTTTAAAGATGCAAGTTCAAGTTGAAACGATTCTACGCGAACAACCTATCGACGTTGAGGCAAAACTCCCATCCAAAATGCCATAGATGAGGTAACGAGAGCATAGCTTGCGGATGAGGTAGATCAACATGAGGTCTCGGAGTCACAGTCAAACAGTGGTTCATCATTGATGTAAGGTGATTAATTCATATATGATTTGAGATGATATGATTGTTTATGTTCTGAATGTAGAGAATGAAGAATCTCTCACTTATGAAGGCATCAGATACTCTAAATTTCCACAAAAATGGGACATGAGAGTTGTTTCTTTGTTTGAACACAGGTGAATCACTGTATTCAAATAAGTTTTCAAGGTTAAGAAAGTATCATCACAGGAAGATGGTATAAGCTACAAGGAAAGTGGCAAAAATTATGTGCATAAAGAATGTGGGCATCAAATAAGTTTCCACTATAGTGATGTGACACAAATCAATTCGCATTCTTCTAGCTATGTTGATTGTCTACGACACGGAATAAAAGCGGCTCATCGTGAAGACTACATTCTTGTCTAATGATCTCGAGGAGGAAATTTATACACATCAACCGAAAGAATTTATGGTCAGAGGCAAGGGGGTTATGTCTGCAAGCTTATGAAATATAATATGGTTAAAGGCTCGAGGCAGTGGTATAAACAATTTCATTAATTCATAAGATTCATCGAATTTAGGAGGAACTTTCAGGACAAGTTTGTCTTAACTTCAAGGTATTTAATGATGGATCTTGAATTTATCTTATACTTTATGTTGATAACATGTGCATAGCTTCGAAGAAAAAAAAAGTAAATAATTGAAGCTTCAACTTAGCATAGAATTTGAGACAAGTTTTGGTGATAAAAAGAAAAATTAGTGGCATGGACACTATCGAAGATAAAAGACAAAGAAGTGTCTTTCACAATTTTACATTAAGAATATCCTCACTTGATTTGGTATGAAGGCGAAGCTCATATCTACTCCATTGGCGTGGCAATTCAAACTTTCAATAATCTTATCACCTATTATAGACTCATGGAAAGAGTATAAGACGCATGTTATGTATGTGAGTACAATTGAATGTCACATGTGTATTATGGTTTGCCTTTATGCAAATTTAGTTAAAGAAGTTAAGATTGCGACCCGTTATATGATAAATCTAGGAAAGAACATCAACATATAGTGATTTGAAACATGTACTTGAGGAGAACTTCTCATACGAGTAGCATCAAAGGTTGACAGTGAGAAAGAATGCGTCTAAGCAATATATGAGGATGCTAACTATGCAGTTGATTTAGATAAACGAAGATCGACATATTGGGAACAAGAATGATTTCATGAAGATCGACTATTCGGTCAGTTATTGCTTTGTTGATTATCGAACTGCATATTTACATATAATGGAAGGCGTCGGGAAGGTCATCTGGCACTGAGGTTTCGAGTCTCAGGCCTCGTTTGGCATAGAGGTTGGGTGGGGAACGATGAAATCCGCGCGGTTTTAGCTGTGGGGAGGATCCCCACTGCCCGGCCGCGGACCTGCCAAACGTTGGGCGGTCGCGGCCGTGCGGTGCCTCCCGCGTGACCGGCGCGGATCCGCCCCGCCAAACGGGGCCTTAAGCTTGATTTGGGAACTTTTGAAGATCCATGCTAACAGTTAAGGTATAATGTCTTGCAGATAATCAAACATTCTATGGGCAAGTAAGACGCATTGATGTTCGACATTCATTTTTACATATCATAGAATAGAAATGTGATCAAGCTATTTAAAATCAACACCAAATCCCACAAATGCTTTCACAAAATTTGTTTCATTGGATAAATTCAAATTTAATTTAAACCTAATTTGCATTAAAGATTAAAGATTGTACAGATGGACATGGATAGGTTGATCAGTGGATTGCGAGTTTGTGTATCAAGGAGGGCAATATTATCTTGTAATGCAAAATAAAGATGCAAAACTTTTAGATTAAGCCCATAAGCCTTTAAAATTTTTAGACTTCTATACGACGCAAGACGGTCCTATAAGGAGGAAATAATAGGTGAACTTTACATGAACTAATATGAGATCAGACTATTTGTGACTTGCAAGGAAACAAGTGAGGTTATATAAATGTGAGAGGGCGCACAATTAAATTGCACAATTAAATAAGGAGATACAAAGACGCAAAAGTTTGGAGACAAGATGTAGTCCAAAATCGACAATTTGATTTCCGGCTTCGGCACCGGGTGACCAAAATGAAGAGCTTTCTTTTTCAAATTTCAATCCCCTTAAAATGAACCCTCTATCCCTATTTACAGATTACGGGGTCATCATGGACGGTCATGATTCTCCGATCATGACGGTCCACAAAATGCATGAAATAAATTTAAAAAAAATACAAAAAATAGCTAAAAAACGGGATCGTCGATCCGCATAAAATGTATGGCTTTGATCGTTGTGTCGACATATGTGAGTCACGATCCCCACTAATTCCCCCAACCAAGAAAAGCATTCATCTATGTGAAAGAAGATGGGTGTGCTCTCGTCTGAAGGCGAGGTGAATCCCTCTAGCTCTAATGGTGTCCTGGACTCGTAGGTAACAGAAGCCAATGATGACGATGGAACCGAGGATGGTACTGATGAAGCTGACAATGGTACTGTAGATGGTTTTGCTGCTAAAGGTCGGAGATGTCAGAGTCGGAGTAGTGGACATCAATACTGAAGAAGGTACTGATGTTGTCGTCGACGTCGAAGACTGTATGGTACTGTTGTGGAGGAATTCTAGATGACTCCAATGTCGGAGAATATAGTACTACTGTGAAGAAGCCGAATGATCAATCGAAGTGGAAGACTGAAGTTGTAGTGAAATAGGCAAAGCCTGGGGATGTACTGAGGTATCAGGTGAAAGCTGAGGATGTAACGAGGTAGAAGCAATGACTGGGGTTGTACTGAAGTAGTGGGCGAGAGCTGGGGCTGAGAAGCTGAAGTAGTGAGAGGCAAATGGTTCATATAGTCTTGTGGCTCGAAAAATGGAGTCAAATCTTTTATGTTTAATACGGGTGAAATTCTCATTCTTGCAAAATATCTAGTTTATAAACATTTGTTTCAAGTCTTATGATATCCACGTTGTTGATGCGCGAAAACGGCACCGGGGCAGCTAACACGGAGGGAGTGTTTGATCTCACAAGCTAGGAGAGGAAGAGGATGAAGGTTGCGGGGATAGAGGAGGAGAGGGAAGCTTCTGAGTGCTCGAGGGTGGAGCAAACAGCTTGTCGAGGAGGTTGCGGGGACAGAGGAGAGGGTGCTGAGAGCAGAGGAGAAGCTTGATCAACAGAGAAGGTTGATCAAGAGAGGAGGAGGTTGATCAGGAGCTGTCGAGCAGACGGTTAATATGACGGTTGTGCTTGCAGGTTGCTTGCCGGGAGAGCTGAGCTGAGCTAGGAAGAAGGGAGAGAGAAGGGGCCGCTAGCAGCGGCAACAGCAGACTTCGCCCGCCGCGGCTTAAATGTCACTCTTGCGACGGGCTTTCCATTTATCAATAGCGAGAGCTACAACTTGCTAATACACCTTTACAACAAAGCAATAAAGGGTACAAGCAGGAAGCTGGCAGCTAGGGAAGAAGAATGTCAGGAGGCCGCGCGGACTGAAGAGCGAAGCCGGCAGGCCGCGCGGTTAAGCAAAGGAAGCATACCGCGCGAACTGGAGAAGCACAGGCTTACAGGCCGCGCGACTAAGTCGCAGAGACGGGTGCGGACTGAGAAACGGAGTCCGCAGGAGGGCTGGCTGGCTGGCTGACTTCAAGCGCGAGAGAGATCCTCCGAGCGCCGAGACCCGAGAGCCCCCCTGTGAGAGGCATGGGGGGCTATTTATAGGCCCGAGGAGGTAACGACTTGCGGTGACGTTACCCCCGGTGAGACGGTAACTTGAGCGAGATGGAAACGGAGTCCGCCGAGTCCGCAACAAGCCGCGCGGACTGGGACTGGTACTGGAGCCGGTGCTGACGGCAGAATGGGAGACTCAGTGGCAGACTGCGATGCGGGTTCGCGGAGTCCGTCACTGCTGAGCTGGGACTGCCCGCCTACTGCTGGGGTGGCGGATGCTGGAAGCTATGTGGCGGACTGCGAGGAGAATCCGCGGAGTCCGCCACTGCTGAACTGATCGTGCTGCAAGGGGGTGCGAGCTGGAGAGTGCCCGCGGAGTCTGGCGAGTCCGCACGAGGTTATGCGGACTGAGACTGCCTTCTGGAGGATTTGATGTCTTGCGGGCTGGAAGGAGTCCGCCACTACCGACTGAGTCCGCACGAAGGCTGCGGACTGAGGAGGAAGCTGCTACTACTGGTTGAGCCTGCGACAGGCCTGCGGACTGAGGAGGAGTTGACCCCGCTGTTGCTGAGAAGCTGGTGCTGGCTAAGGAAAGGGCGGACTGTATAGAGAGTCCGCCAAATCCGTCGAGTCCGCGGCTGCTGCAAGGTCGAGTCCGCTTGCGTTGGAGATGGAGAGTCTGGCTGTTGAGGCTGTTGGGGTTCACCAATGAAGGCGGACTGGAAGTCTTGATCGCACTTCGAGTCCGCCCAGCTCGCGAGGAACTTGGACGCTGCTGCTGGTCTTGGCGGGTAGCCGGAGTTGGAGTCCGCGCCTTGCAGGCGAGTTGGAGGAGTCGGATGCCCGTGTTGCTGGGTGAAGGGATATGCGACCTGTTGCCGGCCTGCGCGGATAGGAAGTTGAGTCCGGCAGAGAGAGACCTGCGGATACATCCTCGCGGTTAAGCTAAAAAGGGGGCGGCCTGCAGAGGCGGACTGCGGAAGCAGTCCGCGGACCCGGCCGACCAAGGAAAGGCGCGCGGCCTGGGGGTCAAACCGCTGAGACCGCGCAGGCCGCGCGGCCTGAGCGGACAGAGAATTCTGTCCGCCCAACCTAGGGCATCACGACCTCCAGGAGGAACCCGGGGCAGGCCGTGACGAGCGAGCTGGCTCCCTTGGGAAGGATCGCCGATTTCGGGGTTAATATAATCCCCGCACTTTTTTAAGTTCTGAATAGAACTTCGAAAAAGTTGGAGACCCACGAAAATCGTGATCCACCCCAACGGAAAGAGAAGGGGGGCAAGGAGAGATAGAATCTGAAGCCTCTCCTTAAGAGTTTGGTGCTGCTTGTCTATTTTCCTGCAAGAGGAAAGTTAGGGTAGGCATGTATGGGTGGTACATCGAGTGTGTACCTGAGTTTGCCCTTGCAAAACGAAGAATGTATATCTTCTATTGAGTTCTGCAAAATGATGGTGAGGAAAATACAGAAACATAATGACTTGCAAGTACCTGATGGAGGCTTGCAAGCACCTGTTATCCTCTGCAAAAAAGGAAGGATGAAGAGTATACAAGAAGGAAAAAATGAGCTGCAAGTACCTGTAAGGGACTTGCAAGTCTGAAATTGCGCGAATACGCTTTCTGCAAAAGTGAGGCTTCAGAAACAAATTCGGGAGTAGAGAAAGCTGCAAATACCTGAAGGCGCCCAACTTGCAGGTATCTGCTGGTCTTTGCAAAAGAAAAAAAATACCTTGAGTTAAAAGTAGGCACAGTATAGGCTGAAAGTAACTTGCAAGTGAGCTGCAAGTGTTGCAAGACACAAATTCGCTGCAAATACCTGTTGCAGGTGCTGATCTCTTGCAAGTGTGAATGAAACTTGCAGGTGTCTGAATGAGACTAATCTCTGCAAGGAAAAGAGTTAGGAATAGACATATACATTAAAGGAGCTTGCAAGTACCTGAGAGAAGGCTTGCAAGTGTTTGCTAATCTCTGCAAGGAGAAAAGTTAGAAGCAAACATGTAAATGAAAGAAGCTTGCAGACACCTGGGAGAAGGCTTGCAAGTGTTTGCTAATCTCTGCAAGGAGAAGAGTTAGAAGCAAACATGTAAATGAAAGAAGCTTGCAAGTACCTGGGAGAAGGCTTGCAAGTGTTTGCTAATCTCTGCAAGGAGAAGAGTTAGAAGCAAACATGTAAATGAAAGAATCTTGCAAGTACCTAAGAGAAGGCTTGCAAGTGTTAACTGTTGATGAGATAAGGCCGATATGACCAAATAGCAAGGAAAATGTCTGATGAACTCTTTATCATGAAGCCCAGATCAATAAATCGAGCGTTAATTGTTGATATGACTGGATGGACGTGAACAGATTAGCAGAGAAGGAACTTGACGAATTCTGTCAATCTTAACTAGATTGCAATAGCATGGCTTGATGATCGAGGAGAGTAAGATTCTTTGATCAATGCTTGATACCATTAGATTATGATAAGAATAATGAATAGCTCTGTGAATCTTCATCTGATAGCAATTAAGCAGGCAGTGAATAGAAGATGAGAGTAATAGAGCTTGCATAAGTAGAGGGCTTGTAAGTCATCACCCGATGGAGCTTGAGCAAGCAATGTATATAAGATGAGCATAAGCAAAGTGAATGCTGGAAATCTTTTTGGTAGGTCAGATTAACCTGTTCACCTGTGAAAGAAGGCAGTTGACAAAAAGAGGTCTATACTCGGAATGACTAAAGAAGGTTGAATGCTGCCACAGGTGTTCCCCGTGGGCCTTATGCATCGCTTTCCTGAGAACATCATCCCGAGTATAGTCCTACTCAAAGCGGGCTGGTCGCGCATCCTCTAGGAGGACACAAAAGAGAAAAGCAAGGGAAAATCCTGAGAAAGATCGCTAGATGCACTGCTCTCTTGCCTCGGGTACAATCATCACTGATCAATGAGACTAGTTGCGCCAAGTGGCATATTGCTTGTCTGTGGATTGATCAGTGGAATTGTGGGATCCCGCGAAGGCACGGATCGAGAGTACCAGAGAGTGTTCGGCCATCACAGCTGTGAGATGATCAAAGAGACAAGGCTACGCTTGATCGTCATTGCTTGTCAAGCAAAGATCACCGTAACTGTAATGTATCCTTTGCGAAGCACAGCAGAGCTAACACATGGGGCTCCTCTAGCACACACTCTGTGTCAGATGCCGGCTAGGATCCTAAGTCTGAAGCCCAACATCGTAGATTGAACGGCTCCCACTACACATATGGGTATACTCCCGCCATATGTGGTCGAAGCGGTGGTGCCAGAGAACAATCTACAGAGGGAGCATTCCAGACTTGGCGATATCTCATTGGTGTAGTGATCTCTTTGGCAAAGAGAAAAGATAGAAGAGGAAGCATCACAAGAGGGGAACTGTGTCAGTATAAGATCCCAGATAAAAGCTTTGTTAAAAAGCAAGGAATGAGCACTGAGAAGTGCTTTGAAATGAAAATGTCTGAAAAGAATAAGAGCAAGAGTTGAGATAACCCATCAAGGTTGAGAGAATTTGGAGGACTGTGAAGTCCTTTGCCTGCTTAGAATAGCCTTCCAAGCACACCCTCGTCATCAGCATCGAAGCATTCGACAGTTTTGTTAATAACGAGGAGAGGAGGTTCTTCGACTTGGTTCACTCCTTGGGAGGAGCAAGGAACATCTGCGACTTCTTTGCCCTTTAAAGTTGATGGATCAGGGCGATCTTCTCTGGGAAGCAGGTCACGCATCTTACCCTGCCGGAGCATCCTTTGCACAAGCTGGCGGAGTGCTCGGCAATACTCAGTTAGGTGACCTGACTCTTTGTGGAACTCGCAATATGGCTCGGAGTCTTTGGACCTTTGATCAGCTGGTCGGTAGGGCTTCTTGTAGTTTGCCCTGTCTTTCATAATTTGGACTACTTCTTGCATGGCCTCGTCGAGATCAGACTCATGCAAGTCATTGTCTTGCTGCTGATGAACTGCTGCTGCTTGAGAAGGAGCTAGTGGCAGTAATGGGTCTTGAGCACGATCACGGCTCGGGAAGGAGTATCGATGGCGTTGAAACCTTCTCTCCTTTCTTGAGTGAGATGGGAAATGACTGTGAGGAGACCTCGGAGGATGCTTGTGAGAAGGATCTTTCTCTGATAAGAGCTTGGAGACGAAGTCTGGGTTGCTCTTTTCGCCTCGGATGTATGAGTTGGCTAGAGCAATCAACTCTTGGTATGTCCTTGGAGCACGGACATTGGCTTCAAATTTGAGAGGCCCTTCACGAAGACCGTGAATAAGAGCTACTCTATACATTTCTTGATCAGCAATTTCGATGTCCAAAATCTCTCTTTGGAATCGATCAACAAACTGAGACCAAGTTTCATCGCTGCGCTGCTTGATCTCAAAGAGGGCTTCAGGACCGCCCTTTCTCTTAGTTGAGGTAGAGAACCTGAGAAGAAACTCTCTTCGTAGATCAACGAAGGAAGTGATGGAGTGAGGACGAAGGTCATAGAACCAGTCTCTCACTTGCCCATCAAAAGTAGTGACAAGGAGCTTGCACTTAGTTGCATCTGAAAGGGTTTTGAGAGCAACAGCCGACTCAAAAGCTTGAAGATGTTTTACTGGATCAGTCTCTCCGGTGTAGATTGGTAACCGGGGCTCTCTGAAGTTTGCTGGAGTTGGCTCATGGCGAACATTCTCTGTGAACGGTGACGGCTCTTCTTGTTCTCCTACAGCATAAGGATTAAAGGGAGCATAAGCTGCAGCTGCAAAAGAAGCAGGAGGATAAAAAGGAAAAACTGCTGCAGGAGGAGCAAAGGCAGGAGCTGCAGGGTAAGGATGACTTCCCTGAAAGTTGAGAAATCTAGCAGGACTTCCCCGGGCTGCTTCCCGGAAGAAGTTTTGGCGAGCAGCAAATTTTTCATCTTGAGGTCGCAGGGGAGCTGCAGGACCTTGCGGGAAGGTTGCTGTATAAGGAGGATAGACCGGCGGGCAAGCTTGAGGATAAGCTTGCTGATGCTCCAAAGTTGGTGTTGGATTGATCGGAGCAGCTGGAGCTGTTGCAGGATGAGAGTCTAGTCGCTGCGTGATTGCAGCAAGAATTTTGTTGATTGCTTGAAACTGCTGAGCATTCTCACGGCGCGATTGCTCAAAGGCCTCCCAGATAGGATCATCTCTGGGACTTGGAGCAAAGTTCTCGGCTGAGTGATGATCTGACATGGTTAACTGTCGCTGTTCACCGTCTGTTCGGATCTGAAGGTCACGTGTTAACTGTTGATGCGCGAAAACGGCACCGGGGCAGCTAACACGGAGGGAGTGTTCGATCTCACAAGCTAGGAGAGGAAGAGGATGAAGGTTGCGAGGATAGAGGAGGAGAGGGAAGCTTCTGAGTGCTCGAGGGTGAAGCAAACAGCTTGTCGAGGAGGTTGCGGGGACAGAGGAGAGGGTGCTGAGAGCAGAGGAGAAGCTTGATCAACAGAGAAGGTTGATCAAGAGAGGAGGAGGAGGTTGATCAGGAGCTGTCGAGCAGACGGTTAATATGACGATTGTGCTTGCAGGTTGCTTGCCGAGAGAGCTGAGCTGAGCTAGGAAGAAGGGAGAGAGAAGGGGCCGCTAGCAGCGGCAACAGCAGACTTCGCCCGACGCGGCTTAAATGTCACTCTTGCGACGGGCTTTCCTTTTATCAATAGCGAGAGCTACAACTTGCTAATACACCTTTACAACAAAGCAATAAAGGGTACAAGAAGGAAGCTGGCGGCTAGGGAAGAAGAATGCTAGGAGGCCGCGCGGACTGAAGAGCGAAGCCGGCAGGCCGCGCGGTTAAGCAAAGGAAGCAGACCGCGCGGACTGGAGAAGCACAGGCTTGCAGGCCGCGCGACTGAGTCGCAGAGACGGGTGCGGACTGAGAAACGGAGTCCGCAGGAGGGCTGGCTGGCTGGCTGACTTCGAGCGCGAGAGAGATCCTCCGAGCGCCGAGACCCGAGAGCCCCCCTGTGAGAGGCATGGGGGGCTATTTATAGGCCCGAGGAGGTAACGGCTTGCGGTGACGTTACCCCCGGTGAGACGGTAACTTGAGCGAGATGGAAACGGAGTCCGCCGAGTCCGCAACAAGCCGCGCGGACTGGGACTGGTACTGGAGCCGGTGCTGACGCCAGAATGGGAGACTCAGTGGCGGACTGCGATGCGGGTTCGCGGAGTCCGTCACTGCTGAGCTGGGACTGCCCGCCTACTGCTGGGGTGGCGGATGCTGGAAGCTATGTGGCGGACTACGAGGAGAATCCGCGGAGTCCGCCACTGCTGAACTGATCGTGCTGCAAGGGGGTGCGAGCTGGAGAGTGCCCGCGGAGTCTGGCGAGTCCGCACGAGGTTATGCGGACTGAGACTGCCTTCTGGAGGATTTGATGTCTTGCGGGCTGTAAGGAGTCCGCCACTACCGACTGAGTCCGAACGAAGGCTGCGGACTGAGGAGGAAGCTGCTACTACTGGCTGAGCCTGCGACAGGCCTGCGGACTGAGGAGGAGTTGACCCCGCTGCTGCTGAGAAGCTGGTGCTGGCTAAGGAAAGGGCGGACTGCATAGAGAGTCCGCCAAGTCCGTCGAGTCCGCGGCTACTGCAAGGTCGAGTCCGCTTGCGTTGGAGATGGAGAGCCTGGTTGTTGAGGCTGTTGGGGTTCACCAATGAAGGCGGACTGGAAGTCTTGATCGCACTTCAAGTCCGCCCAGCTCGCGAGGAACTTGGACGCTGCTGCTGGTCTTGGCGGGTAGCCGGAGTTGGAGTCCGCCCCTTGCAGGTGAGCTGGAGGAGTCGGCTGCCCGTGTTGCTGGGTGAAGGGATATGCGACCTGTTGCCGGCCTGGGCGGATAGGAAGTTGAGTCCGGCAGAGAGAGACCTGCGGATACAACCTCGCGGTTAAGCTAAAAAGGGGGCGGCCTGCAGAGGCAGACTGCGGAAGCAGTCCGCGGACCTTGCCGACCAAGGAAAGGCGCGCGGCCTGGGGGCAGACCGCTGAGACCGCGCAGGCCGCTCGGCCTGAGCGGACAGAGAATTCTGTCTGCCCAACCTAGGGCATCACGACCTCCAGGAGGAACCCGGGGCAGGCCGTGACGAGCGAGCTGGCTCCCTTGGGAAGGATCGCCGATTTCGGGGTTAACACACGTAAGGTCACATTTGCTTGGCAATTAATTTTTGAGCAGTCCCATGGGGAATCTCTCAGCATATATACAGATTAACACATGTTCTCCTTCTTTAAAGCTTTGCAATGTCCTGCGCCTATCAGCATGATATTTATAAATAATTTTATTGCAAGTACTCTTACGTCGGATAGACTCATTCATGCTACACAATGACAATAAATGATGGTCAACAGACATAACAAATCTTCTATGTAGAGGCTCTACAACCCTCCAAGTTTCATTCCAAAGGGGCACATGGTCAGGGGGGTCAGGTGTAAAAATAATAATCATGGGTGTGATGGTCATTTAAATAATCACCTATTGTGTAATCACTAATGATGATGGAATCAATCTTTGGTCCAACGAGTGGACTCTAACTCTCGACTAACACATAGATAGTACATCCATAATTAGTGGTGCTATATCAGGAGTCTCTCTAAGTGGAGTATAGAGATACTCGTAGAGTGTGAGATAAATGGCTTGAAGAGTGTGTGAGACTTTGGCACTGGGATGTCACTCTATGATGTGTAGAATGCCTCCATAAAATGAAAACACATCAGGTGGCTCAACAAGAAGAGTATAAAAAAAAATCAGTACAGATGCAATGAGCACTGAAATAGGGTCCTGGTATAGCGCAGGTGCCCTCAGTGACAGATGAGGCAACCAATGCATGGTTAATACTATGTTCTTGATTCATATTATGGGCATGACTCATCACTATTTCGTCGTGAAGCTCTGAAGAATAAGTGTTCAAGGGTGAGCCGATGGTCAGAGCAGTATCTAAGTCAACACAATAGGTAGGGGAGGACATGTAACTACGAGATCATTAGGTTGCTCATATTAATCCCAATTCAGGGTCACATTGACAGGGTCATGCTCAAGTGGAGGACCACACAACGAACATTGAACCTCATTTGAAAATTTTATATCAGGTGTCTCATCTTTTGTGTACATGGGGACACATGTTGACATGGTAGTGGACTCGGACTAGGAGGAACTCCTAGTGACATGGCAGTCGCGATATGAGTATACTCAACTAACTCTAGTAGTATTCGAGGACTGTTCGTAGTGGAGGGTGAGCTGAAATGTCCACTCGACAGAATCTAACTGAAGACCAAACAGTGCAACCTGTGTCGCAAACCGAAGTATAGAACGGAATCTAGAAGCACTGCAACTGGCTCATCATGAATGTCGCTCCTCACTGCTATCTCGTCAAAGAAAGCTTTATACTCGGCAACAAACATGGATTCTCGCTGGAGTGAAAATACTTATCAAGAAGTTGATTTCTATACGACATTGGAAAATACTCAAGGCATAATGATGGCGCGCCACGATCGGCACGCGTGTATTCCCGCAGGAGGTGGTGATTCGCTGCCCGGACGGACGATCGGAGCCCGTGGTCACGTCCGGATGTTCGAGTCAAGTCATTTCTGTATTTTGCGTTTTTATTTTGAAATGTATTTAGCCCTCGATCGGTCCAAATAGTCTTAGTCGTCCGATCGGTGTGTTTTACATCCAGATTATGGCTTGCAGTTGTCAGCGGTTTTCTTATTAGTGTTATATATAGCCTGTTGTGTGGTTTGGAGGGGACTATCCTGGGTTTTGGCAAAAGTTGGAACCACCCGATCTTGTCTCGGGTACGATGCCAAAAAGCTTTGTGCCCGGTGTGACTTCTGTAATCTCATCCCTATTCGCCGCCCTCTTCCCGATCCCGGCCGATCTCCTCCATCCCTGCGCCTACCAAGCTGGCCGATCTCCTCCATCCCAGCGCCTACCAAGCCGATCGTTCTACTCCATCCCAGTGCCAACCACAATCAGCCAAACCTCTCCACCCCGGTAACCCCTTCCTCCTCCATGTCCAAGCATGTAGCCTGCATCGACGTCTGCCCTCCATCGTCCCTCATGTCAACCTCCACAGAGCCCAATATCTGTTTCCCCTCTCAAGTCCGACGTTTTCCACGACACTCGTTCCCTCCTCTTCCATCATCGGACCACCAGCAGTACCACTCCCCTTCCACAAACCTCCAGACTCACTCCTACAAAGGACGTGCTCCAGATCATCGATCATGACTTATACACCAGGGCGGATGATATATGGTGTGTTATCTTGTCCATTGGAGCGGTCGGTCACCACATGATGCTACATGAATTTCTTCAGAGAAGCTTGAGAGACTCGCCCCGCGGCTACATAGCGAGTACGATCACCTTCACTCACCAGAGTTGAGTGCTTTCAAGCCGGGGAGAGTTTAAGGCGCGCCACGAACTACACGTGTGTATTCCAGTAGGAGGCGGTGTTTTGCTGCCCGGACGGACGATCGGAGCCCGTGGTCACGTTTGGATGTTCGAGTCGAGTCATTTTCGTATTTTGTGTTTTTTATTTTGAAATGTACTTAGCCCCCGATCAGTCCAAAAGTCTTAGTCGTCCGATCGGGGCGGTTTATTTTCAGATTATGACTTACAGTTGTAGGCGGTTTTCTTATTAGGATTATATATAGCTTGTGGTGCTGTTTGGAGGAGACTATCATAGGTTTTGGCAAAAGTTGGAATCGCCTGATCTCGTCTCTGGTGCGATTCCAGAAAGCTATGTGTCTGGTGTGATTCGGGTAATCTAGTCCATGTTTGCCGCCCTCTTCCTGATCCCGACCGATGTCCTCCATCCCTGCGCTTACCAAGCCGGCCGATCTCCTCCCTCCCAGCGCCTACTAAGTCGATCATTCTACTCCATCCCAAAATCAACCATAGTCGGCCAAACCTCTCCACCCTGGCAACCCCTTCCTCCTCTCTGCCCAAGCTTGTAGCCTGCATCGACATCCACCCTCCATCGTCCCTCCCATCAACCTAGCCCAATATCTGCTTCACCTCTCAAGCCTGACGTCTTCCACGATACTTGTTCCCTCCTATTCCATCGCCGGACCACCAGCAGTATCACTCCCCTTCCATAAACCTCCAGTAAATCTGGCACCCTTGCTGCCACCCTTTCCCTCTCCTTTCAGTCCACTCTCCACCCGACCAACCCACTTTCCCCCATAACTCCACTGATCCCCAAAGCCTAAATTCCTTCCTAACATTCATCGCACAGTCCGGTCGTAGCCAACACCGGCCCTAAGACCTACTTCCAAAGCATTCCCCTCTTGCTACGGCCTTGGATGCTCCCACCAACAACCGTCTTGCCGCCATCTACATGTGTGAACTGTGGTAAAATCATTTTTTTTTGTTGTTTACTATTGACAACTCATATTGTGGTGGTTTTTTATTGTAATGTGCTATTTGGCCATTTTGTCATATAATTTGCGGGACGTATTCTGTACGTGCTTAATTAATTGTGCCTCGTTTAGTTTGTGACCATTACTTGTTTTATTATATCAAAGTTTGACAAAGTTTGCGCACCTGCTAATTTCTTGTTTATAATAATTAATTATTCGTTGTAATTTTAGAGGACCACTCTTGCACTACATTGCATTTCATCGCATTTATGACTGCATTTAGAGGATCCATCACGTGTCGGCCTTACCACTGCATCACATAACCTACGTTTCATCTCCACGCAACAAGTGAAGGGGTGAAGACGATTTCGCTCGAACCTCTATTCAATATTATCACAATATTTTCTCGCATGTCCTAGCAGGCTAGCAACCTAAGCATCACAAACTATATGCGGCGATCATAGATTAACTTAAAGTGATCTAGATAATGACCTATGTCCGCGAGCCAATAGTTAAAGGCTTTGGGACTCGATAAATGATTAAATGGTGAGGCGACTCTACAAAACTTGTGCTCAAGACTATCCTCAAGATAATGTTCATTGTAGTAACTTCTCTTATGATAGTCGAGTCTCATCGAAGGAAAAACACGATCTCTATGAGCGGTGGATCGAGGAAGAGGATAATCATCACAATAATAAGTCAATCTTCATGGAGGAACTCTATGGGTTTGAGTACTGGTCAAAGTTGTCAGGATCGCGATCCGGATCGTAGGATCGCACGATCCTACGATCCGGATTATGCATTTCGATCTGAATCGTGTTCAGGATCGAAATCAGGCCGCGTCCACTTAGGATCGCGATCCGGATCATGGAATCGGTAGGATCGCGATTCCAACTCGATTCCACGATCCTTGAAGGCGCTATTAAACATTTCCTCGCAGTCTCGCACGGGAACCCTAACCCATTTCCTCCTGAGTCCCGACTGCTCTTCCTCCCCACGCGACACGGCCCTTCCTCCCCTCCCAGCGATCTTTTTCCTCTTGACGGATTGCTCTTCCCCTTCTGGCATACAGGTCTTCTTCTTCTGTACTGGTCAAAGTTGTCAGGATCATGATCCGGATCGTAGGATCGCACGATCCTACGATCCGGATTATGCATTTTGATCTGAATCATGTTCAGGATCGAAATCAGGTTGCGTTCACTTAGGATCGCGATCCGGATCGTGGAATCGGTAGGATCGCGATTCCTACTCGATTCCATGATCCTTGAAGGCGCTATTAAACATTTCCTTGCAGTCTTGCACGGGAACCCTAACCCATTTCTTCCCGAGTCCCGACTGCTCTTCCTCCCCACGCGAGATGGCTCTTCCTCCCCTCCCGGCTGCTCTTCCTCCCCACGCGACATGACTCTTCCTCCCCTCCCGGATGCTCTTCCTCCCAACGCGACACGACTCTTCCTCCCAGCGCGACACGGCTCTTTCTACCCTCCCGGCGATCTCTTTCCTCTTGACGGACTGCTCTTCCCCTTCCGACATACAGGTCTTTTTCTTCTTCTTCCTCTTCTTCATCACGGCTCTTCTTCTTCGTCGCGGCTCTACTTCTTCGTCGCGGCTCTTCTTCTTCGTCACGGCTCTTCTTCTTCGTCACAGCTCTTCTTCTTCATCACGGCTCTTCTTCTTCGTCACGGCTCTTCTTCTTCATCACGGCTCTTCTTCTTCTTCGTCACGACTCTTCTTCTTCTTCTTCCCCACGGTTCAGTAATTATTAAAAGTCATTTTCGTCTTAATTCGATTCGGTGCCGAGCGTTAACCGTTCATCGAATATTTCTAAATCGTTTTTCGCTCTTTTATTTTTCCTGTCTCTAGTTAATTAAAACCTCAACCGTACTTTTAGTAAAATAATAGTCCTCCTGGAGGAGTAAGAATAATCAACCCGACCCCGAGAACAATACGACCTCGGTATTCTCCCGAATATCGAGTACTGCTTGCGATAGGTGCACTTGCCTCCCTTAGCAAGCCCGCGGCGATCGACTCATCGAACCAACCACCCACATAAGAGTCTGTTCGCGGGCCATCATTTTGCAAGGCCTATTGTATAAAGCGTCTCATACCACTTTATACAATAGGTGTCAGGGGTTATATACAATGATGATGTTATGACATGCAAGTGTGTCATGATGTGAACATGCAAGTGCAACACACACACTCGACTTTGTTCACACAGACCTTTAGTTCCCCTTTCTAGAGCCTAACCTCTCAGGATATCTCTGTAATGGCAAATGTAAGCGGTGGGTTGGGCCTCTCCCACCTCTAAACCGGTATCACACTACTAGTCAAACCTCTAGTACACCTTAACGCTGGTGCACTAAGCGGAGCTCCTGTGTACTCTTGCCGACTGGACCGTCGGACTTTTTTTGGCCAAGTGCAAAACCACACCTGCCGAACCAACGTATCTGTGTCGGTGTGACGACTCTCCAATACCGATGACCCACCACCTTATATCTTATGCACATGCAACATTAATGAATTTTTCACCGAGCAAAAGATCCCCGGACTAACCTGTCCGTCTCAAAACCATCCGAGTCATCGGCTCGTCGGGCTAACCTACCCATCACCAAAACCACCGAGCTTACAGCTCGTGAGACCTAACCTAACTCCCACAACACCTAGGAGTGTGAGTTTAAGTGTAATCCTAGTTATACTAGTTACTCTTAAACATTGATTTTTCTTACGGTTAAGGTTAGCCCAGGACTGCCCCCGGCATACCCCGTGAAGTGTTCTCAAAGGGCACTAGAAACTATGATTGTAAATGTACCTGATTTCAGTCCAGAAATCTTCTTCTTGTTCTTTGAATTAATCTTTGTTTTTGTTTATGTATGCTTGTATTTTTTGAATGCTAACTTGGCTTTGTAGATGTCTACCTCTGGGTCCGGTTCAAAGCCAGTTGGTTACTGAAGATAGTTTGACGAACATGGGACAACTAAGACAAAAATGCTTACTCATCTTGGCTTTAAAGTTGCTAACGTAAAGTCGGAAGTTACACTAATCAGGTACATTTACAATCATAACTGTTTCTTTATTGTTAAAGTAGCGAACAAACGACCAAAAACAAGCCGGAATTTTGAATAATTCAAAGTTTTATTATCCAAAAAGATACTATTACAAAGGTATGCCCTCCCTTATATATAATGGAGGAGAGATGAGAGAATACAAATAAGAGATGCGAGACTAAAAATTTACAGGACTAAGCGGACTATACAGAACAAACCGCACAAGCCGCGCGGTTAGACAGAAGGGCTAACCGCACGGCTACCACCAGAGAGAAAGAGAGATCGCCAGGGTAGACCGCTAGACCGTCCGATCTCCAAGCCGGCTGAGACAAACCGCCAAACCGCGCGGTCTCCAACCCGTCAAGACAGACCGCCAGACCGCCCGGTCACCAACTTCAACACTCCCCCTCAAGCTGAAGCATATATATCGATCATGCACAGCTTGTCACAAATATGATGAAACGAGGCGGAGACTGGCTTGGTGAAGATGTCAGCCAGCTCTTTATCAAAAGTGACAAAGGGAGTGCAAATTTGTTCCTTTATGATCTCTCCACGAATGAAATGACAGTCGACCTCAATGTGCTTTGTTCTTTCATGGAAGACCGGATTTTTGGAGATGTATATGGCAGCCTTGTTATCAGAGAACATAGGTAGAGGATGGTTGTAGACCTCTCCTAAATCTAGCATGAGAGCCCGCAACCATTTTAACTCACAAGTGGTCGATGTCATACTGCGATACTCAGCTTCTGCACTGGACCTGGAGACAACAGACTGCTTCTTGCTCTTCCAGCTCACCAGATTTCCCCCAACAAAGGTGCAAAAACCTGAGGTTGACTTGCGATCCTCTTTGTCATCAGCATAACTTGCATCTGAGTATGCTTCAACCCTCAGATGATCATTCTTCTGAAAAAGTTATCCTTTCTCAGGCGCTGCTTTGACATACTCCAAGATCCGCAAGGCGGACTGTACATGGCACTCCCTAGGTGCTTGCATGAATTGACTCACCTTGCCCACAGCATAGGAAATGTCGGGTCTGGTCACTGTGAGATATATGAGCTTGTCAACCAGACGCCTGTACCGCGAACTATCTGAAAGAGGAGGCGAATCATCTGTCCAGGTTGTGTCTTCTCCAGTTGTCATGGGGCATCGGGCAGGTTTTGCTCCAGTCAATCCTGCCTCTTTTAAAAGATCAAGGGCATACTTACGCTGAGAGAGAACTAAGGAGTCGGGCTTCCGAGAGATTTTGATCCCCAGAAAGTACTTTGGAGAGCCCATATCTTTCGTGATCAGATGTTGACGAAGATGTCGCTTTGTCAGTGCTACCCCGTCCTGGTCATCGCCAGTGAGAAGAATATCATCGACGTACACAGCAAGAACAACCAGCCCCGAAGGGGTTTTGCGAATAAATAGAGAGTGATCGGCAGAGCTTCGCGCAAAACCAACGGCCGCCACGATGCCGCTGAACTTGTCAAACCAAGCTCGAGGGCTCTGCTTGAGGTCATAGATGGCCTTCTTCAGCCGGCATACTCGTGTCTCCCCCTGAGCAACATACCCAGGAGGTTGCTCCATGTAGACGGCCTCCTGAAGATCACCATAAAGGAAGGCATTCTTGACATCCAGCTGGGAAATCGGCCAATCCCTATTTACCGCCACAGAGAGAAGGACCCGGATAGTGCTGAGACGAGCCACGGGGGAGAAGGTGTCAAAGTAATCAACCTCATAGGTCTGAGTAAAGCCCTTAGCAACAAGCCGAGCCTTATACCGATCCACAGTGCCGTCTGGGCCAAATTTGACCACAAAGACCCAGCGACAGCCAACAACATCAGTTCCGAAGGGAGGAGGAACAAGAGTCCAGGTACCCCGCTCAGTTAGGGTCGTCATTTCCTCATCCATGACCAGCTTCCAATGAGGAATAGCAAGGGCCTCCTGGTAGGAGCGGGGTGTGGCAGTGGCAGAGATAACCAGTGCAAATGCCCTGCGAGAAGGGGTAAGACGATCATATGAAACAACAACAGCAAGGGGGTGTAGGGTACACGTCCGCACCCCTTTGCGAAGAGCGATAGGAAGATCCAGGTCAGCGGGTCCCGCGACATCCGGAGCATCCGTGGCAGAGAAAGCTGGCCCGGGAGTAGAGAGCGACGGCGGCGGAGATGAGGGAGACGGTGGCGGAGATGAGAGAGAGAGAGGCGGAGGGAGAGGAGTGGGTGGAGACGGTGTAGGGGTGGAGATCGTAGTAGGAGACGAGGGAACGAAGGGAACGGCAGGAGAATCAGAAGCTTGGAGAAGAGGAGAGGATTCATCCGAGAAGTAGGAGGTATTCTCGAAGAAGGTGACGTCAGCAGAGACGAACTGCTTACGAAGGACGGGATCAAAGCAACAATAACCTTTCTGAGTGGTGGAGTACCCCAGAAAGACACATTTGGTGAAGCGAGGGGAGAGCTTATCACTGGTGGCAGAAGGGGCATGCACAAAGGCAGTGCATCCAAAGATTTGGAGAGGGAGAGGAAACGGCTCCTTGCCCGGATACAGAATGGAGAATGGGGTTTTGCCGTGGAGAACCGTGGAGGGAATGCGATTGATAAGGTAGCAGGCAAGGAGAACAGCATAGCCCCAATAGGAGCGAGGAACATGCATCTGGGTCATAAGGTGCGAGCGACATCGAGGAGGTGACGGTTTTTGCGTTCTGCCACACCATTTTGTTGTGAAGTATAGACACAACTAGTTTGATGAATAATCTCATTTTGCATGCAGAATGTAGAAAAGTCATGACTGATATATTCTTTGGCATTATCAGATCGAAAAACTTTGATAGAAACATTAAACTGAGTTTTGATCATGAGATAGAAGGACGTCCATACAGAGAATAATTCGGAGCGATCTTTTAACAGATACACCCACGTACAGCGAGAGAAATCATAAATGAACGTGACAAAATATGAACTACCCCGACCAATGGTAAGAGTAGGAGAAGGACCTCAAATATCGGAGTGGATGAGATCAAACGGATGGGTAGATCCACGAACGTGCTTTGGAGGGAAGGAGGAGCGGTGATGCTTGCCAAGCTGACAGGCCTCACAGTTGAGCGGAGGACTTTGTGGAGGAAGTTGGGGCAGAAGTTGGCGAAGAAGACGTGGAGGAGCATGACCAAGGCGGAGATGTCATTGGAGAATATCTGTGGATGTGGAGGAGAAGGTGGAGAAAGCAGAAATGTTGTCCAGGAAGTATAGGCCGCCACTCGCAGTCCCAGTAGCAATCGTCCGTTGGGAGTCCGGATCCTGAAAAGAGCAAGAAGTAGAAGTAAATGTGACGGAACACTGTAATTGCTTGCATAGAGAGGTAACAGATAATAAGTTGCACGGGAACTTGGGCACGTATAAAGTATCCGCCAAGTGAAGAGACGGAGTGACATGAACAATCCCCGTCCCATGGACTGATGATGAAGAGCCGTCAGCGAGAATAACCGGGGGCAACCGATCATGTGTTTTTAGGAGAGAAAAACACTGGAGATTGTCGGTCATATGATTTGTAGCACCGGTGTCGATCAGTCATTTTCCTTGAGTAACAACGTGGGCACTACCAGAAGACGTGACCACCGAGGCGAACGGCTTTGAGGAGGATATGAAAGCTATGAAGGGAGGAATAAAAAAACTGCAGCGGTCACGGTGACAGCACACCAGCGGCAAGAAGGGCCACGACCAAGGTGCAGAGCAAGGCAAAGGGGAAGAAGAGGGAAGCACAAGCCGCGCGACTTAACAGGAGGTCGCGACGATTAACAAGCAGGAGCGGCTAAAGGAAGAAAGGCAGAGAGGCCTCCGAAAAAAGGAAGAACCCGCGCGAACAGAGAAAAAGTGCAGCGGTTAGGAGAAAGAGATCTGCAGCGGTCACGATGATAGATACCAGCGGCCAGAAAAACCACGACCAAGCCGCAGAAGCAAGCAGAGGGAAAGAAGTCGAGCGGCTAGAAATCAGCCCGCGCGAACAGAAGAAAGAGACAGCACGCGAACAGAGAAAAGTCCGCTGGGAGGCAAACAGGTCGCAACAAGAAGAAGGAGAAACAAAGAGGTCGCGCACACAAAGGGCAACGACAAGGAGAGAAGAAGCCGCGCGAACAGGGCGCAAGCAGGCGGAAGAAACCAGCCACGAGGACAGGCCGCGAGAAGAAGAAGCAAGCCGCGCGGACAGGTCGCGAGGTCAGAGAGGGCGCACAGAATCAGGAGGAGAAAATCGAGTCCTCTGATACCATGTTAAAGTAGCGAACAAACGACCAAAAACAAGCCGGAATTTTGAATAATTCAAAGTTTTATTATCCAAAAAGATATCTATTACAAAGGTATGCCCTCCCTTATATAGAATGGAGGAGAGATGAGAGAATACAAATAAGAGATGTGGGACTAAAAATTTACAGGACTAAGCGGACTATACAGAACAAACCGCACAAGCCGCGCGGTTAGACAGAAGGGCTAACCGCACGACTACCACCAGAGAGAAAGAGAGATCGTCAGGGTAGACCGCTAGACCGTCCGGTCTCCAAGCCGGCTGAGACAAACCGCCAGACCGCGCAGGTCTTCCAACCCGCCAAGACAGACCGCCAGACCGCCCGGTCACCAACTTCAACATTTATGCATGTTCTTTTTTTGTCTTAGTCTTAGGATATATTCTAGATTTCTAGTAATAATAGTCTTATAGTAAACAAATAGAAATGATTAATTATATGATTATTGGTATAGATTATTTGTGTAATTGTATGATATGATTGATATCAAATTCAATTTTATCATTTAAGTCTTGTTTTAAAAATGTAGTGGGATCTTACAATCCACGATCCGATCCGATCCGATCCAACCCCTTAAACGATTTCAGTTAGGATCTTGATTCTAACAACCATGATACTGGTGGACTAATGTTCATCAAATAGAGGATTAAACGAATAGGTGGACACAGGTTCCTCAAATAGAGTATTAGAGTAGCAATTGCTGCTATGATATAACATGGGTGGAACATATTGGCTTCTAGTCTTACGTATTCTAAACTAAGCTCGGACTTGACCTCTGGTACCAATCTGACGCAGGACGGTCCTATAAGGGGGAAACAATAGGTGAAATCTACATGCACTAATATGAGATTCGACTATTTGTAACTTGCAATAATAATTTTTAATAAATCAAAATTTAAGATATGACTCAAAGAGTGAGGTTGCATAAATGTAACTTGCAAGAATTGTAACTTGCAATAATAACTTGCAATAATTGTAACTTACAAGCAAGGAAACAAGTGAGGTTGCCTAAATGTGAGAGGGCGCAAAATTAAATAAGGGCATACAAAGCCACAAAAGTTTGAAGACGGTGATTACACACAAATATAATTTGAGGAGTGAAAGGAAATTAATTCAACATAAAATAAATGGAAATGATATAGAAATTTACACAACTAAGGAGGTCGAGGCCTTGGTGGGTCTCTGACAAATATCCAGTGGCCAGAACAAGAGAATGAAGGCAGGATCTGGATCCCCGGGTACCCTAAACTGCTGAATTGGACTGCTGGATGCTGCAGGGTTGGTGGACTGGGGAACAGCAGTTGGAACAGATCAGAGAATGAGGTGCTGGCTTTATATTCAGAGGCTGGAATCCAGAGTTGGAAGAGATTCTGGATAGGTGGGGGTGAAGAACAGGAGAACCCAGGCTGCCAGAATTAATTCCAGTTGCTTAAACTGATGATGGGAGGGGACCAGGAGGGTTGGGGGAAGGAGGAAGATGGAACTGGGAAGCTGGGAAGCTGGGAGGTAGATTCCAGGGGGTGGCTGCAGTTTTGCCTTCCTGGACAGCACCCCCAAGGCTGCTGGAATGAGGTTCCAGCAGCTGGAATCTGCGATTTGGGAGAGTTCATGAGCAATGGGAGGTTGGAGATCAATCAATGGGCTGTTGGGGAAGTGTTTCAGGTGGCTGGAAGAAACGTATTAGTCAGCTGGAAGGTAATTCCAGAACCAGTCAACTGAAATATTGCTCCATGGGATTAATTTCCAGCAGCAATTAGAAGGGCTGGACATGTTCTGAAGGTCGGGAGGGTGAGGAAATGTGGATTCCTATTGAATAGCATTATTAGTGGAGTTCAGTTGGGAGGGTGGGAAGTGGATCCACTTGAGATGAGTTATGTTTCTAGTCTTCTAGAGTACGTAGAAAAGTGCAAAAGCATGTAGATTTATCATATGTATGGGAAAGTCTATATCCTTCTACTTGGAAAAAATATGATTTGAAACCCAGGTAATGAAGAGCATCAAAGTTCAACAAAATCAATCATAAATAGCATACCCTAAACCCCCCTGTTAGAAGTAGCAATAGCTTGTGTATTCATCTGTAAAACAAGGACCCTTGGGGTCTACATATAGGAGAAGAGGAGAAGGAGAAGACACCACAGGCGGTGTGGGACTAAACTTAAAACAATAAAGAATACATTTACAATAAATAATATTAACACGCCCTCTCAAAGTCACGGTGGATCATGAACCGAGAGTTTGCTGATAAGATAACGGAATCTTGCAGTTGTGAGAGACTTGGTGAGGAAGTCTGCGACTTGTTCTTCAGAGGTGATGAATGGTAGAGAGATGGTGTTGGCGAGGAATTCCTGACGAGTAAAGTGGCAATCGATCTCAATGTGTTTTGTCCGTTCATGGAACACCGGATTGGATGCGATTTGAATGGCGCTTCGATTGTCACAAAATAGGGGAGTGGGGCCTGTTATCTGGACACCAAGGTCGCAAAGAAGACGACGAAGCCAGACTATTTCAGCAGTGGTGGAAGCCATGGCACGATACTCAGCCTCCGTGCTGGAGCGCGCAATGGATTCCTGTTTCTTACTACGCCAGGAGATCAGAGAGTCGCCCAGAAAAACACAGAACCCAGTAGTGGAGCGACGAGTGGTGGCATCCCCCGCCCAGTCAGCATCCGAAAATGCGCGGAGGGTGAGTGGCGAAGTGGCAGAGAGAAATAACGAGCGACCGACAGAGCCGCGAAGGTAACGGAGTATCCGGAGGACCGCGGCATAGTGAGCAGAGCGAGGAGCTTGAACAAATTGACTGACGAAGCTAACAGCATAAGCAATGTCCGGGCGAGTCATGGTGAGATAGACCAGCATCCCGACGAGACGCCGATAGCGGGAGGCATCGGCCAGCGGTTCCCCATCTGTAGGAAGTAGTTTCAGATTCAGCTCAATGGGGGTGTCGACAGTGCGGGTGTCAGTGAGAGCGGCCACAGAGAGAATATCGGAGATGTATTTTTGCTGAGACACCAGAATCCCACGTTTGGAGCGGGCAATCTCTAACCCAAGGAAGTAGCGAAGGGGGCCCATATCCTTCATCTCAAACTGACTGCGGAGGTGTTGCTGAAGAGCGGCAATGGTGACGTGATCATCTCCAGTGATAATCATGTCGTCAACATACAGGAGCAGGATGGCGCAGCCCTGAGCGGAGGTGCGGGTAAACAGGGCATGATCAGTCTGGCGTTCAATGAAACCAGCCTTGAGAACTGCAGTGCGGAAGCGCTCAAACCAGGCACGAGGAGCCTGTCTGAGGCCATAGATGGCCCGGCGGAGGTGGCAGACATGGCCAGGGGGTGCGGAGAGACCCGGGGAGGGGCCATGTAGACAACTTCAGTGAGATCGCCATGAAGAAAGGCATTGGTGACATCCATCTGATGGAGGGGCCAATTGCGGGCAGCTGCGACCGCAAGTAAGGTGCGGACGGAGGTCATCCGGGCAACCGGGGCAAAGGTTTCGTCATAATCGATGCCATGTTCCTGGGAGAACCCGCGAGCAACCAAGCGGGCTTTATGACGCTCAATAGAACCGTCCGGACGAGTCTTAACTTTAAAAATCCATTTGCAGCTGATAGGAGTAACACCGGGAGGACACGGAACAAGATCCCAAGTATGAGTCCGGCTAAAGGCTTGAAGTTCAAGCGCCATGGCCTGCTGCCATTCGAGTTGGCCGACTGCCTCTTGGTAGGACTGGGGCTCCCGGTGGGCGTGGAGAGCGGCGAGGAAGGCCTGAAAACCAGGGGAATAGGAGGTAGCGGCAGTGAGAGCAGAAGGAGGGTCGTAGCGAGCAGGTGGATGGCGATGGCGAGGAGGATTACGGCGAGGAGGAGCAGGATCCACGGTAGCAGGGGCGGACGGAGCGTCAGACAGAGCCGTATCAGGAGCAGGAGCAGGGCGTGGGGGTGTGGGCGTCGGAGGAGGAGCCGATGTGGAAGGAGGGACCTCGGGCAGAGGACGAGGTGGGGAGGTGGGAGGGTTGACAAGGGGAGACCGGGGCGAGTTGGTATAGAAGGAAGAAGGGGAAGAGAAAGTGGTGGAGCAAGGGAGGGGGGGGAGGGGAGGGGTGTCGGTGGGGAAGAGAAAAACATGTCATGTTCAACGAAGGAGACATGTCGAGAGATGCGAATGCGACGAGCCACCGGATCGTAGCAACGATAGCCTTTGTGGTGGGGGCTAAGACCGAGGTGAACACAACGAGCGGAGCGAGCGGAGAGTTTGTTACGTTCAGTAGGAGGAAGGAGAACGAAGCAGGTGCACCCAAATGTGCGGAGAGAGGCATACTGCGGCGGCCGGGAGTGAAGGCGTTCATAAGGAGTGACGCCAGAGAGAGTCGTGGAAGGAGTGATGTTGATGAGGTGAACAGCGGTGAGAACGGCTTCGGCCCAGAAGGAGGGAGGAGCGGAGGCAGAGAGGAGGAGAGTACGGGCGGTTCGATGATGTGACGATGTTTGCGTTCAGCAACCCCATTTTGTTCATGAGTGTGCGGGCAAGATTGTTGGTGGAGGGTGCC
The DNA here is from genome assembly GCA_039583875.1 of Platanthera guangdongensis. Taxonomy (NCBI): domain Eukaryota; kingdom Viridiplantae; phylum Streptophyta; class Magnoliopsida; order Asparagales; family Orchidaceae; genus Platanthera; species Platanthera guangdongensis. Next base: position 62,410 of record CM077154.1, on the reverse strand, counting down.
ATGCGAGTGGAGGATATCGCGCATGGTGGAGGAGAGAAATTCTTGAGCGCAGTCAGAGCGAAAGATCTTAATGCGACGCTCAAACTGAGTGTGAAGCATGGCGGTGAACGTGCGATACGCAGCGGGTACATCAGAACGATTGCGAAGGAGATAAACCCAAGCACAACGGGAAAAATCATCAATAAAACTAACATAATAAAGATAGCCAGAATGAGAAGCAAGCGGCGCGGGGCCCCAAATATCAGAGTGAACTAAATCAAAAGGGGCTGTTGTTTGAGAAGCACTACTTGTAAATGGTAGGGCAAGGTGCTTTGACAAACGGCAGCCGGTACAAACAGAGAGGGGGAAGGGGAGACACGACCCAAAGCTCCAGAGCGGATAATACTTCGGAGTCGATCAGTAGACAAATGTCCTAAACGCCTGTGCCACAAGTCGGCATCAGAGACAACAGAGAGGGCCGAAGCGGAGGGTGGTGGGGGGGGGAACATGAAGATACTCCAGCTGATACAGGCCACCAGTCCTACGGCCCTGTCCAATCCTCTGAGCTGTCCGGGAATCCTGCACAACACAAGCAGAAGAAGAGAATAAAACTGTTAGACCGAGATCACAGAGGGAGCTGACAGAAATGAGGTTCATATGTAGCCGAGGGGCATGATGGACGTTGGAGAGAGTAAGGCGTCCAAGAGGGGCAGAAGTCGGGGTGATGGAGCCAGAGCGCAGGATAGGGAGAGAGCCCCCATCAGCAGTGGTGACCTGAAGAGAAGAGGGGGAGGAGGTGCAGTTGGTGAGGGTGCGGGAGTCGGAGGTGAGGTGGCAGGAGGCCCCAGAGTCGAAATACCAAGGTGCAGTCGGAGGAAGTCGAGCAGCAACAGTACCAGAAGCAGCTGAGAGACTGTGTTCCGCAGAGGAGCTGGCAGAGGAGGCAGACTGAAATAGCGGAGACCGGAGGATCAGATCCTCTAAGCGCTGCAGAGGATCGGTAGCAGCAGCAGCAGTGGGGTGAGAGCCGGGACCACGATCACGTCCCCTACCACGGCCGTCACGGCGATGGTCAGAAGCGCGGTGTGCATCAGGCCGAGGTGGACGAATAGGGCAAGCAGACTTCATGTGCCCCACCTTCTTACAGTAGTGACAGGTAACAGCATTGGGACGCGGAGGAACGGCAAGAGCATTGTCAAGAGGAAAAGGGGGCTGGAGAGCCACAGGAGGTCGGAGACGAGTCTCCTCATCGAGCAGAGCAATCAGGGCATCATCCAGAGAAGGAAGCGGGACCCGGTGAAGGAGCTGAGCGGCAAGAAGAGAAAACTCAGGACGCAGAGCAGCCAGAAACTGATGAAGATGGCCCTCGGAGAGGTGGCGCTGAAAGTCCAAGGAGCGAGGACAACCGCAGGGTAAGGGAATCAAAGAGTCCAGTTCGTGCCAGTAGGCACTCATCATAGTGAAGAAGTCCTGAATGGAGCGACCGTCTTGGCGGGCAGCCTGAGAATCGCAGATAAGACGGTGACGCCGAGCTCCACCACGGGGAACGAAGCGGTCACGAAGATATTCCCACATGGCACGGGCGGAAGGAAGGCGGCCGATAGACGTGAGAAGCGGGCGAGCAACGGACTCCAGGAGGTAAGCCCGGATAGCATGATCGCGCCGGTGCCAAAGAGTGCAGGCATCGGGAGAGGCGGCGTCGACAGAAGGTGTGGCGGAAGCGGTGGCGGTGGCGGGCTTGGCGGCAGGGGCAGGAGGCGCACCGATGATGTGATCCCAAAGATCACGGGAGGAGAGAGCGGCCTCAACGGTAAGGGCCCAGTCAGGCCAGTCGCTAGCGCCGGCGAGCTGGAAGGACGTGGCCTTTAGCGGAGGCGAGATCAGAGGAGCAGCCATGTAGTCCCAAAGAAGCGGTGGAAAGCGAGCTGAGCAGAGGCGGACGAGCGGGCTGGGGAAAGAGGACGGGCGGACTGAGCAGAGGCGGACTGGCGGCCTGGGGAAGCGGACAGGCGGACGGCGGATAGGCGGACTGGCGGGCTGGGGAAGCGGACTGACGGACTGGGTGCGAGCGGGTGGCGGACTGGCGGACTGGCGGACTGCGGAGAGGCGGACTGGCGGGCTGGGGGAAGCGGTCTGGAGGACTGTGGGGTGAGCAGGGGCGGACTGGGGTTGCGAGCAGAAGCAGACTGGCGGACTGGCGGACTGGCGGGCTGGCGGGCTGGGGCGGACTGGGGGAAGCGGACTGGGGTGGCGAGCTGGCGGACTGGGGTGCGAAGGGGGGGACTGGTGGGCTGGTGTGGGGTGGCGGACTGGGGTGCTGGAGTGGCAAACTAAGGGGCGGACTGGCGGACTGGGGTGGGCAGACGGGCGGACGGGCGGACTGGCGGACGGGCGGACGGACTGGCGAGCGGGGGGGGCGGACGGGCGGGCTGGGCAGGAGGCGGACTGCAGGGGAGGTGGCGGACTGGGAGTTGAGGTGGCGGACTGAGCGGGCAGTAGGGACAGACGGGAGGGCTGAGGTGCACGACGGACTGGCTGGCAGAGGCGCGAGCAAGGAGGCGAGCGCGAAAAATTAAACCCGTTCTGATACCATGTTAGAAGTAGCAATAGCTTGTGTATTCATCTGTAAAACAAGGACCCTTGGGGTCTACATATAGGAGAAGAGGAGAAGGAGAAGACACCACAGGCGGTGTGGGACTAAACTTAAAACAATAAAGAATACATTTACAATAAATAATATTAACACCCCCAAGTAATAGTATTTGGAAATTATGAGTAAGAAGGAAAAGCGCAGAAACGAGTCCTACCCCCAAAATGTGAATGGTGGAATCGGCAAGCTTTCGGGTGGTTGAGCAGGGAATCAAACTGGGACTTGCAGTTCCTGCACGTCCTTCTAAGCTCCCACCGCCCGGCGCTGACATCGCAGCAACAGGCCGCATCGATGATCCTTCGATGAACCACGGGAAACCCAGAGCATGAAGACGCCGACGCTCCTGCGCCAGTAAAGTCGTAAATGGGAGAGAGAGTAGGCGCGGCCACTAATTTCGATGCAAGTCCGGAGGCCGAGAACGCCATCTTTCTACTCCGCTCGCTAGCTTCACCACGCTCGCGCTGTAAAATGAACAGATCGAAAAATTGTGTGTTACGGCTCGTTCCTACTTCGGTGCGCAAATAAACATCTCTTCAGGCTGCTTCAGGGACAATTTTTGGAATTTTGGATGCTATGTGTGACAATTAGTAGTGGGGGTGCAAATTTAGTCCGGACCCGGTTGCCCGGCCCGGGTCTGCCCAGGCCCAGGCCCGAGTAGGCCCGGGTCTAGTTAGGCCCGGGCCAGGCCCAGGCCCGGCCTAAGGGGGCTCACCAGGCCCCCTTATTTGACCAAAGCCCGGCCCGAAGCCTGTTGGAAGCCTAACATTATAATAATGCTGGGTGGCATAATGCTGGGCTTAATAATGCCGTGCTGTCGTCGCTCAGCATTTAAATGATGGGCGCGACAGCCCAGCAGCACCCATCATTAAATGTTGGGATGCAGCCCAGCAACCATGTTGGCTGCTGTCAGCAGGTTATCTTTTGGGGCCTGTTTGGGCCCGATTTTGTGGGCTCTGGCAAGCCCTCTTATTTCGCATAGGACTGGGCCCGGCCTGGGCCCGTTATAAGCAGGGCCCGGCCTGGGCCTGAAAGAAAAAAAGCCCGGGGGGGGGGGGGGTCTGGGCCCGGCAGGCCTAATTTGCACCCCTAATTAGTAGTGCTCAAGTCCCGGGCCCATCTTCTTTTCACGTTCTCCAGCCCAAAGAAAAAAATTTCCCTCCGCTTTCAGACTACCGCTCATCACGCAGACGCGACGAAGTTCTCCCTGCTCTTTGTTTCTGGCATTTCGCAGACGGTACCCTACCTCCTCTTAGTGGACGTTGAGCTTTCTCCCCTAATTACCTCTAGCTAAACCTTTTGATGTCGGGGAGTTCACCTCCTCCTCGTCTTGCTTCTTTGTCGGCTTCTTCATTGATCGTCTACTTTACCTACTGCATTTTGCTGGACAAAATCATGGATTCATGTGCTGAAGCTTCTGAATAGTTACCGCAAAAGCAGGTAATTTATTTCATTCTTCGTGGTTTCTGAGTGAAGACCGAATATGAGGTTGGATTTAGCTAAAATATGCAGGTGTCTGCTAATCTACAATCAGATTTTGTCTGTTTCTTATTTAATAAATTACTGACGGAGAAAAAATGTTCATTTTCATTGTTGATGTTTTCTTTCAGGCAAACGCCGTTGCAGTTTTCCCAACAATGCATCTAGAGCCAGATGCCAACAAGATATATTGTGATTATGCTCACAAAATTAATTTTAGCATTCATAAACAGCATGCATCCAGAGCCAGATGCCTACATGATGTATTGCAATTACGCTCACAAAATTAATTTTAGCGTTCATAAACAGCATGTATTGTACTAGACACATACTCAAATTATAAATCTTAGAGAATACTCTTGTTCAAAAGTTGGTTTGAAGCGTTCCATTCCAACGGTAGAAGGTCAAAAAAAAGCATGACAAACTAAATATTCGTACCTGATGTAAGACTTGCATACATTTCATTGCTAATATAGAGGGTAAGAATTGAATAGCAACAAAGTTTGCAGAAAAGCACAACCATCATCTTGTTTTTAGAAGGACATTCATTTGTTGCGGTTTAACCAAAAAGTATTCGATGATCAAGGTAGTCTCTTGGAGAATATGACAGACGTTGGCATCGGAACAATTGATGAGTGCAAGTTTATAGCTGGAGTGGTCGGCGGCTTTGAAAATGTTGGGTTTTTTAAAAGCGATGCATACAACTTTGTTCAACGAGAAAGGATTGCTCCTATAGAAGTCGGCGGATCAAATAGTTTGTTGAAACTATTTAAGATAAGACAAATGAAAGATAACTTGTTTTCTTTTGATGTCCAAACAGATGAGTATAATAGACTAACAAGTTTTTTCTGGATTGATGGTTACTGTAAAATTGACTATGACAATTTTGATGATGTTGTTATATTTAATACAACGTATCGGCTCAACAAATATAATTTAACTTGTACACCATTCATCGCAGTGAATCATCATTGGCAGAATGTGTTTATTGATGGAGCTTTTGCAGCTGCTGAAAACATAGAATCATTTTGATGGGTATTTAAGACGCTCTTGAGGTTTGTTGGCGGTAAACAACCAACCATCATATTCATAAATCAAGATCAAGTCATGATGGTCACTATTGCTAGAGTTTTTAGTAGTAGTCATCATCGTCATTGTCAGTAACATACACCCAAAAAGCGCCGTCAAATGTGCCAACCTTCAACCATGACAAAAGTGTAAGATCTTTATTTTATCATTGCATGAGTAAATGTGACACCGAGGATAGGTTTGATGTTCATTGGTGTGCAATGATTTCAAGGGAAAATTTAGAGCAAATAGGTGGTTGAGTGATCTGCAGAATGTTAGAAATAAGTGATCCACTGCTTTTAATAAAGACATCTTACATCTTGACATATTATCCACTCAAAAAAGTGAATCCACCAACAACGGTTTACATGGATGTTCAAAAGGAACAAGTTATTTAATTGTGTTTTAATGGAATGGATGTCTTATCACTCATCTTTATGTTATTTTCATATTGAAATCTGCTCGAATTGAATTGCGTGATAAGTATATATTTGAACTGTGTGGATGTGTTTCATGTGTTTTGGAGGTATTTTTTTCCTGCAGCTACCAGTGTTTTGGTAATTTATTTGTCCGCTGCGAACAATTTTCGTAGAGCAGGCTGCTACATATGCATTTTTCTTCTCGCACGAGCACTGACCCACTCTGCGCACGACCACTGATTGTGCACAGTCATTTGCGCTTTACGACGATCGGGAAGCCAGTCCTCGTGCAAATTTCTTCTCGCACGATCATTGGTCGTGCAAGGATTATTGCAAAATATGAACCGAGAAGCCCACAAGTGCATGCACAAGCATTAATTACATGATCATTGGTCGTGTGAGGCAAAACTTTTCCCCCAGAACACCACTTTTCCCTCAAGTCCAAGTTCCTTCTGGCACGAGTACTATCATTTTCCTTTTCGTACGATAACTAGTCTTTCGCCTGCTCGTGTGATTGGTCAATTTCTTATCGCACCTATAAATAGTCGACTTCATCTTCCCCATAGGAGGTTCACGATTGTTCCGCTTTTTCCGTCAGTTTTCTCCCTTTTAGGTCTCCAAGAGCTAGGGATCATCTCCTAGGCTCTCCTACCATCTGAAAGCTCAAGTAAGAAGAAGGAGCCCTCCTCTTGCCGCAAGCTAGGGAATCGGAGAAGAAGATGTGGACGGTGTGAACCCTTGAGAAAACGGGTCCATTATGAGCTTGTGACAGGAGTTCCTCTACCTCGAAAGGTAGCCGATGAGCGAGGCGTTCTCGGAGTTGTTATCCAGAATCCACCTCTCCTCTACAGAAGAGTCTCACACACTACTTGTATCTCTCTACTCCTCTCCCGCACACTAAGTCAAGTTGGTTGTAGCTTTTCTTCTATTGTTTGATGATGGTGAAATGGCTTTGTATTTGAATTCATGTTATTTTCTTATGAAAACATGACTCTCTTTGTTCATTTCTTCGGAGTAGCCTGAGAGGCCTAGCTCTTGTGTTTTGTAATTTCCATCTTGGTAATATGATTGTGGAGTTGTGATGAAGTATAGCTGCATTGCCTAGCTTAGGCACGAGCATTTGCGGAGCGGAGGTCGACAACCCGCGTTGGTGCGAAGCGGTGTTTGTGATCCACACTAGTTTTGATTTTTTTTTACTTGTTTTAGATTAAACAAAATTCAACCCCCCACCCCCCCCCCCCCCCCCCCCCCCCCCCCCCCCCCCCCGTAAATAATATCTTAAGAGATTTCGATCTCAAGTATCTCTTAGACGTAGAATCCATTATTCTGTACTCTGCAAAAGATTTGATACTTGAGAGTTATTCCAAGTTTTATTATTACTTGACGACATTAATGGGTGCGCTTGCCCTTGTCATGATTTGACCATTAAGTTTTTTGCATCGTTGCCGGGGAACACGACACATGTGATTTTTTTTCTTTAGGGAAGGCAGGAGATCAAATTCCTTTCCATATGTTTATATCATGTTCTTTCAAGTTACAATTTTAGTTCTATCAAAATTTTATTTGTTTTCCTTTATCATCAGAATTCCTTATTTATGTGTAGAATAGAATTTGTTTTTTGATTGTTGATTTATACTCACTAGTTCTTATAGAAGCGTGTGTGATTTACCCACCCTGCCATGTATTATACTCCACAAAGATGAAAATGGTGTGAGGGTATTTATCATGGGAGCGAGGTATGTGAGAAAGGGAAATATAGTGCATACACGAATGGAACCCCACAGAGGGCACTACCACAATCATAAGCTTGAACCCCTCAATGTCCAAATCTTTGGTTGTAAGGTGCATATTTTGTATAGGCACTGATAATGTGGTGAAGGAATGCAAAAGCTGAAAATTGCAGTAGGAAGAGGAAGAGAAGCCTATGCTTATGACTTCCCTCTTTTGCCTTGTTGTGCATCCCCTTCATTCGTCGATGAAGTAGCTATTCAACCCTCAATATCTCATGGAGTTTAGTTGAAATTATGATGAGCAAACCCATCGATCGATGTGTTAACAAGATGGTGAGCACTTATTGCAACACCCTCATCCGTCACGTAAGATATAACAGAAGATCCGGTCGGGCCCCATGCCATACTCCACGGACAGTCAGTGGAGTCACGCATTGAAACCAAAATATTCACATACCCAAACTCAGAGTTGCATTATAGCGGAAGCATTAAAGTTATATAGAACCCAACATAGAAATGTCTATTAACCAATAAGTAGAAATGATAACTAAAATACACAAAGAGTTTGGTCTTAAGGCCTTACAACATATTTCCTTCACAAAAATGTTTTACATACATTGACACGCGGGTCGGCCACACATGACAATAATTAAACACTTTGCTTGGCCTTCGAGAGTCGGCATTGCATGAAGGGGCTTCAGCACGCTACTTGATGCTTGACTCTCCAGCTCTTGCATAGGGACAATCCACAAAGATGTGTCAAATAAGGCAACGGTCAGCATTAGCTGACCAAATTATAATGACCCCGCCCCTCGCTCGGGGTGACAGTGGTTCTTCCCTGTAAATAATAATAAATCTCAACCATCACAGACGTTGACAGACAAGGCCATACGTCTAGTGCACTCAGGGCACATTATTGGTGTGCAGGATTCCCAGGGTCCCACCACAATCCTCAGTACAAGACCGATGGTAACATTGTGCATTTTTAATCTTTCGGGCTCGTAGCCTAAGACTCTCACTATGCCAACGATGAAAGCTAAAAATCACGGCAATCAAGTATGAGAATGACATAGTACAGACCAACACTTTTTCGTTGCTCAAATCGTCATTCCAATGTCGAAAGCCAAAGCAGTCAAAGTAAACGACAGGACACGGGCCAGCCTCCCCTTTCTCGTTCACAATATACATAACCTCATTATGTCTCAAGTTTGGCGCTCAAGACCACCACAACTGGGCATTCTAGGCTCAACAACTCAACATGCTACCCACCTTGTATCATATACACAGGCTTCACAACCACAGAACATTAGATTGATGCAATAGATTCAGGAGTGGGGGATGCTTTGTCGCAATAAGGATGACCTATTGCTTATTTTAGCAGAACTTTGGAACCGAAGAACTCCAGACTATCCGCCTACGAGAAGGAGCTTTTGGCCATCGCATGGCCGTGCCATATTGGCGGCATTACTTGGCGGGCTACCACCAAAGCTTCCTGACCGACCACCAAAGCTTCCTGACCGACCACCAAAGCTTAAGGTTCCTTTTGGACCAAAAAAATTGGCATACCCACGAAACAAAAGTACATCTCTAAGCTCGTGTGATACAACTTCCAAATACAATACCAGAAATGGAAGGAAAATGTTTGCACCAATGCATTGTCCCGGCACAGCCCCAACGTAGACTGCATGCCATGGTCACCATAAAATCAGATATCTTAGATTGGATCAAGGATTCATGCAAAATTCTCACCTCCAATAGCTGATAGCAGCTAAAGAGGAAAATGTGAAAGTCAAACAAAACTATCAGCGGCAGCATGACATCCTCAAGTGAAAATGACGGTCGGTGGTGGGTCGGGACGAGGCTCTCAAAACCAAACTGTTGCAGCTCTTCCACGACGGAGTGGTGGGGAGACATTCCGGCATCACGACCGTGTATCAAAGAATGAAGAGATGTTTTATTGGAAGCGTATGAAGCCGCAGGTCTATGCTTCCATTCAAAAATGTGAGGTGTGTCAAATATGTAAGGCGGACCATCAAAAATCAGCAGGTTTGATCCAGCTGCTGCACATTTCCGAGCGGATTTGGCAAGACATCTCTCTAGATTTCATTGAGGGGTTACCAAAAAGCAATGAGAAATCCACAATTCTAGTTGTAGTCAGGGGCGGATCCAGGATTCAAAGTAAGGGGGGCCAAAAAATTATGAATCAAAATATAACAAGCAAAAAAATTTCTAGTTTGAAATTTTAGCATTAACAATAAATGAAAAATTACAATATGAATTTTATCTTATTTTAGTTGTGCACGCAGTTTTTTAACTCATAGAATTCATCAATGAGCACATCTTTCTCGATCTTCTCTGCTATTTCCCGTTCTATGTGGAGTGTCATACAATTTGCCAAAAAATCATCCTTCATTTTGTTGCACAGTCTTGTTTTAATAAACTTCATAGCAGAAAATGATAATTCTGTAGTCATTGTTGAGACCGGAAGTATCAAAATTAGCCCAATTAGCTTGTCAACAAGATAATTGGTATTTGATTTCTTCGTTTCGGCCAATTTCTCACAAAGTTTAGAAATTGTTGACAAGTTCTTTAAATCGGAATGAGAAAAAACGTCTAACTGATAATGGTGCAGCTGAGGAGAACTTACAGTGAAATTTATGAAAGGAAAAGGAAGAACACCACAAGGTAAAGTCTGATTCAGAATTTACCCAACCCAGCACAGCCGACTTCGCCCAAATCTCGCGATAGATGGCTGGATTCACGCCAAATAGCACAATACGGCTTTGATTCCACTGAAGGAGGCCGCCAAATCGCCAATCGAGGGAAGAGCTCTTCCTAAGAGGCTCTTAGCTAACCCTAGCGGAAAGGGGAGAGGGAGACGACTCAGACGAGAGAAGCGAGAAAGACGATCTCTTTTTGTATATGAGAGAAAAATTGGATCTGAAAATAAGTTTACAGCAGTTATTAACTATATATATATATATATATTATATACATAACTTATATTTTATAATTATTTATAAATTTCATCACTTATATTATATACATATTTATATTTTATAATTAATAAAAACTAAACTTACATAAACTTCAAAATCCTTGGGGGGGCTCGGGCCCCCCCTTGCCCCCCTCTGGATCCGCCACTGGTTGTAGTGGACCAGTTAAGCAAACAAGTCCACTTTATCGCCATCAATCACCTACACGGTAGAGTCCATAGCGCAGATTTTGGGCTTGTTTGGCTAAGCTGTGGCGGTGCAGGAAGCAGTGGTGGGAAACAATGGTGCATGAATCAGCTGTTTTGCAGTGGTGGAAAAATTTATGAAACTGTTTGGAAAAATGTATTTGCAGTGTTGTGTGAAACAGTGGTGCAGAATTAAACAGAGATGGTAATAATTAAACAACCCGTAGAATTTACGAAATCTAAAAATAAATAAATAATTTGTTCGACATTAATTTTATTTAATTATAAAAGTAAATATATTAATATTGATAGGTTTCCCCAAAATATGTTCGGACGAGCCATAGATTGTTTTCCCGATCTTGGCCGACTCGACGCTACAATTCCTAACGGACGTCAAGACGCACGTATGCGCACTCGATTCACTCAAGACGCACTATTTTCTTATTCTTTCTTTTTTTAAAAAAAATGTATAAATAAAAAATTCGCGAGCCGCCTCGCGAGCTCATGAACAAGACAAGATGAGTTCAAGCTCGACTCGTAAACGAGCTCGACTCGTAATAGAGCTCGACTCGTAATCGAGCTCATCGAGCTCAAGCACCATAGGCTCGAGCTCGAGCTTTTTTCGAGCCGATTCAACTCAACTTGCACCCCTAGTCTCGAGTGACCCGCAATAAATATTATTAAACATTAATTATGTAATTATGAAAGTAACAACGCGAAGACATAAATTTTTTTCTATAATTATAAATTTATAAACATTAATATTTAATGTAATTATGTAATTATAAATTTATAAATTATGTAATTATAAACTTATGTATATATATATTATATAATATTTATTTTCTATATATTTAATATTTAATATTTTATTAATTATAAAATATTTTATAATTAATATTTAATATAATATAATATTTAATATTATATAATATTTAATATATATATTTTTAAAAACAGCGCTGCAGCGCTGCCCTGCCGCGGGTGCCCACCCGCGTCAGGTAAATGGCGGTGGCAAGGCTGCCACCGCCAGTGTCCTTTTCTTGTTTGGCGGAGCAGCACAGAAATCGGCTGCATGCCGCTGCTGTGCCGCTCCGCCAAACAGACCCTTTGTTGGACTCGATCGTCTGGTTGCCTGGGTTATCAGCTTTCATTATAAGTGATCGTGGCACGATGTTCCTTAGTCAATTTGGCAAGAGTTGTTTCGCCTTTTGCAGGTACAGTTGAACCTCTCGACGACATACCATCCGCAAATGGATGGCCAAACAGAAGTGGCCAATCGATGTTTGGAAAGCTATTTGAGGTGCAGTTAGTTTGAATGGTTGAAACAGTGGGCGAGGTGGATGGCTCTAGTGGAGTGGTGGTACACGTGTAACATGACGTTCCATAGTTCCTTAAAGATGACCCCCTATGAGGTGGTGTATGAGGAAGAACCTATTCTACACATGCCATACATAGAAGGAACGACCATCGTGGAGGAGGTTGATTGCTCCTTGAAGGCGGAGTGGGTCATTTGACTTTAAGTTCAACTTGGCACAAGCTCAAAATAGGATGAAGTAATCGCCAATAAGAAAAGGCGAGAGTGATCGCTCAAGGTGGGTTCATGGGCCTGCATACGCATCCAACCGTACAGACAGACGAGCATGCAGACTCGCGCCTTCCACAAACTGGCCTCCAGATTCTTCGGACCGTTCCAAGTGATGGAGAAAATAGGCATGATGGCCTATCGGCTAGACCTTCCCCTCGACGCCAAAATTCACCATACGTTTCACATCTCCCAACTGAGGGAGCACATGGAAGAACGGTCACTCAACTCATTCCCCTGCCAACCTTGGTGACAATAGAGGGGAACCTGTTGGTGGATCCCATGCGGGTTCTAAAGCGGTGGGTAGTCCCGAAGGGGGCAAGGTTATTACACAACTCTTGATTCAGTGGCACAACGGGACTGCAGAAGAAGCAACTTGGAAAGATCTATGGCTCCTGCAAAAATGCTACCCACATTTCCCATTCCTTGTGGACAAGGAACCATCAATGGAGGAGGCAATGATCACTCCCAAGCTACAAAAAAGCGCAAAAAAGCTGGCGGGAAACATGACGAGTAATTTATAAATGTTTGGAAGGGTAGTTTTGTCTTTTTTGTGTAGCTTTATATGTTATGTTGTAGCCCCAACCGTTTTGTGTTTTTTTCCAGAACTTGTACATGTGTGGCTGTGGAGTGAAGAGTGATGTTGCAGCACTTTGCTCCATTGGAAGTATCAATATCAAGTTGTGTTTCCTTTTTCTCCCTTTTGGTGCTGCCCACTTAACTCGAGAGTTTCCCTCATCAAAGGGAGGATGTGGCCACTAATAACCCTCTAGTTGGCTGGAGAAGGGTTGGCCGTTGAGGTACTTGGGCTGCAGCTTAGTAACGTGCTCATGTGGCCCCTAAGGGGGAGGGTCAGAGCGTTACCCCCAACATCCAGCATCCACTGAAGTTGTAGTAGTCTCTGCCAGGAAACAGTTGCCCCACCGTTCTCCATCATGTGACCCTTCACTATCATGTCCTCCTTTCCTGGGATATTCTTCCTTCTCAGCCACATGTCTAGCCTTTAATTTTGTTCGACAATCTCGTCATGTGCCCATACCTGTGACATGCAAAACACAAGGGTCTATTCTACGCATCGTATGGAGGAAGAAACTTCCATCTCTTTGAGAAGATGAGGATGATCCATTTCCGGAGCTTTACTTTCTCCTTCCCAAGACTTCTTCATTCCTGAGAATAGGGATTCACCATCTCCTCCTGAAATAGAGACTCCCGCCATTTGCTTTGTCAGGATTTCTTGAGACGACAACAAATTTTCTAACTCAAGCAAAGACGGCTGAACAACCCAACCTTGTACCATGGTTATAAAGGTCACATACTCATTTCTAAATCCTCGAACAATGTGTCTCTTTAGTTTCGCATCTGAGATGGGTTCATCAAGGTCCAATGCTGAAATCTTTGTACAAAAATTTTTCATCTTCAAGAATAAAGCAGACACAGACATCTCTCCTTGGCTTGTTTTTGCCAGTTCGTTCACCAGAAATTGTAGTCTCGCGACATTCCTTTTGTTGAATAACTCATCGAAGGAAGTCCAAATCTGTGACATGGATCTATATCCCTGAATGTGATCGAACAGATCCAGTGATATGGACCTCTTCAAGACAAATTCTGCCTTTACATTTGTCTTCTTCCAGGCTCGCACGGCTGGACCATTTTCTCCGGCTACCACAACTTCCTCCTGATCATCCTCGTCAACAGCTTCCCAAAGGTCTTCTCCAAAATGATAGATCTTCATGCAAGACCTTCATTTTTTGTAGTTTGTATGGGTGAGCATCTCCACACCAAGACCTCTAACATAACCACCGCCTTCCATCTCCACACTCAGTTATCTTACAACGGAACCAACACATCTAGTACAAATCTACTTCTGATATCATGTTAAATTTTTTTTTGTGAAATAACAAAACACAAGTTACGAGGAACAAAGCTTGCATTACACCACCAATAGTACAAAATACAAGGAACACAACCAACGCAAAACAGTTTTGCAAGGTATTGGACAGTTACAAGATAAACCAAAAACAAACAGTGCTGGAACTGGATAACTCTAGTCACACCTCATTGCTTCAGGCCACACTTCACTGCTTCCAAACAGCCACACTTAACTACTTCCAAACAGACCTCCTGCCCGCAAATTCCTGCACCTTCAACAACTGCCCACAACCTCCTGCGACCTCCAAGGAGCTCATCAGCTTATAGCCGGCCTGTAAACTTCTCTGCCACCTCAAGAAAACAACCTGCAGGTATTACTTCAGTCACTCCAAAAAGAAGCTATAACAGTTTCTGCGACCTAGATAGAACACATGTTCAGGCCACAGGCATGTCAGCGACTTCAACCAAAGGAGACGTCACTCCAGATCGCCGGCTTCACCTTCACCGGCTTCACCTTGAGACCGCAAAATTTAACATCACCTTGCTCCAATTTAACCGCATCAACAAAGAACCTCACAAAATCAAACTACAGCTCTGGTTCTGCTACTGCACTTCAGATCGCCAAAGCTGAAGCTCACTTGTTTTGCTACTCCGCTTCAGACCGCCACCTTCCTCCTACAATTTGCAACTTCAGCAAACCGCACTACTGCATATGAGGCCCTACCTCCGCGGAGACTTCCTGCAAGAGTCTGCACCATTGCAACTGGCTCAAACCAAAGAAGAACGGAGGACAACCGCTACCTCAACACCAAGCCTCCTGTAGCCACCAGCCCGCTACTAAGTTGTGGCCAGACAAACAAAGAGCGCAAAAACACCCCAAAGTCTAGCTTCTAATATCTGAACCGGAAGCGGGCTTGGGGAACAGCTCTCAAACACCAGAGCAGCGGATCCAGTCAACACGGCAAACACTGGATCCTTCAAATAACTTTAATTTCAACAACAACCACTACAACAACAACTTGGTGTGAGACGAGACCTCTGAGATGTGTCAGATCTCTTGTTTGGCTTTCTCAGTTGTTGACCCTTACTTCAGTGGGCCAATAACCTCTCCTCGTACATCAAGTCCTCCCAAACTCTAAATCCAAGTTCTTGAGTTCAACAAATATAATTAAAATGCTACTCAATTCTAATTCCAACAAAAAAATGAAGATAGATTTATTCATATTTCAATTCCATTTCATGGCGCCTAAGAGGGCCCTTAATGCTAAAAAGGAGTTAATGACCGCCACATGCATAATTAAGCTTTCTTTACATAATACAACAAAAAAACATGCCTAAAACTCATTTCATCACTTGTAAACCGTAAAAATAATAATGAATTCATGAAATTATTCAGTGAAAAACAAAAAATCATCACCGCTAATTTATAATTGAACACAACAAATATTAAAATTAGAAGCAGGGATTATAATAATTACCATAAAAGCAACAGTATGTCTGTATCTAACCACATCCCATCTCTTTTTTTCTAAAGATTGCCATTTTCCTTGGTATTTTTATATAAAAAAATAGTTTTCATTTACAGACAATATGTGCAAGCAAGTGAAGAAATACAAATGCTTTGTCGTCTCAATAGAGCAAATATCTGATTGATATTAAACTTCGCATATTCTTGTTTGTAACAAAAGATGGTGAAAACTAGAGAGAGAGGGGGAGGGAGGGAGAGAGAGAGAGGGCGAGAATCACTTTCTATCTCTAATACTAACTAATGTTCTTCCTCAACGCACAGCAGGAAGAGCACTTTCCATCTTCTGCAGAAGCTAATTTCCATAGTAATAGCATCTAGTTTAGAAAGCAGAATTTCTTCTTCTGCACATAAAATCCATGGCATCCATCCATTAACATAATATGCAAAGACAAAAGTTAGCAAATACGCTAATTGGACGAGCAAACCCTAGCATGAATGGAAGTTATTCAAGCAAACCCTAGCATAATATGCAAAGTTTACCACCTCTGGATGAACCGAGGGAAAAAATGGTTCATAAAATGGAGCCCAAATAAATGGGATCAGGCGAGCAAGGATGAAGATAATAATAAAATATGAGAAAAGATTGTTGATGATGATGGCATGTGTCACAGAGAGATGATTTGTGGTTGGTAAATGTGGAAATAAAGATGATTTTAGTGACATTCATGAAGTTAATTACCAATATGATAGTCTATGTACTCCTGTAAATAACAAAAATTGAATGCAAATTATGTAAATAGACAGATATGTATAGATAGTTCCTCTACTAACCCGGAACTTAGCTTCTTCCTGACGGTCAATGTACTCCAACAATTCCTCTTGCCTTATTAGAGCTTGATGCAGAGCCTATTCAAGCGTGTTGAAACATATGAGATACAACTAAAAGAGGCGCAAAGCAAAAATAATGACATTAATGAATCTAATTACATCTGAATCAACATGAAACATTCCCAACACTCGATCATCGAGATATTCTCCTCTTGGTAGAATGTTATACACCTTCACTGTGCTTCAACTAGAGCATCGAGTTAGGTTTGTAAAGATGAGACTTCGTGGCTAGGCTCCATTATTCAGGAGCCCTTTGTCACCACTTACATATTCCGATCCAAGCTCTGTATTGAGATAAATATGGAGTAGATTCCTCAATGCTCATAGAATATGTCGAGCAGGCATTTCAGTTCACCATTCAGTATGCGACACAGTACTTGACAAAAAGGATGCTCATTTGAAGTTGATACTTGGACGGTGTGCAAGAAACTACATTGATTCTCACATGGCTTGCACCCAAAGTATAATACTCTTCATTCATCGGAGATGAATGCTTCTTAGTTGTATATGATAGATGGGGATCAATTGCATCACTCAGAACACACAAATATGCAGAGGTGCAAATAAAAAACAGTGAACCACCTAACCAAACCGAGCTGCATCATCCAATTTGGTTCGGTTTTCGTAGGCGACGGTTCGGATACGGTTTCAAATTTTGAAAAACCGCACAGTGCATTTCGGTCCATGGTTTTAAATACTAAACCAAACCATACCACAACGAACCATATATATTACAATATATCTTTTTTTAATATCTATAATATCATACACTTTTATATAATTGCTTTAAATTTATTTCTTATTAAATATTCTAATACAAATAAAAGATATTATTTATAGTACTCAAAATTTATGTTTTTAATGCTAACCACTTTTTCCCGTTTTCAATGTCTGCATTAGGGTATCGGGAGGGAGATTGTGACAGTTATGTACGATAAATATCTTCTCTAAAATTATTCTCCAGTTTTTTAAACCACCGAAACCGAACCAAACAATTCAGATGGTTTGCACTGTTTTGTTTAGTTCCTGGTTTCTAGAACATGGTAGTGGTGGTTTAGTTGGCGGTTTTGCTCAAACACTGAACCAAATCGAATCGTTACACCCCTACACATCTGGATGCGCTCAGGGTTAATCCTTGCTACTGACAGTTATAAGATCATACAAACGATTGGAGCAGTTGGATGTGACCAATGCATTTTTTTCATATTTTTTTTGTATTTTCTTGAGCTATATTTCTATTTGCTGAGTGAGATGGCAGGGAAGATATGATCGTCCATCACATTTTACCTAGAATTCAGATGTTATCAAATATGATGTTCCCTAGGTTTTGAAGAATCAAAGGTTTTGATTAAATTTCAGAATCGCATATCCCATGAAATTGGTGTCAAGGCCGATCTTCTCTCCATGGCGCCGATGCAAAAAACTTATAACCACCCCGCTCTCTCGGTGCCGATTATGTGAGATTCCACCATCACTTGTCTCCTTCAGTTGATACAACTGCTCATACGCTACAACCGACCTAACCAAGCTATTCCTTCAGTCACAACATCCAGCAAACATTTGTTGCAACATCCATGCTCCCCATCACCTCACTCTGCATCCAGTTTCCAGCCACAACGTCGTTGCCCCCTTACTCCAACGACAACAACCCCCACACATCCCTCCTCAGACCAAGTTATCACCTCTTGGTTTCACACCGACCATCGGGATCACCCCCCCCCCACACAAAAACTACCCGTCTCCAACCAAAATCCGTACACCTATAAACCCTATAATTTTCATTCACCTACGAATTGCGCATTCAAACCCACACGACGCTCCAATTACCAACTAAATTCATCAACCAGACACATTCCGGATCTGCTCAGATCACTTGGTGAGTCTTTGCATTTAGTTTCATTTCCTTAGCATTGTATAAAAAAGTCAATATTCATTTTGGGATTATCAACTTAATGTTTTTCTCTTTATATTGCAAATACTCGTAAGATTTATTATCCTTATATATAATTTTTGTGCAAACACAGAATTGCTACATGTTAGTTATGCTTGAATTATTTGTAACCACATGTGGTTAAGTGTGTGAGTCTTGAAATTTTTTTTTTGAGTCTTGAATATTTTGCCAACTAATTGTTTCAGGTATTATTTGCATCTTAACTCATTTAATTGCAATGAATTAGTGCTAGTTTAGTTGTTAATTTTGTTCATTGATTGCATTTAGACATTTTGATATAGTTTAGTCAGCGTCTATCCCTATAGTTTTTCCCAACTCACTTACAAATAGCAAAAATCACAATTATTCACGAGACAAATAGAACTCCTGAGGGTATCCCAAATACGTTTAACAGGTGGATGCTATTATTTAGTACTTCAAATTGCACTTCATTTCAGCTCCTGAGGGTATCCCAAATACGTTTAACAGGTGGATGCTATTATTTAGTACGTCAAATTGCACTTCATTTCAGCTCAGTTATACAGGAAAAAGCTATGCACTCGAGATATTGTCTTTTTTGGCATAACAAACCTCATGGTTCTTACCTCTTTGCACAACATCTAAAAGAGTCACCGTTTCTTGAAGAGTTCCTACCAAAATTTCAACTATTACATTCTAAAATACCTCAATATTAAGAATTTATAATACCTTTTTGGTAGCAATAAGTTCAGCTTCTAATGCATCAACACGGTATACAGCGGCATTGAGCAGTTCTTCCTTCTCATGAGGCATTTTTGATGGCTTCGATTGAAGAACATCGATCTTTTCTTCAAGTTCATCGAGCCTATTTAAAACAGATGAAAGGAGGTCTGTATCTATAGATCTTGGAG
Source organism: Platanthera guangdongensis (assembly GCA_039583875.1). Classification (NCBI taxonomy): domain Eukaryota; kingdom Viridiplantae; phylum Streptophyta; class Magnoliopsida; order Asparagales; family Orchidaceae; genus Platanthera; species Platanthera guangdongensis. Next base: position 43,277 of record CM077154.1, on the reverse strand, counting down.
CAGGTGATGCCGATCGGAACTCATCTTTTGAGGTAGAATCTAGAAATAATGCAGCATCATGCCAATCCAGTTCAGGAGTTTCTTCCCGAGGCTGTTTCACAATAAGTTTGGTGACCATAAACAATAATGTATATATGGTCACAACATATGCAAATATCTGCTTTCTAATTCCTTCAAAACATTTCTTTATATCAACTAGAAGATATGAACCTGTAGCAAGAGGAAAATTGTCACATTTTTTTGCAAGCTTATTGGATAGACAAATGGATTGAAAACTGCACGGGAATAGGAAAAATTCAAGAGCAATGGCCCCATTATGTTAAGAGGTAGGGGTAATAAGTACGTGTGATGTTCAATACTTGCTTGAATTATTGAACTCGCAATTGACTCAATATCCGAAAGCACACAACCATACACACACAAATAAATAAATAAATATCTATACTATCTTAAAAAGATTTATGGTGGTTTGCCAATAGCGTGAGTTCGAAAATAGGGGAAAATAGGTGGCCGTCGGATTTCAGTGTTTTGATCCCGAACCGTTGGATTTGGGGCTGCAAATATCAGATTGGGTCACCCAATAAAAAAAATCCCCAAAAAACTCTCTTACTCTCTCTCCTCAAACCCGATAACAACATTCCGCTCGCCCCAGAGTTCGGTCTTCTCCGCCGCCGCCGGCGGCCTGACCGGAGACCTCCGACGGGTTCGCCGGGAGCAGGCGAACCCTCCGGCGGTATTCTGGCGGCGCTCCGGCGGGGCCACCGCCGGCAGTGGCCCTGACCGTGAGGCCCAGATCTGGGCCTCACGGTCAGGGCCACCGCCGGCGGTGGCCCCGCCGGAGCGCCGCCGGAATACCGCCGGAGGGTTCGCCTGCTCCCGGCGAACCCACCGGAGGTCTCCGGTCAGGCCTTCGGCGGCGGGGCGGTGGAGATGAACGGGAGTTGCGTTAATTACGCAGCTCACGGTCTTCTTCGCCGCCGCCGGCGGAGACCTCCGGTGGGTTCGCCTCCTCCCGGCAAACCCGTCGGGCGTCTCCAGTCAGGCCGCCGGTGGCTCCGCCGCCGGCGGTGAAGAAGATCGTGTATTTCAGTTGAAAGAAATAGTGTCTAACCACCTAGAGGGGGGGTGAATAGATGTCATTTTTCTTTTTAATTTTAAGGCAGAAATATTGTACAGTAAATGCAATTCTACATCTATCACAACACAGCATCCACAGAAACTAACATTCACAGAGTGCACACAGATTTTTATAGTGGTTCCCCAAGGTCTGGGTACATCCAGTTTCCCCCTTCGCCTATCTAGTAGTGTACTAGATTCGGCCTAACTTCTCCACTTCTTCTCAGATCCTCAGATCTTACAACTCAGAACCCCAAACAGGTTCCTACAACTCAGAGTGTCCCCACTCCTACAACTCAGGCACAAAGCCTTACCACTCAGTCTTCATCAAGACCTACACTCGGGCTAAACAGCCCTACCTCAGCCTTCAATCAAGGCCTACACTCAGAGAATAGAATCTCCTACACTCAGGCACAAAAGCCCTACCTCAGCCTTTATAGTTTAGGCTTACAACTCAGATCTCTTAGGATCCTACAAGAATTTAATAATACAAGGTAATTAACCACAACTCTGACTGAGAAAGATGAGTTGACTGACTTCTTGATGAGTTCTTGGAAGAACTTGACAGAGATCAACCACTATTGCCTTTCTTCAAATCTTCTTGAATTAGAACACATTAGGGTTGAATCTCCTGTGCAGATGATCTTCAATCAACTGTTGTCTTGAGATTCAGATCTCAATCTGAATCTTACTTTGCAGCCCGGTTCAGCAGCTGCTCTTCTTAGTAGGAGCTCTCTCTCTCCAACTTCTTAGATCTTCTGTTGAAGGTCTTCTATGTGTTGTTAGATCTCTTTATTAATTGTTGTCAATCTGTTAATCTTATCTTCTGTTGAAGGAGAAAAGTCTTTAAATAGTTTTCCTTCAAGGTAACCGGCTGATCCGGTTTCTAACAACTTTCTGACGGCTCTGACAGTTGCAGTTGACCGGTTGAAATGACAGCTGCCAAGTCATCCAGTCACTTCTTGAAATCTCTGTCACTGTCTGAAAATGTCGAGACAGATAGTCTTTATGTGTCGACACAAATAGACTAAGTGTCGACACAAGTAGACTAAGTGTCGACACTAGCCTTCATGGTGTCGACACAACTCCTTATGTTGTTGTAACAGCTTCTCGACACTGCTTCTTCAGAATGTGTCGACACTGATTCTGTGTGTCGACACAAGCCTTCTGTTGAATGTGTCGACACTGATTCTGTGTGTCGACACAAGTACTTCTTCTTTAATACTTAGTTGAAATCTGCTGTGTGTCGACACAACTCCTTTGTGTCGACACATCTTCTTGTGTTGAAACTTGCTAAGTGTCGACACATCTCCTTTGTGTCGATATATGGCTTCATGTGTTGAAACTTTGCTGAGTGTCGACACATCTCCTTTGTGTCGACACATACCTTCATGTATTGAAACTTTGCTAAGTGTCGACACATCTCCTTTGTGTCGACACAAGTACTTTAACTTTGCTGAAGTTTGCTGAGTGTCGACACAGCCTCATGGTGTCGACACTTTTGCTGTCGACAAAGTTTCTCTGGGTGTCGACACTGCCTCTAAGTGTCGACACTGATTCTGTAGACAATTCTTCACTGTGTGTCGACACTGATTGTATGTGTCGACACTTTTCTTCTGGTGTCGACTCTGCCTTCCTGGTGTCGACATAAATACTCCAAGTGTCGACACAGCTTCTCTGGGTGTCGACACAAGCCTTCATAAGTGTCGACACTTCACCTCCAGGTGTCGACACATGGACTTAGAAACTTTTATGTTTTTCCTGCAATTACTTAACCTGCACATATAAACTCAAAGCATATCAAATACACCTTGATGTATATCATTGAGTAGGGTGAGGCATCTTCAAATCAGGTACATGTATTCCAATGTACCCAACATCAGTATTTTTAAAAAATTAATTTTCTTAATTTAAAATGAAAATTTTAATGAAAACTTATGTTTTAGTAATTAATTTTTTATACATAAAAGGTGTCACGGTGTCGCGGGCGGGTGGAGCCGCCGCAAGCCAGGTACTGTCGCGCGGAACCGTAAGGCCAAAGGTGGGCGAAGCCCACCGGGGGGGGGGGGGGGGGGCGACGCCGGGGTACTGTCGTCAGGGGGCCGGCGAAGCCCGCCGTCGGTGGCCGGGTACTGTGGTGCGTGGCCATCGTATATATATATATATTACCAATCATGCACGGGGCTACATGCTCGTACTATCGTACATGATTGATCTTGGTTGCGAACGAGTTCTGCCCGCCCATGGAAGCTTTGGGTGCGCGCATATTCTGCCTGTGCGCACCTAAAATAGAGGTCCACATACTCCGCTCATGCAACTAATTTGATAAAGGAAGCAAAAAAATTGTTTTACGACATTATTTTAAAAATAAAAATGAGGAATAAAAAAGCCTCCAAAAGTAAATATAAAGCACGCACTCTCTCTCACTTGGTTTCCTATCTCTCCGAGGCCCTAGCTATTTGAGTAGGTTTAAGAAATCCAGGAAAAATGTTTCCACTCCCACCCTCTTCCTCTCTTCTTGGATGCTTTTGATGGTATTATATGAACTTTGAAGACAGTGAACGCTTTTAAAGAGCTTCCTTTAATGTTGTGTGTGCACACACTGATATATATATATATATATGATAAATGCTCACATACACATGCTGCAATCATCATCCCGGCCTGACCATGTGTTGTGTTGATTAAGTCCCAATGTGAGATGCCACTGTACGTTTTTTGTACTATTGTGTGTGAATCAAAATAAGTCTTGCGTCAGGTATACAAGGCTATCCTGGATTCTTGGGTACTGCGAAAGTCCTTCTCCCACTACACCATTCACTAATTGATTAAGTTATATGTCTGGGTTCTAGTAACATGCATAAAATTTAAATCAAGTTTATGTACATATTTAACACCCAAATCACCTTATTTACTTATATACCATTGATTTCCATTAATTATATCAAAAACTCAGCTCGTGCAACTTGCGGTTAATTCACACTAATACATGGGCACGTGATCCCCACCTGCATGTTTTTTCTATTCCTCTTTCTTTCCAAATTTAAAAGATGTAAAAAAGGGAAATATGAATTATTTTGGCATTAAATATTACATATGGACCACTAAAATTATCACTATTTACAAATGGAACCCTTAAAATAATCCGGTATACATCTTTCGCACAAAAAATGATATTTTAAAAGAGTTTTAGCTTTGACATAGGTTTAGATTGTTAAATTTTCTCAACGTGGTCAGCAAGATAGCCCAAACGCCAAATTAATATCTTCGGAACTACCCAGTTCGCACGTTGAACCAGCGGAAACCAAGGACTAGAGGAACAAAGGTAAATCCCAACAAACAATGGAAGCACAAGCAGGTCTATTATTCATTCACTTCTTTACAATGCGAGGCATACATAGCGAGACATGATTTCGCTAGTATAACAGCTGAAAAACAGAAGCACCAAAAACAAGTCGGGCGGACAGAACCCGAGTCCGCCGAGACCGCGAGGTCGCCGAGGTCGCCGAAGCCGCCCGAACTATGCTGCAATCCGCCAAATACCACGGAGTCCGCCGAAGCCGCGAGGCCGCGCGGACACACCGTTATTCGCTTTCTGCTGAACCCGAACTGAGGAACACCCCTACCCGCCTGAAGCCGGCGGACAGGTTATTGAAGCTGGCAAAGATGAAACAGAACTGACAAGCCGCAGAGCGACCTCCTGCTGAGTCCGCAGAGACCGCACACTTCCAAGCACTTGACCGAAGTCACAGCCAAACTCCTGGCTCCTTGAAGTTATCCGCGCGACCTGCACACAGCAAACCGTCAGCCTGAAACAATCCGTGCGGACTGGCAAACACAGACCGCACACTTCGCACACCCCAACTTACTGTTCACTCAAGTTACTGTAGATGTGCCAGGGGGGTCCTATTTATAGGCCGGGTGAGGAGTGTGGTCACCGCCCAAGAGATAGCGACACCGCCCCAGCTCGCGCGAATACAAACCACCGTCCGCTGAGTCCGCGTGGACTTAGCCGGTCACCAAGGAAAACTGCCAGGAGCAAGGCAACCAATGACGAACCCTCTCCAGTCCGCCTAAGCTAAGCGGACAAGGCATCAGCCCGCAAAGCTCCAACCGCTTCAGGACAGCAAACCCCCTTCAATGGCTGTCCGCACCAACCCGAGGCAGTCAGCAAGACACACACCTCAATCCGCCACAAGTCCACGACCAAAGGCAGCTAAAGACAGACCGCCCGGTCACAGCGGACTCGGCGGATACGGCGGACACACTGAACTTGGCACCAAGTGTGACCAAGCCCAAAACCATAAGGGGCTAATGCGAGCTTGGCGGACGCAAAACTTCAGTCCGCCAAAACACCACAGCGCAGACCGCCACAGTCTGCGAGCTCCTCGCACTCCTGCCCTATCACAGCGATCTAATCCCGGACTCCAAAACCAGGCCGCCACAACGATCTCCACAGCAACTCCCTGCTGTGCCACCAGAGCTCGACAAGGCCTCAGCCAAGCTCTAAGCTTAGTCCGCAACAGCCAATACCGCGGACACATCAGTCCGCAAGCTTCCCGCGGACAAGAGCCAACCCGCCTTTCAGCACAAGCTTGCATCCGCGACCACTGAGCAAAGCACCAGTCCGCAAGCCTCTCTATCCGCAGATACCAGGCCGCACCAAACCGCGGACTCCATGCAACAACCCGCTCAGAACACAGCCGGCTTCCACCAGACTTTTCACCAGGCCGCAAACCTCAGTCCGCCCAGTCCGCCCAGTCCGCCAAGGCTGTCCGCCACAGGCCGCGCGGCCTGTCCCGTCACCCACTTCCACTTCACAAATTTCAACACTCCCCCTTGAAGTGAGAAGTGGTGACCAAGCTCATCAAGTTGCGCAAGCGTTCAAAGGGCCCCTTCGACAGTGGCTTCGTGAAGATGTCAGCAAGATTATCCTCACTCCGAACATGCCCGACCAGCAGAGACCCCTCCAACACCTTTTCCCTGATGAAGTGGTGATCAATCTCTATATGCTTGGTCCTGGCGTGACACACTGGATTGTTTACCAGTTTGAGAGCACTCTCATTGTCACCCCGGAGTAAAGTAGGCCCTTGCACTTCTTCATGAACATCCTCTATAAGCCTCCTCAACCAAACGGCTTCCCGAGCAGCCAAGGCCGAAGCCTTATACTTCGCCTCCGTGGTTGAAACCGACACCGAGTCCTGCTTCTTGCTACACCACGAGATGCTAGCTGAACCGCAAGTGAACACATAACCTGAAGTAGACCTTCGATCATCCGAATCACCGCCATAGTCAGCATCCGTGTACCCGAGCAACGCAACCTCCGCGTCCCTTCTATAGAGGAGTCCCATGTCAGAAGAAGCCTTGACATACTTCAGAATTCCCTTCGCCGCCACTAGATGAGATTGCCTTGGTTCAGCCATATACCGACTTACTCGGCCAACAGCATAAGCGATATCCGGCCTTGTAATCGTCAGGTAAATCAAGCTCCCAACAAGAGCCCTGAACACCAAGGGATCATAAAGAACCCTTCCCTCATCCCGTCGAAGCTTCAGCCCAGATTCCAGTGGAGTAGAGCACTTCTTCCCTTCGCCCATGCCAAACCGCTTCACAATGCGATCAGCATACCCTTTCTGGCTAATGAGAACCCCGCATTCCTTCCTCTCCACTTCCAGACCAAGAAAGTGATACAACTCTCCCAAGTCTTTCATCTCGAAGCGTATAGCAAGCTCTGCCCTGAGCCTTGCTACTTCCTCCTCCGAGTTCCCTGTGATGATCATGTCATCCACATACAGCAGGACTAAGACTCGTAGCTCTCCCTTCTTCTTGACGAACAAGCTTGAATCCGAGTTAGAATCCAGGTATCCACAGAATTGCAAGTACTCTGCAATCTTCCCATACCACGCTCGAGGAGCTTGCTTCAACCCATAGAGAGCCTTCCTGAGTTTGCAGACATAGTCCGGATGCTTCTCAGAGACTAAACCAAGCGGCTGATCCATGAAGATTTCCTTGTCAATCTCTCCGTAAAGAAAGGCATTCTTCACATCGAGTTGCCACAACCTCCATCCCTTGCTAGCAGCCAAGGCAATCACCACTCTAACAGAAGTCATCTTCGCAACTGGACTGAATGTCTCCTCATAGTCTTCTCCATACTGCTGTGAGAATCCTCTAGCGACCAGGCGAGCCTTGAAACGATCAATGCTCCCATCAGCCTTCTTCTTCAACTTATACACCCACTTGCAAGTAACCGGAGTAACGTCATCAACCTTGGGCACAAGGTCCCAGGTTTCATTCTTCTTCAGAGCATCAATCTCTTCCTTCATGGCATCATCCCACTCCTTCACTCCAGTGGCCTCGTTGAAGTTTGCAGGCTCTCGCTCATCCAGAGGACCAGCAAAGAAGCAGGAGACAAAGCTCACTGCATTCTCATCACAGTACCGAGCTGGTGGCTTAACCACCATCTTCGATCTCCGAAGACACGGCTCCTTGCTCACGGCTTCCGTTGCTTCTTCGGGCTCCACTCCTACCTGGGGCAAGCATTGAGCAGTGCTCCCCCTGCTTCCTGAGCCACAAGGCTCAGCCTCGGAGTTCGAAGCAACAGGAGCTGCTGGTGAAACAGCAAGCTCCTCTTCCAAGCCTTCAGCAGCCTCCACCGGTGCTTCATCATCCTTGATACTTCCGGTTAGCTCCACCGAGCCACCTCCATATGACGTCAGCTCGTCGAAGACAACGTCTCTTGACACCACGAACTTCTTCGTCACAGGGTCCATGCACTTCCATCCCTTCTTCCGCTCATCATAGCCAACAAAGACAAGTTTCCTTGCCTTCGCATCCAGCTTTGTCCGTGAAGCATCCGGGACATGCACGTAGCAAGTTGAACCGAACACCCTAAGGTGTTCAACACTCGGCTTCTCCTTCAGCAACAGCTCAATAAGAGTCTTCATGTTGATAGGGCTGAGTGGCATCCGGTTGATAACATAAGCAGCACAAGACATTCCCTCCGCCCAAAAGGACCTTGGGATATCTTTCGCATGCAGCCAGCATTTGCAGGTTTCCGTCAAATGACGGATCTTCCGCTCCGCTACCCCATTCTGTTGTGGAGTGTGAGCACAAGTAAGCTCCTGTTGGATCCCGTGCTTCCTGCAGAAGTTAGAAAACTCGGAAGAGACAAACTCCCCCCCCCCCCCCCCCCGTTGTCAGTTCTAAACTTCTTAATCCGCAAGCCAAGCCGGCCTTCTACCAACTCCTTGAACTCCACGAACAACCGGAAGGCTTCCGACTTCTCATTTAAGAAGTACACCCAAGTATACCTTGAGTAGTCATCAACCAAGACAAGCATGTATCTGCTTCCACCAAGGCTGGCAGTAACCGTCGGTCCCATCAGGTCGCCATGAATACACTCCAATGGTCTCTTGCTCCTTGTTTGTGATTTATCAAATGGAAGGCGATGTGCCTTTCCATATTGACAGCCCGCACAAACATGTCCATCACCAAAGGAGGACAACTTCGGCAACCCCCTCACCAGACTTCTACTCGTCATTGCCTTTAGCTTGTCCATGCCAACATGCCTCAGCCTCTCATGCCAGATAGCCGCACTATCATTGGCCCTCATTCTATCAACATAAGCACTGGTGGAAAGAACATACAAGCTCTTCACCCTTCTCCCAACATGAGCAACATCAGCCTTCACCGCTGATACGTTGCGAAGGAACCTCACGTCTGTTGGCCCAAACAGAACGTGATACCCAGCGTCCACCGCATTGGTCACCGAGAAGAGGTTCTTCTTCATGCCCGGTACGTGATACACACTCCTTAACGTAAGTGGCCCCTGATCACTACCCAATGACACGACCCTCTCTTTCTCTACTGCATAAACAGTATTATCAGCAGTGATAATAGCTTCATTACCTGAGTAAGCCTGCATGGAGGTGAACATCGATTTGTCTCCGGTGAGGTGATGACCACACCCGGAGTCCACGATCCACTCGCCGTTGAAGTCCTCAGCAGACAAGGCCCGAACACAAGTGCCCGTCAAGAAAGCTCCGCCCCATTCTGCTTCTTCACTTCTCGAACAAGCTTCCTCCTTTCCCGCAGCATGTCCAGGCTGCAGTTTGACCTTGCAGTCCCGCTTGAAGTGCCCACGCTGATGACACCGGTAGCACTTCAGATTCTTCTTCCAGTCCTTAGGAGCATTGCTCCTCTCCGACGGATATGAAGTTGAAGTCTCCTTCTCAACAGCGGCCTGCACCTTCTTCTTCTTCCCTTCCCATCCTTTCTTCTTTCCTGAGAAGAGAGCTTCGCTGCCTTCCTGATTCAGGTTCACTCCAGTCATCTGCCTTGCTAAGCTCTCCTGCGAGGCAAGCAGATTCTCCAGCTCCAGCAACGACGGCTGAGTAGCCCATCCTTGAACAGATGTGACAAAGGCCACATACTCCTTCCGCAAGCCGCGGATAATGTGTCTTTTCATCTTTGCCTCAGAGATAGGCTCATCAGGATCCAGTGCCGACAGCTCAGCACACAAGCTCTTCATCTTTAAGAAGTACTTGGAAATGGAAAGGTCTCCCTGAGTTGCCATGGCCAACTCATTCTCTAGGAACTGAAGCCGCGCCACATTCTTCCTATTGAACAACTCATCAATGGTTGTCCAAATATCAGCAGCCGACTCACATCCAATGATGTGATCAAACAGTTCCGGAGACACAGCTCTCTTCAGAACGAACTCCGCCTTAGCATTTGTTCTTCTCCAGAGCCTCACCTGCTCAGCAGTACCGAAAGCAGCAGTGACTTCCTGCCTGTCGTCTCCACCAACGACATCCCACAGCTCCTCGCCAAGAAGATAACTCTTCATGCACGACTTCCACTTCTTAAAGTTAGTCGGCGTTAAGAGTTCAATGCCCAGACCTCTTGCTAAGCTCCCTTCCATTGCAACACCTGTTGGCAACCTTTCAGCAGCTCCGAGCAACAACACAGGTTGATCACCACTCAATCACTGAGTAACAACACTGGCTGACTTCCGCTCACGCAACTGAACCTCAGCAACCTCCCTCTGATACCATGTTAAATTTTCTCAACGTGGTCAGCAAGATAGCCCAAACGCCAAATTAATATCTTCGGAACTACCCAGTTCGCACGTTGAACCAGCGGAAACCAAGGACTAGAGGAACAAAGGTAAATCCCAACAAACAATGGAAGCACAAGCAGGTCTATTATTCATTCACTTCTTTACAATGCGAGGCATACATAGCGAGACATGATTTCGCTAGTATAACAGCTGAAAAACAGAAGCACCAAAAACAAGCCGGGCGGACAGAACCCGAGTCCGCCGAGATCGCGAGGTCGCCGAGGTCGCCGAAGCCGCCCGAACTATGCTGCAATCCGCCGAATACCACGGAGTCCGCCGAAGCCGCGAGGCCGCGCGGACACACCGTTATTCGCCTTCTGCTGAACCCGAACTGAGGAACACCCTACCCGCCTGAAGCCGGCGGACAGGTTATTGAAGCTGGCAAAGATGAAACAGAACTGACAAGCCGCAGAGCGACCTCCTGCTGAGTCCGCAGAGACCGCACACTTCCAAGCACTTGACCGAAGTCACAGCCAAACTCCTGGCTCCTTGAAGTTATCCGCGCGACCTGCACACAACAAACCGTCAGCCTGAAACAATCTGTGCGGACTGGCAAACACAGACCGCACACTTCGCACACCCCAACTTACTGTTCACTCAAGTTACTGTAGATGTGCCAGGGGGGTCCTATTTATAGGCCGGGTGAGGAGTGTGGTCACCGCCCAAGAGATAGCGACACCGCCCCAGCTCGCGCGAATACAAACCACCGTCCGCTGAGTCCGCGTGGACTTAGCCGGTCACCAAGGAAAACTGCCAGGAGCAAGGCAACCAATGACGAACCCTCTCCAGTCCGCCTAAGCTAAGCGGACAAGGCATCAGCCCGCAAAGCTCCAACCGCTTCAGGACAGCAAACCCCTTCAATGGCTGTCCGCACCAACCCGAGGCAGTCCGCAAGACACACACCTCAATCCGCCACAAGTCCACGACCAAAGGCAGCTAAAGACAGACCGCCCGGTCACAGCGGACTCGGCGGATACGGCGGACACACTGAACTTGGCACCAAGTGTGACCAAGCCCAAAACCATAAGGGGCTAATGCGAGCTTGGCGGACGCAAAACTTCAGTCCGCCAAAACACCACAGCGCAGACCGCCACAGTCTGCGAGCTCCTCGCACTCCTGCCCTATCACAGCGATCTAATCCCGGACTCCAAAACCAGGCCGCCACAACGATCTCCACAGCAACTCCCTGCTGTGCCACCAGAGCTCGACAAGGCCTCAGCCAAGCTCTAAGCTTAGTCCGCAACAGCCAATACCGCGGACACATCAGTCCGCAAGCTTCGCGCGGACAAGAGCCAACCCGCCTTTCAGCACAAGCTTGCATCCGCGACCACTGAGCAAAGCACCAGTCCGCAAGCCTCTCTATCCGCAGATACCAGGCCGCACCAAACCGCGGACTCCATGCAACAACCCGCTCAGAACACAGCCGGCTTCCACCAGACTTTTCACTAGGCCGCAAACCTCAGTCCGTCCAGTCCGCCCAGTCCGCCAAGGCTGTCCGCCACAGGCCGCGCGGCCTGTCCCGTCACCCACTTCCACTTCACAAATTTCAACATAGATTTGTATATAAATGAAAACAATTTTGAGTAACAAACAACAACAAAATCCCTAAATTTACAAAAATCGACCCAAATCCTCTTGAAATTCTACACAATAGATTACTGTTGACTTGGACAAGACTAGTTATTTCCATTTCCTGAGCCCTCCTTGCTCAAACAAAACTTGATATGACACGTTGGTGTCAGTGTGTGTGTGTGTGTATTCTAATGCATAATAAATTTAAATTCAAGTCAAATAGATGCATAAATATTTGTATATTATGTCTGAGTTCATACATCAATCGCATATCGAGCTAGCTCAGTATGTGATCCAAGCTTGGATTGCCTCAAGTTTTACCAATGCTGCTGACTTTGATACAAGTCAAAAGCCAATTCACTTCTCCAACAATCATTTATCAGGCCTACTTAGAGCATTTCAAAAAGTGCCACATATTTTTACAGTATTTTGTCTCAGCAGTCGTTAGTATACAAACCTTTCAATGCAAATTGACTCGTGCTTGAGTTCTCTCTCTTCCATCTTTCATCTGAAGCTTTGTCAATCCTCACAATTTTTTCATCTAACTGGGGGGAATCATAGGGAATGCTGCACTGCCCAATAATTTTTGACTGAAACAAGTAAAAGGATCTTATTATTCTCTACAAATTCATAACAAGAATGAACTCAAAAATCTTCAGAAGCTATTGGGAATGACTTTAATCTGATTGAATCACTGGAAATATCTAAACAATGTTATAGTTGCAATCTCTTCTCCAATGATGAATCCAAGAAGGAAGCTCTGTTGTGCAAGAGAACATATAGTGATGCTCACCACAAATTGTTTATTCAATTAGACATTGATGCACTACGTAATTGGCAAAATTTTACTATGTAGAAAGCATTCGGAGATGATTATTATACAAGTAGAATTCTTAAAATCTGAAAATACAACAAAAAGTTCTTCATAGATTCACTTTTATAATGTTATGTTAACTTATTTTCTGGTTCACTGGCACAGCATGGAGAAATCAATATAATCAGATGCAATGAATAATTATAAGCATAATAACAAAATTCTGTTTGACATTATTACTGGATACTTTTTCTTCAATATTCAAGTCTTCATGGTACAAACATATAAAGAAAGGCTCAGCCATGAGCATTTTCTGTCACGCATGCGAGTATCATGTGAACATATATCATATTCCGTAATGGGTGTATTAGTCTAGTTAGACCACTATGAACTAGTAGGAGCACTTTGGTAATTGTGTGGGTTGCATCCCTAAATAAAAAAGGGGCATGTATGTGTTTTCATCTATTGATTTCAAGGGTTTGGGATCTCCAAAGTGAGACGAGTTTGTTAAAAAGGTTGAAGTAGGAAGTGGGCAGTCTGAATGTGCAGACCACGCAGACTGCAGAGACCGCGCAGGACGTACGGCTTGGATCACAGATCGCGTGGCTATTGACCATTTGAAGACCATGCGGTCTGACTTGGCTGTCCGCATAACTGAGCGGTTTGATGGTGCTAACCGCCCATGCGGTCTGGTTTTGGCAGTCCGCATAGTTGTGCGGTCTGATATTGCTAACCGCCTTTATGTTGGTGGTTTTCCTTTCACCTTCAACGGTGACCGCATCCCCCTCCCCGCCTATAAATAGGGGTCTTGGCCGCGTCATTCATAACTGGAACTGTGAGAAGTCTAGTTTGAAGCTTGGGGTTAAATTTTCCTAACCGCGCGACAAGGAGAAGTCACTTGTGTTGTGTTTGCAGGCTGTGCAACTAGCATTGAGCGACTAGGCGACAAGTTCTGGTGGTTAAGTCAGTGGAGTCCCAGTGCGGATTAGCAGACAGTAGTGGCAGTTAATCAGCAGGTCGCGGTTTGGGTGACTAGAGCAGTTTTCTTCCTTGGCAGTTCGCAAGCAGTTCTCAATAAAGTCAGTTCGTCGGTCTATGCGGATTGACTGGTTTTCAGTTCAGTAGAGCAGTGTCAGTTCGCATGGCATTTGCGGTTAGACAACTTCAGCGGTCAGGCGATCTTAGGTGCGGACAGGCGGTTATCCAGCAGTTTCCAATAGGGCAGTCCGCCCTACTTCGCGCTAGAGTTGCGGGCAGGCGGCTAGGCGGTCTCAGTGTTCAGTCCACCAGTTTTGTACTTGTCTATTTTTTTCTTGAATTTAATCGGGTGCATTGCGAAATCATGCCTCGCAATGTATGTCTCGCCTTGTAAAGTTGAAAATAATACAAGTATTGTTCTTGCATCTTCTCTTTACTAGTGGTTTACTTCACTTGGTTGGTTGAGAGTGATTCTGCGACCTCCATTCTATAAAATTTTACAGAGTTTCCCTCAAGAACTTGGGCACTCACCTCGCGAGATGTACCTGCATTTCATGTTATATTGCAATCTTCCATTTTCGTCCATAGCAACGTAGAATTAACTTCTCTCATAAACTTTTTTATTGTTTTTTAAGGAAATATAAACATTTTCATTAAATAAATATATATACATATGGCGAGGGAGGTTTTTTTATTTTGAGCCGTCTCAAGAAAATCTTGAGTTCTCTCAAAATCCAAACCTTTCAGGTTCAATGCGACTTCAATAATATCCCTAACTGTAATCACACTATGCAGTCACAAAGTGTCTCTCTACACTGGTTGCATTGGGTCTGTCAACAAACCCAACGATGACCAATGTTGGAAGAATTCATCCTCCATTATGACACCTGACAATCCAACAAGGCATTCGAGGGTCTATGTCATGCACACCAAGATTGCTAGTTGACAAATACATTGAAACATTTGGAATTGGGTAACAACATTCACGGTCTTGCTGCAACACAATCCATGAGTTACTTTGTGCATGCATTCCAAACTTATATCTAACGTCTTCACATTCGTAATCCACCACCCTCTCCCTTGCAATGCAACATTGATCATTGATCCACAATGATTGATCCCCTGATTTGAGCACTCCAATCCTACACCTTCCCAACATTGTTCCTTCCTCACTCCACCCAAAGATTCATTGTTGACCTTCCACCACCCTCCATTTGAAAACCCACGAGCGCCTCCTCGATCAATTCCACTCATATGTGTCCTTCAGATACACTTGCCCCAAAACTAAACAACCAACCCCATTGATTGTCCCATTGTGAGTACCTCGAACTAGAGGTGCAAATAAAACCCAGGCCCGGTAGCCTGACATGGGTCTGAGCTCGGTTAGGCCCGGGACGAAGGCCCACATCAATCATTGTGGGATCAATCATTGTGGAGCCCGACACAGGCCGGGCCCAGGCCTGCCCCAGCACCAGGCTTTAGCCTGGTGCCCAATTTGGAAAGGGCAACGCCCAACTATATAATATAGTTGGGCACATGACCAACTATCAATCTGGGCAGGCCACCCAACTATAACGTTGGGCGGCCTCTGACTGTTTGGCATAGGCTCGCCAAACTCGGACCCGGTCTGGCAGACTCTAAATTATTAGGGTCGATAATGTGAAAGAATACATGAGAAAGCAATTCTTATCTTTCAGCAACTCGAATGGTATTATTCATCAGCCATTGACACTCGGTGAAAACATTTCCAAAAACTCTTATTGGTTTGTTATCTTCTTCGTCTTCCAAATTCCTATGAGATGACAGACCAACAAATCTTGGCAAACCTGATACTCCCCCCTTGGATGTCACCGTCGCTCGCATCTATGTTGTTACGAACTTTCTCCAGCAGCCTCCGATTATGTCCCCTACACCCTCTGAAACTTTTGCTCATTCATTCGCTTGTGGAGCTCAACATGGTCATGACGGGCACACCGGGGGTCATAGGGGACCCTGACCTCTTTGCTCTCACTGTGGACGGCTTGGTCACTTTGTTGAGAAATACTTTGTGAATCATCCTCATCTCCGTCCTTTGGCCCATGCCAGTACACTACGCCTGAATCCTGTGCCTCACCGTCCACCTTGCCACCATAGTCCGCCCGCTAGTTCTCTTCAACGGATATTAAAGCTCTTATCAATACCTCCAAGAAATCTACCTCCATTGTCACATCTTCAAATAGTGGGCATGTTACTATTTGGATAAGTGGCTCATCGACTCCGGTGCCACCAATCATATGGTCGAGAACTTTACCCTATTTTTTCGCCTTGAGAAGCATAACCAGTTACTATCGGTCTTTGTGGCGGGTGGATCTCCTACTCTAGTCTGTGAATCTAGAGTTGTGACTACCACATCTCTTTTCTAGTTGGACGACACTCAATTCATCTCAAATTTTCTTTGCAATTTATTGTCTGTCAATGCTCTTTCACGACAATTTCAATGTTATGTCGTCTCATTTTCTCCTACTGTTTATTATTTTCAAAATTTTCACTCACAAAGGACGATTGCAATTGAGACTGAATGCGGCGGTCTCTACTACCTTGACGATTTTCCCATTTTCACTGCACTTGCTGTCTCCGCTTCTTTGTTCCAGTGGCATCATCATCTTGGTTGTCTGTTGTTGCGTCTCCTTCACCAGCTATTAACATCTTTCAAGACCGCCTCCACTTTAAAATGTGAAGCTTGCCAACATGGCAAGCATCATCATACTACTTTCTCTATTAAACATTATACAAGCTCTGTTCGCCCTTTTAACTTGTTCATTCAAAAATTTGGGGTCCTAGCCTCACCGAGCCTGTTGCTGGAGGCAGTTTGTACTTTATAAATTTTATTAATAATTTCTCTAGATGTACTTGGCTGCATCTTTTGAAGGAATGCTCTAAAAAATTTATGTGAGCAAAATTTTATAAATAAAATCCCCCACTCTTTTTGTCTTGCCGCTCAAAGTTATTTGAGACAATAATGTGAAGAAAAATAGGAGCCTAGTGCCTGATTTGTAAAGGACAGCGCCCAACTATATAATATAGTTGGGCACATGCCCAACTATCAATCTGGGAAGACCACCCAACAATAACGTTGGGCGGCCTCTGACTGTCTAGCATGAGCTCGCCAAACCCGGGCCTGGTCTTGCAGGCTCTAAATTATTCAGGCAGATAATGGAAAAGAATACATGAGCCAACAATTTTTATCTTACAGCACCTCGAATGGTATTGTTTATCAAGCAGTGCCACTCAGCGGAAACATTTCCAAGAACTCCTAGTGGTTTGTTATCTTTTTCGTCTTCCAGATTCTTATGAGATGATTGACCAACAAATCTTGGCAAGCCTGACACTCCCCCTCCTTGGATGTCATTGTCACTCGCATCTCTGCTATTACGAACCTTCTCCAGCGGCCTTCGATCATGTCCCCTTTGTACTCCAAAAATGTTGCTCACGCAATTGCTTGCAGAGCTCAATGTGGTCATGGAGGGCACACCGAGGGTCATCGCCCATCGGGGACCCCGACCTCTTTGCTCTTATCGTGGACGGCTTGGTCATTTTGTCGAGAAATGCTTTGTGAATCATCCTTACCTCCGTCCTTAGGCTCATGTCAGTACACTGCGCTTGGGCCTTCTGCCTCGTCGTCCACCCCGCTACCATAATCTGGTCGTTAGTTCTCTGCAATGGATATTAAAGTTATCATCAATGCCTCCATTGTCACTTCTTCAAGTAGCAGGCATGTTACAACTTAGGGTAAGTGGCTCATCAACTTTGGTGTCATTAATCATATGATTGAGAACTCTAACCTCTTTTCTCTCATCGAGAAGCATAACTAGTTACCACTGGTCTTTGTGGCTAGCGGCTCTCTTGTTCTAGTCTGTGAATCTGGAGTTGCGACTACCACCACTCTTCTCCAGTTGGACGACACTCTATTTGTCCCAAATTTTCTTTGTAATTTGTTGTCTTTCAATGCTCTTTCATGACAATTTCAATGTTTTGTTTCATTTTCTCCTACTATTTATTATTTTCAAAACCTTCACTCGCAAAGGACGATTGTTATTGAGACTGAACGCGGCGGTCTCTACTACCTTGACGATTTTCCAATTTTCAATATATTTTCCCTCTCCACGTCTTTGTTCCAGTGGTATCATCATCTTGGTTGTTCGTTGTTGTGTCTCCTTCACCAGCTCCTAACATCTTTCAAGATAAACTTCACTTTAGAATATGAAGCTTGTCAACATATCAAGCATCATCGTACTACTTTCTCGGTTAAACATAGTACAAGCTATGTTCATCTTTTAATTTGTTCATTTAGACATCTGGGATCCTAGTCTCACCAAATCTATTGGTGGAGGTAATCTGTACTTTGTAACTTTTATTGAAAAGTTTTCTAGATGTACTTGAGTGTATCTTTTGAAGGAATGCTTTAAAAAATTTCTGCGTACTCAAAATTTTATAATAAAATCCCCACTCAGTTCGGTATATCGCCCAAAATTATTCGGGCAAATAATGTGAAGGAATACAGGAGCCAAGAACTCTTATCTTTTAGCACATCCAATGATTAATAAAAAGGGGTGACAAAAAAGAAAATTGCCATCTCCTCGATGTTACTTGGACACCCCTGTATGGCTGTATCAAATGAATATTCTTCGTTCCTATTAAGATCAAGTGATTCTTATCCTTGTTTTCTCATTAAATGTTTACCTTCTTCTACCTTTCAGGGTAAGACCCCTTTCTGTCTTTTATAACCAACTAGTACACTTTTTTCCCTCGCTCAATGAGTGTTTGGTTGTATTACTTTCGTCCACACTCTTGTCTTTGGTTGTGATAAACTCTCAGCTCGTGCCACCAAATATATCTTTGTGTGGTACACTACTACTCAAAAATGATATCATTGTTTCAACAATATATCCAAACATAAATATGTCTCTGCTGACATCACCTTTTTTGGTGTGCCTCTTGGAAGGACTGTTACTCTGAAGATCTCTCCTCTCTCTACCACCTCCTCCTCTCACCTTTGTTTCATTGTTCCTTTTCATTCATGCTCCTTCACCATATATCCCGCAGATGACACTGACTTTTGAACGTATACCTCCAATTTTACTATATTTCCATATCATTAAATTGAGGTTCTCCTCTCAGGCCAACACTCTTCTATGTGGAAAGTTCATACACTTCAGTAAATTTGGAACTATATCTTCGCATTGCCTGCGAAAAGGAGTAAGGGGGAGTACACAACATTCTCTTATTAATATTATCTCATATGCTAATCTCAATCCTTCATGCAGTAAGTTTGCATGAGCACTCGCTACCACCATCATTCTTACTATATATGAGGAAACTATTCATAACCTTGCTAGAAAGCGGCTATGGACGAGAAGTGTTGAAACCAAAAACTCGATCTCTGTGGAGTTCACCCTTGAGGATGGGGTGATCGCACACTTACTTCTCTCTCGTGAGCCAAACGACTAAGAAAAAAGAACTGGGAACAGACCCAAGAGCTCGGCGTGCAAGTCCCACCACACACCCGGAAGATCTTAGAGTGATTCCCCTCCCTAGCCCAATGCCGAGTTGGGGGTATCTCAGAAAGCGCAAGAAAACCGGGGCACAAGTAAGTATGCCCTCTGAGGTACCCCCTTGGGTCTATTTATAGATTTCTGAAAACAGCCTGCAAATAGTCAACCTCCGTTATTTTGAACAGCTATGTGCAGCCCAATTGAGTCTGCCAACAGCGTAACTCCGCTGTTCTGAATGGCTATAGACAGACGAGCGGGGGTAGCATGGTAAAAACACATCACAAGAGATTGGGCGAGTGGCCCTCTGGAACCTCCACTCGCCGGGGGCGGCGAGTGCTCGATGGAGCTGGAACTCGCCGCCTCTATCCCTCCTGGGCGAGTGCGGGCCCGACCTGCGCCACTCGTCGCTGTCAGCCGAGCCTCCTGGGGCGAGTGCGAGCCGGCCTGCCCCACTCGCTCGCTGCTCACTGAGCCCCCGGGGCGAGTACGAGCCGACCTGCTCCACTCGCCCCTCAAACGGTACACCCCACTTGGGCGAGCAGAACTGCTGGACTTTGGCCAATCTGGCTCTTGTCGACCACTACTCGCCGGATATGAGGTTTTACACAATCCTCGCTCTTTGCGAGATTGGCCAAAGCTCGAAAAAAACATCCAACCCCGCAATATGCGGAGAGTGCGACAGGGGCCGGAGAATCTTTTGGTGGGCTCCACCAGCGGCTATAAATACATGCCCGCGTACCTGGGTGGCCTCCGCCATTCCCCTTACTTGAGTCGTGTTGAGATGCCACTCGACAAAGAGCTCCAGGAGAAGCTTATCCGCACCCGCGAGCTCAACGCCGCTCGCACTGACGCGCTAGTAAGCCTGCCTCCCAACGCCACATTGCGCGAGCCGGAGAGATCCAATCATGCTAAGAAGGCCAAGTCCATCCCGAAGGACGCCGAATCCATCTACCGTGACCTGGAGTCCACCTTGACTCCCGGGCTTGCCTCTTCTAAACCGGACGCCGACCCCAAGAGGAAAATGGCCGTCGGTATTCCCGTCGACCATGAACACCGCCAGACCGATGCTGAGACCTCCACGCCGCGAGTCCACACCCCGTGCCGCGGCCTCAGACTCCCCCCGACGCCTGCCTACAGAGAAAATCACCTCCCTTCAGGACCACAGGGCTAGACTTGCTGAAGTCCAATTCGCCAGCTCGCGCTCCTTCTCACCAGCCTGCACTTGCTCCTGCGCTCGCGGGGAAAGGGTCGGGGGCATCCCGGTTCCCAGCTTCAACCTCATTTCCCCGGGGGTCTACCCCCTGGTCGCGGTCAGAACTTGGCTTTGCCGCCTTCGCATGCCATGCAGGAACTGCGGAGCTCATCCCGTAAGCCCCATTTTACTAGAATATTTGGCCTCGCCACCTTTGCTGCACTCGCACCTTCTTTCTATCAGAAATGATTATTTTTGCAGGTCTCCATGCTCCATCCGAAGTCGAGGAATCTTCTGAACAAGCTCGCCACTCGCCATAATCTGACCCCGGGATGGAAAGCTTCTTGGACGACTCACTGGACTCTGCCGAGCTGAGACGGCGAATGATAGAAGTGCTGAAGAAGCAGGATGCTGCCTTGCGCCAACTTCGAGCGGACGACGCCTATCGCGAGCAGAGGCTGCAGGCGCTGGAATGGCACTATGTGCTGCTCGCTGATAAGCTGGAGCACGGCTCGGCGAGCGAGATGATGTCCCCCACCCCAGTCATGGAGAGGATCAATGAGAACCTACAAGCCTTCAGTCGGGACCTAGACCTGGTCCACGAGTTCCTCACCCCGCGCCGACCTCCGGGGACGGGGGCGCGAGGACGGGGTAGATGGAAATGACACCCTAGCTGAGCCTATCGGCCCACGCCCCCCAGTACCCCAGCTCGCGCGGGCTGACCTAACTTCTTCTGCTCGCTAAGACCTTTTTTGTTTTTGGGGCTGCGAGAGTCTCTGTCTATAATAACTTTAACAATTTTTAGAATTTTGTATGCTATTTGAAATAACGGGATGCGCCAACTAGATTCGGCTCGCACTAGGATAGGTCAGGTCGCCGGATTGGCGAGCTAAGCCTGGCGAGCTGGGGCCGGCGAGCTGGACTGACCGGTCAGCTCGGCCAAAAATTCGATTTTCTATAAATAAGCCCCCTCACCAACCCCATGGCCCATCGCCTTTACTGCATTCATACCTCCCTCTGCTGCTCCTTTCTCTACCTGGTCTCGCATCCCAAGCCTTTTCGCGAGCATGGGTAAAACACGACCTGATGTAGACGGACGATCCAAATGCGCCCGTCAGTTCGCCGACTATTGTTTCTTCGATGGAAACACCACCGAGCGCGAGCTCGCCACCTTCAAAACAGAGTATCTGCCCCCCGGCTATGAGGTGTGCCGGCCTGCAGAGGGAGAGGCCATCAATACCTTTTACCGGGACGAGCTCCCCTTCCCCATCTCGCACTTCGAGGTGGGGTTGCGCTTGCCCCTCTGACCTGAAATCCGCCAGATCTTCAAATACTTCAGCGCGGTGCCCACGCAACTGAACCCGAACGCGATCGCTATGATGGTCGCGTTCGTCTGTCACCTCCGCCGCGAGCGGATTGAATTCAACCTTGCCGTCTTCTGCAAGCTCTTCACTTATCGTGCGACCAACGATGGGGTCGCCTACCTAATGGGTTCGCACGTCAAGGTTCGCGAGACTGCGAACAAAAATCACAACTGGGTATCCAAGATTGTCTTCATCAAGGGCGACCTGGGCAATATACCCTTCTCCCATCAGCAGAAGAGCGAGGAGGTATATCGCCCTCCGACGCTATCCGGCAACGACGCCGAGCTGCACAAGTTCTTCCTGGGGAAGGACTTCGAGGCCGCCTTCCTTCGAAGGGCCTCGACTTGCTCCTCCCTGTTCCACCTGGCGAAGGTATACTTTTCCCTTTTCTCCTCATGGGCTAGGCTACGATTGTCATTTCTAATCTCAAGTCTTTTCTTGCAGAGGAGCGATCAATTCCCGAGCACCTGCCTTATGCGGGCTCGGGCCGCCACCCAGACCTGTTCGCACGCGGCGGGCAGCCGCGACGGCCTGCCGAGGCGAGCTGGGGTCAGGCAAACCCTCCTCCAGCCGAAAACAACCTGGCCTCGAAGGGTCCAGCTCGCCCCGCCGCTCCCCGCCGCGAAAGAAGAAGGCGACGGTGGTCTCCCGGGGGAAATAAAACAACAAGTTCGGAGGAGACCATAACAACAAAAACAAATCTACATAAGCTCGTCGGAGACCACACCTGAAGGGTCACCAGAGAGCTCGCTAAAGGGCTCGCCAGTAAAGCATCTGGAGGGTGGCGAGCACTCCGCTCCCCCTGCTGCAGCGGAGGCCGTGACCCGTGAGCCGGGCCCGCCGAAGAGCCACCCCCTCTTCGGCTTTGGGGGAAAGTCAACAGACCTGGTCGGCAAGCCGATGGTGCAATGGGATGAGCAGACCCACCGGGTATCCATCTCCTCACTCCATCCCTCCTGGTCGGGGGGTCAGCCCGCCTCCGGGCACGCCTACGCGCAGTGCTTCGGCCTGTATGGGCGCGAGGATGCCGAGGCCTATAAGGGTCTGACTCTTCGACAGATCGGCCGAGAGGGTCTGTAGGCCCAGATGGGGGCCCTGGAGCTGCATCACATGGTGGTCCGTCGCGGCTTCAGCCTCAACCACCGACTGCTGAAGGCCGAGCAGGAGCGCGACCTCGCCAAGGACAAAGCCGCCGACCTGGCGGGGCAACTAAAGGTCGCTGAAAATCTACTCGCAAAAGTTGCCGGCGGGATGGTAAGTGGCGGCCATCCCCTTCCCTTTTTACTTGGGATTTTCCATGAATATAAATCTTACCTTGCCCTTCTTTCCAGGATGCCGAAGCTACGAGCGGGCTGCGAGCTCGCGCCGCCGAGCTGGAGGAAGGAGAATGCCACATTGAAGGAGGAGAACAAAGGACTCTGAGGCGAGCTGATGCGACAAACTGACATCTTCTTCCCCCAGTCTGGTGGTGAGCCGAGCATTCCTCCCAAATGGCCTAAGGTCTTCAGCGAGGCCGAGGTCGCCGAGAGGCTGCGGGTCAACTCCATCAGCACCGTCGGCTATACCCTCCAGATGATGAAAGATATGGAGGTGTTGGTGGAGGGATGCGAGGAGATCTCAGCGAGGGACCTTGTGTCAAATCTATTCCCGCCGGCCACCCATCCCAACGAGGAGGAAAGCTTCGAGTCTCTCTTCAAGGATGTCAAGGGCTATAAGGATGGCCGCACATCCGAAGGGGAAGGCGAGGAGGACCACCCATCTGGAGGGGAGGGCGACAGCTGACTCGAGCCCCCCCTTTTTTTTTTGTTTTTGCTACTGTAATTCTCTCCTCCCCCCTTTGGTACCCTCGTCGAGGCGAGCTCCCCATATGCAAAGTAACTTAATGAAAATGATGACTTAGCTCTCACTTTGCCCATCTATTTTTTTTTTGAATTTCCCTACTGCAATGCACTCGTCTGCGAGCTGTCCTCCTTCATAGAGCGACTTCACCTGGATGGAGCGAGGCGCTAGAATGCATTTTAGTTAGGAATCATGCCCGTGGAGAGGCCTTGAGGGCTCGCCACCCCCAGACAATTAAGGGCGGATTAATCACCGTGCTAAGTTCGCGACTACCCAGATCGTCAGCGTTAAACTGAAGTTGTCAGAAATTAACAAGTAAAAACTTAGGAGGATAGAAATATACCGTCGAGGACCACCTCCCATTTGCCTTCCTTAGTAGACGTCGAGACCTCAGCTCGCCACCCCTTTTACACTGCCTTTAGATATTTACCCCACGATAGTTGGGCTGGATCATTTGCCGAGCTGAACGCGCGAACACCCAGCTCGCTTGCGGCGGCTTTTCTTCTTTGAGACTTGGCAAAAAAGCCAAGAATCTTCCAAGTAAAATTTTGGCGGGCTTGAGTGTAACTGCTGATAGTAGTCTCGGTTCGCCAACTGTCAAGGCTTCGGCTCGCTGACCTGTCGGGCTCAGCTCCTTGTTATCCCTGCAATCTTTGCCTCTAGTTCGAATGCCTGGGTCCCGGCTTTTAGGTACTGCCTCGTCTACTGAGAACCCCAACCCCGCCAGTTAGGTGGAAGTCTGGAAGCGGGAACATCTCGAGACTTAACCCCAGGACGAGAAGACTTGTTATCCATCAACCTCCGGGCGTTACCACCGGCCCATTCAGTTTGGTGAGAGCCTGACGTCGGGTGTTGAGCATCCACCGGACTCAGCCCTCCAGGGTCATAACGACGTCACTCGAGAATCCCGGCCCTGTCAGCTAGGTGGGAGCCTGGCAGCGGGATCGTCTCGGGACCTAACCACAGAGCGAGAAGACTTGCTATCCATCAACCTCCGGACGATACCACCGGCCCAATCAGCTAGGTGAAAGCATGACGACGGGTGTTGAGCATCCACCAGACTCAGCCCTCCAGGGTCATAACGACGTCACTCGAGGATCCCGGCCCTGCCAACTAGGTGGAAGCTGGCAGCGGGAGCGTCTCGGGACCTAACCCCAGAGCGAGAAGACTTGCCATCCATCAACCTCCGGGCGCAACCACCGGCCCAATCTGCTAGGTGAAAGCCTGACGGCGGGTGTTGAGCATCCACCGGACTCAGCCCTCCAGGGTCATAACGACGTCACTCGAGGATCCCGGCCCTGTCAGCTAGGTGGGAGCCTAACAGCGGGAGCGTCTCGGGACCTAACCCCAGAGCGAGAAGACTTGCTATCCATCAACCTCCGGGCGCTACCACCGGCCCAATCAGCTAGGTGAAAGTCTGACGGCGGGTGTTGAGCATCCACCGAACTCAGCCCTCCAGAGTCATAACAACATCACTCGAGGATCCCGACCCTGCCAGCTAGGTGGAAGCCTGGCAGCGGGAGCGTCTTGGGACCTAACCCCAAGCGAGAAGACTTGCTATCACTGACCCCTGCCCTGCCAGCTGGGTGAGAGTCTTTCAGCGGGAGCATTTCAGGACTTATCTTGACAAAGACAAATTGCCACAAACTTGATGTGTAAAAGAGTTGGAGCATCAAAGGATTTCATATTCATTGAAAGAAAGGACGTACATATTTTCACGGATAGAAACGCTTCAAGTCGTCACCACTCCGAGTGTGACTTAGGGTCTCGCCCTCCACATTTTAGAGACGATACCCCCGGACCTCAGAGCTTCCTGGACGATGTATGGACCCTCCCAATTCGGGTTGAGTTTCCCCACTGCCGCTGATCTCCCTGTCGCATACACTTTCTTCAGGACTAAGTCCCCTTTCGCGAACTGTTTGAACCTGACGTGCTTGTCAAAGTACTTAGTCATTCTTCGTTTTACCTCCTCCTGCCGGATGGCGGAGAGATCCCGCAATTCCTCCACCAAGTCAAGAGAGAGCCGCAGCTCCTCGTTTTCAGCTTGTCATTCTCCACTACCTTCCTCTGCCTCGACCACCCGAGGCGTCCGGGCCTCGAACTCTATTGGAAGCACAACCTCACATCCATGGGAGAGCTTGAAGGGGGTCTCCCCCGTGGCTGTGTTGGGAGTGGTTCTCAGGGCCCAGAGAACCGAAGGAAGTTGCTCCACCCAGCTACCCTTCAAATTCTCCACCTTCTTGAGGAGGTTGACGATTATTTTGTTCGCCGCCTCCACATGCCCGTTGCTCCTGGGATGGTGGACCGAAGCAAACCTGAGATCAATCCCAAGCTGTCCGCAAAAGCCGAAGAACTCGACGCTGGCGAATTGAGAACCATTGTCCGTGACGATGGCCTGCGGCAATCCGTGCAAGCAGATGATCTCCCCCCAAAAAAAGTTTTTGATTACCTGGGAGGTCACCTTGATCAGCGTCTTCACTTCCAACCACTTAGAAAAGTAGTCGATCATCACCAGCAGGAACCTCCTCGGTCCGCTGGCGTGGGGGAAAAGTCCTATCAAATCCATTCCTCAAATGGCAAAAGGTCAGGGGGCTGTGATACTCCTAAGCCGCTGAGCCGGTTGAAGTTAGAGGGAGGGGGGTGGCACTTGTGGCATTTCCTGGTGAACTTCGCAGCGTCCTGACTTAGGGTCAGCCAGAAGTACCCCTGTCGGACTATCCTTCCCTCCAAGGTTTTAATTCCCGAGTTACTTCCACACTCCCCAGAATGGACCTCTTCCAGGATCCTTTGAACCTCCCTCTCGGTCACGCAACACGCCAACATCCCTGATAAAGTCTTCCTATACAACTGTCCGTCGTGCATAAGGTAATAGGCCGACTTGTGCTTGAACTTATTATCCATCCCTTCCGGGAACTCCCCTGAGAAAAGAAAGGTCGTGAAAGGGTCCATCCACGATGGGTGTTGGTCCACCTCTATCAGCTCTCCCTCTTGGATGGACGGACGGAAAAGGTCAGTGATGGTCCCCCCCCCACTTGGGGACCATGCTTGGCTAGCTGATCAACCTGCCCATTTTCTTCCCGCGGAACATGTCAGATGGAGAAGGTCTGAAACATACTGATGACCCTTTTCACCTTCGCCAAGTATAACTGAAGGGTAGGTTCCCTTGTCTCAAACTCCCCAACGATTTGAGAAGCCACTACCATGGAGTCAGTGAGGACCTCCACATCATGCACCCCCAGCTCCCTGGCCAGGCGCAATCCTGCTATCACCGCCTCGTACTCGACCTGATTGTTTGTGATGGGAAAGTACACCACCACCATTTGCTCGATCCTCGTTCCCTGGGGACTCTCCAAGATTACCCCCACCCTCAGGCAATGCCTTCCTGAAGCGGTGTCCACCATTACCTTCTAGGGGATGGGACGAGTGAGTTCTGCCTCCGCCACCTCGACCACGTAATCGACCAGAAAGTCGGTCAGTGCTTGGGCCTTGATCGAGAGACGGGGGACAAATGAGATATCGAGCTCACTCAGCTTCACCGACCACTTCGCCAATCTTCCTGAATGCTCCACCCCCTCGAAGATGTTGCGGTGGGGGTGGTCAGTCACCGCTCGGATGGAGTGTGCTTGGAAGTAAGGCCAGAGCCTTCGGGCCGAGATGACCAGGGCGAAGGCCAGCTTCTCCAAGATGGGATACCAGAGTTTCGCCTTCCTCAACACTCTGCTTACGTAATATATGGGAAGCTGCTTCTTCCCCTCTTCCCTAACTAAGACAGAGCTCATTGCCTCGCCTCCGACCCCGAGATACAGGGACAAGTACTCCCCCTCCTTAGGCTCTTGGAGCAGGGGGCCTAAGTTAATTGGCTCTTCAAGGCCTGGAATGCCTCCTCGCACTCCTTGGACCATTCGAACTTTTGTCCCCCTCTCAATGCTTTGAAGAAGGGAGAGCACTTCTCCCCAGCACGGGAAAGGAACCTGCTCAACCCGGCCAACTTTCCTGTCAGCCGCTGGACCTCCTTAGCATTCTGAGGCGACCTCAATTCCATGATCGCCTTGACTTTATCAGGATTCGGCTACACCCCTACGGGAGTGAAAAGATGACCCAAGAACTTGCCCCTGCTCGCCCCGAAAATACATTTCAAGGGGTTCAGCCTCATCTTGTATTTCCGCAAGGTGTCGAAGGTCTCCTCCAGATCCCGGAGGTGGGAGTACACCTCCCCGGCTCTTGATCATCAGGTCATCCACATATACCTCGAGGTTCCTCCCCTTTTGATCCTAGAAGACCCGATCCATCGTCTTTTGGTAGGTCGCCCCTGCATTTTTCAGCTCAAAAGGCATCATCTTGTAGCAGTAGCACCCGTCCCCAGTGATGAAAGAGACATCTTTCACATCGGGGGGTGCATCCTGATATGATGGTAACCTAAAAAACTTCTAAAAAACTCATTACAGGAAAACCGACGGCTGAGTCAACCAACGCGTCGATTCGGGATAAGGGGTAACAATCCTTGGGACATGATTTATTAAGTAAAAAAAAATCAACACACATTCTTCACCGACCGTCTCCCTGTTTTACCATTACAACATTGGAGACCCAGCCGGGGTATTGAATTTCGGATACAAAGCCGGCCTTCAGGAGCTTGGCCACCTCCTCCCTGATGGGCTCGGACAGCTTGTCCGCGATGGACCTCTTCTTTTGTTGGATGGGGCGAGCCTCCGTGTTCCAGTTGAGGCGGTGGCAGGCAACATCCGTATTGATCTCTGGCATTTCCGCTGCGCTCCAAGCGAAGATGTCCACGTTCTTCTGGATGCATGTCAGCATCCTCTCCTGGTCCACCAGGGTCAGCCACTCGCTGATGCGCACCTTCTCCACCCTGCCTCCTAGGGTGAGAACTTTCATCTCCACAACTTCTTCTATAGCCTCCAGATGAGACTGCTCTTTCCATTCTCCCGTGTCCCCCTCTTCTGGGATAAGGACCTCCTCCTCAGCCTCCCCCACGGCCATCACCTTGGTCGGCTCTCCCTGAACTCCCTCTCCCAACTTCACCTGGATGCAGCTCTCCTCCACCTCCATATCCACTCCTCCTACTTACTACTCCGTCTCTTCCATCCTCCGCTCCATCTCCTCGGCTCCCCCTTGCCAAGAGATGGAGTTCACCGCGGTGACGTAACACTCCCTTGCCACCTTGGGGTGTCCTCGGACTCGGACCTGGATCCCCTCGGCGTTGAACTTCAAACACTGGTAGAAGGACGAGGGGACGCAGCGGAAGGCGCTGATGAGGGGCTGCACGAAGATGACGTTGTAACTACTGGGGACGTCCACTATGACGAACCTACAGTTTCGGGACTGCCCCCCCCCCCCCCCCCCAGAGTAACGTGGAGCCCCACTCCCCCTTCAACCTCCTTCCTCTTCCCCGAGAATCCAAACAGAGGCCCATCTGAGGCCAACACCCTCTTGGCCTTCACCTTCATTGCGTCAAACGCCTTCTTGAAGATGACGTTGACTGAACTCCCGTTGTCGATGAGGATCCGGGAGACGGTAAAATTTTCGACTGCGGTCTGGATGACCAACGCGTCGCAGAAGGGGCTCTCCTGATCTGGCATATCACTTCTAGAGAAGGAGATCCTCTCCTCCGGGGGTGGGGTCTGGGATGTGGAGCCAACGCTCCTTCGGTACATGGTGTAGAGGCTTGCCTTCGGGGAAGCCTCAACTCCCCCCCCCCCCGGGGATCACTCTGATCCCGCCTCGGGCCCCTACATCAGCCTGGTCCTCACACCTGTCCTCCTCTGCCCGAGGCAGGACTTCCTCGATCGACACTTCCCGGCGGTCCCGTTGCTGCGGCTCCCTGTTTCCTCTCAACTCGCGGAACTCGGGGAACGTGGTCGTAGCGTGCCCCTCCTCCTGGTGGAAGTCATAATAGGGTAATTCCACCCTGACTTCCCTTCTCCTCCTCTGCTGGCCTCTCTGCCTCTGCATGGCTATCGTCATGGCCTGATGCTGCTCGGGGAGAGGGGGACCTCTGTCCCCGCCTCCATCCTGGAGGGTGGAAATGACTCGGGCACCCCTGGCGATAGTCTACTTCGTGGAAACCTCTCCGATGGTCTTGGTCTTGTCACTCCGGCTGCCTCCAGCCGAACCGGTTGTTCTGCTCCTGACGCCCCCACCTGGGCTGCTGCTGCTGGTGCTGTTGCTGCTGCTGTTGCTGCTCCCTTTGCCGAGGTTCGGCTCTCCTTACCTCCTGACCCCGGCCACCTCCTGGCCCCTTCACCTCTTTTGTGGCCCACCTGGCCAACTTCTTCGCAAACTCGGGGTTTGACGTCTCCCCGTCGACTTCCCTCGCCGCCCTATCCATCATCTCCTCGTAGGAGAGAGGCGATACCCTCTTCAGCTCCATACTGAAGAAACCTTGTTGTAGCCCCATGGTGAAGGTCATCATCAGGATGTGCCCTAGCATCTCCTGAACCTGGGTGACCTCCTCTTAAAACCGGTCCACGTAACTCCCCAGCGTCTCGTTCACCCCCTGCTTGATGTGGAACAGGGACTCCGACTCCTTCTACCTCTTCTTGGAAGTGGTGAACCTCAACATGAAACTCCGGCGCAGGTCCTCGAAGCAATAGATTGAGTTGGCTTGTAGCAGGTGGAACCACTCCCTCGCCTTCTCTTTGAGGTTGATGGCGAAAAGTCTGCACTTAAAGGCATCCGACATCTGCCTTATCGACACCACATCCTCGAACCACTGGATGTGCTGGACCAGGTCATCCTTCCAGGTGTAGTAGGACATCTCTGGTTCCCTAAACCCTCTGTTGGGTACATTGGACACAATGTACTTGATTTGAAAAAGTTCTTTCAACTCAATGATATACACATATTTGTATTTGATGTATATTTAAGTTTATGTTGAAGGTTGTCTATTTCATATTGATTGGACAGGTGGACACAAGAAGCTGACTAGAATTTGAAGAAAAATTGACCAAGTACCAATAGCGTCGAGTGGAGTCAGCAAAGTACTGAGTGAAGTCAGCACAGTCTACATTCAGCAACTTGCAGTTCAGAAAAATGACTAAGTACAAAAGTGTCGACACACTTCAACTGTGTCGACACCTTTGCAGAAGCTGTGTCGAGACAAATCAGTTAACTCGACACATAGAAGATTCAAGACAGCTGTGTCGAGACAAGTCAGTTGTCTCGACACCTTGAAGACAAAGTCAGCTTACTTGACACTATAAAGCTTAAAGTAGTTGTGTCAAGACAATACAGCTGTCTCGACACAAAGAAAAGAGGAAATTTTAGTAAGTAAAATTGTGTCGAGACAAATCAACTATCTCGACACAATGGAGAATTAAAGAATAGACTTTCCGACATCAGACAGACAGTTGTGTCGAGACAATCCAACAGTCTCGACACAAGGTAGAATTAAAAGATGTCGACACAAACAACGCTTGTGTCGAGACAAGTCAACTGTCTCAACACTTTTAAGTTACAGATGAAAAATTCTTCAAAGTAGAATTGTGTCGAGACTGTTAAGATGTCTCGACACAAGTGTCGAGACACTTTGAACAATTCGACACTTATGTTTCTGAAAATGTGCAGAGTCAACACAGAAGTGTCAAGATAAGTCAGAACTGTCACATCAGCTACAAGAATAAGATATTTCAACAGAAACAGTCTGAGGGAAAATTTGAAGTATGATTCCAGATGCTGATGTCATCATTCAGTAACCAGCCATCCATGAAAGCTATAAATAGAGTGGTTGTCTACACTAACAGATAGACAGAATCGATCAAGCAAACGAAAATTCTCATTCTTATTACAATCCCGAGGAGGAGGAAGAAGACGAAGGTCTTCAAGAAAATCTCCAGATCATTTTACCAAGTTGATCTGAAGATTAAGGTGGATCTGATCTACAATTTCTTCAAGGGAATCAAGTCGATCAACATCAAGAAAATTGCAGATCCAGAGAAGAAACTTTTCAATTTATCAAGAAGAAATTCATTGTTGTTGACTTGAAGAATCTGTGTTAACAGATAAGTCAGAATTCTGAATTCCAGTTTTCTGAAGATTATTGTATATACTTTTACTTTTTAATTTTATAAGATCTTCTTGAAATCTGAGTGGGTCGGAAATCTTATCTCTGAGTTGTAAGCCTAATTTATATACGCTGAGGTAGGATTCTTGAGGGACCTGAGGTAGGTGGTTTTGGGTGAATCACTGAGTTGTAAGCCTGATTTATAAAGACTGAGGTAGGGTTCTAGAGGGACCTGAGGTAGGAGATTGGGAGAATCTCTGAGGTAGGACATATTGGTCTGAGTGTATGTTTCTTAACAAAAATTGAGATTGTAGGATCCTTTGATATGAGTTAAAGAGAAGGAGCTATAACCTTATCTAGCACATTGCTAGTGAGGAAGGATGGAGAAAGTGGATGTACCCTAAATAGGAGAATCACTATAAATTCTGTGTGTTGTGTGCTGTGGATTGCTTTTGCTTGTACTGTGATCTGAGTTTTGTAACTGCTGAAATAGTTAAGTGATAAAAAATTGCTAAAGTATTTTTAAAAAATCACCTATTCACCCCCCTCTCTAGGTGATTATCTACCCATAGGATTATCTTTCAAGTGGTATCAGAGGGAGGCTATTCAAGAAAGACCTAAAAGTCTGAAAAAGATCCAAAGGGTATTACAAAAATTTCAGATCAATGACTTCTGAATCTCACAGAGAACTAAATTATATGAAACTGCCTATATGTACTAAGGATAATTTTGCTATATGAAAACAAAGAGTGAGATTGTTCATGAAAGCCTCAGATCCAAGAATCTTCATTACTGTACAAGAATGACCATATATACCAATGAAAACATCTGTCTTAGATGCAAATGTTCAAACCCCTAAGAAACTGTCAGAAATGACAAAGGATGAGGTGGTACTTGCCACCATGGATAAAAGAGCATAAAATATAATAGTCAGTGCAATAGACAATTCAACCTTTCAGAATCTTGTGTACTGTAATATATCCAAGGAGATGTGGGATACTCTCATAGTATACATGGAAGGTACAAAAAAAGTAAGAGATGACAGAAAATCTCTCCTCAACCAGCAGTATGAGGCTTTCAGACAAGAAAAGACTGATTATATAGAACAATGCTATGAAAAGTTTTTTAAAATAGTAAATGACTTAAGAAACTATGACAGAAATTTCTCAAATTATGGGCTGAATGACAAATTTTTGAGATCCATAAATAAAGAATGAGATATCAAGATTTGTGTTGTAAGAGAAATGAGAAATCTAAGAAATATGTTACCCCAAGACTTGTATGAGAAGCTAATGTCACATGAGCTTCAGCTAAACTCAATAAAAGCTGAAGCAGAATCTGCTAGAAGTTCAACTCAGACTAAATTTGTGGACTTCAAAGCAGATACATCTAAGAAAGCTAAAAGAGAAATCTCATCATCACCAAGAAGGGATGAAGATACAGATAGCACTGGTGTCTGCTTTTCATCAGAAGAACTATCAGATGATGAATTGATACTGTTTACCAGACAATTTAAAAAAATGTTGAGAAGAAGGAAGCAGTAGAATAAAAAGAAACCTTCTGGATCAAGCTCCAGTAAAAGCAAAGACAATCACAGAGACAAATCTGTGGTCAGGTATGATTCTCATCAGAATAAACAATTTAAGACTGACATTATTTGTTTTTGTTGTAACAGGTTTGGGCATGTCATAGCTGACTGTCCAGTAAAAAGGAAGGAGAACAAAAAGTCAAAAGAAAAGGAGTTTTATAAAAACAAAAAATCAGAGAAGGGTCTGATGACAAAGAAATCAAAGACCTTATCTGATAGTGAAACTGATTCAACTGAATCAGAAGAAGAACTTGCTGTACTGTTCTCCTATGAAGAAGAATTTATCAGAAAGACTATATACAAAGGGAAAAGTTCCACAACTTCATCACACAATGGTGATTCTGAAGAGGATATGAAGATCAACTTAATGACACTATCTGATGATCCAGAAACAAAAACACTTGACTGCCAGGATACTCAGGTAATATATGACAATTCAACATGTCATAAAACTTCTGTATATGAGACTGGGGATGAGCTAGACTCATGTGATTCAAAGTTTGATTCACATAAGACTAACTCTGTGACTGAACTACAGCAGCTCACATTCAAATTTGGAAAACTGTTGGAAGCCCTAGTAAATAGCAAGAAGCTTGTCAAAGAACAAGCTATAAAGATAGCATCACTAAAAGGTTTTGAGTATCATCATAAGATGGATACTCAGAAAATTGGTCTTCAAATTTCTAAGTTGGCAATGTTGACTACGATCATTAATGATCAAACTTTATTGATCAAGCAGAAAGATGCAATAATTCAGGAACTGGAACTCAAACTCTTGAATGAGAAAAGATTGGTACAACAATTTTCTAAACCTAAAATTGTATTGTCCATTATAGATACCTTCTCAGGAACACCTGGAAGTGGACTTGGGTATGTTAAACATAAGAGAAAAATAGGCAAAAAACTGGCAGAATAAAAGGATCCAATCATTCCACTGCCTATGAATCAGACTAAAGGAAAAGAAATCCAAAAGTCTGGACTAGTATGACCAAGTTCATATGTGAATAGGAAAACTATTCCTAATGTACCTGCTCCAAGGAGGATAGTTGTAACTAAGATACAACAACTTGTTTGCACTCAGTCAAAATACAACTGTCAAGTGTGCTGATTCATGTCTTAAGGAATGTCAACACAAAGTTCCTTCTGTTCCTCCAAAGAGGAGGTACAACAGGTATGAATGTTGGTGTTGTGGAAATGTAGGACACTTTGTCTTGGACTGTTGGTTCAATTACATTGTGTTTCATATTCAGAAAAGATATCCAGTTAAGAAGCTCACTGGTGATTTCAATAAAGTCACGGCTAACAAGAACCTAGGACCCAAAACAACTTGGGTTTCTAAGGAAAAATAAATTCTTATTTTGCAGGAATGTCCAAGCACCAGAGATAGCCCAATCTGGTACTTGGATAGTGGGTGTTCCAGACACATGACTGAAACAAGAGGCAATTTGAGAGAATTTATCCCCATAAAGAATGGACCAAAGGTGATTTTTGGTGGAGCTGACAAAGGAATAACCAAAGTTTATGCTAAGATCACAAATAGCTTAGTCACTCTCACCAAAATAGCTTATGTGGAAGGGTTGCAACACAACCTTAAAAGCATAAGCCAACTTTGTGATCTTGGTTATGACATCTCATTCCACAAAGATGTGTGCCTAATAAAGAAGTCAAGGGACCAAAGGGTCATTTTGACAGCCACTAGATGTGAGAATGTGTATTGTTTGAATTTTTTTTGTTTAAAATCAGACTCACCCTTACATCTAGTTGCAAATGAGAAAGCCTCACACTGTGTCAAATGGCACAAGAGGCTAGCTCATTTGAACTACAAGGTCATATGCAAAATTTTCAGTAAAGATCTTGTTAGGAATGGCCATAACATTAAATGCTCTAAGGAGAACATATGCTCAGCATGCCAAAAAGGCAAACAAATCAAAGCTTCATTCAAAATTATTGAATGCAAAGACTCAGTGAAGTGTTTATAACTCTTACATATGGATTTGTTTGATCATATATCAATTCATAATTTAGGAAGGAGAGACTACACTCATATAATTGTTGATGACTATTCTAAATTCACTTACGTTTTATTCTTAAGGAAAAAGTCTGAAACCTCTGATGTATTCAAGACTTTTGTCAAACAAATATAGAATGAATTGAACAGCTTTATGGTCAGAATTAGAAGTGATCATGGAACTGAGTTTCAATCTGATTATATGACAAAGTTTTGTGAAGAACTGGGGATTCAGCAAGAGTTTTCCTCACCAATAACACCCCAGTAGAATGAGATTGCTGAGAGAAAGAATAGGACTCTCATTGAAGCTGGAAGAACCATGCTGAGTGATTCTTCACTCCCAGAATACTTCTGGGCTGAAGCTATTAACACAACATGTCATGTTCTTAATAGAGCATCAATCAACAAAAGATTGAATAAAACTCCTCATGAACTTATGAAGGGCAGAAAATCAAACTTGGTCAAGTTCAGAATCTTTGCATGTAGATGTTATGTCCTAAATAATGGGAAAACATACATAACTAAGTTTGCTGAGAAGTCCTATGATGACATATTTGTTGGTTATAGTGACCACAGTAAGTCCTATAGGGTCTAAAACTTGAGGGATCAAGTTGTGAAGGAGTTTGTTCATGTTGTATTTGATGAAATTCTATGTTTTACAATGATAAGTCAGGTTCATCAAACATAATAGGTGAAGACTTGAAGCTAAAAGAGCTGACTATAAAAGATATTGTTTCAGCAAGTCAGAATATGCAAGATGGAGTCAACATAGTTGAGGAAGTGCTTGCAAAAGAACAGCAAGGAGAAGAAACTCAGCATGAGGGGGTCCGGGAGAAGTCACATTACCTGTTGCTATCAGGCATCTAAGGGATCATCCAAGGGAATTGATCATAGAAGATGCTGCACAGGGTGTGACCACAAGAAGCAAACATCACAACACTGTGATGTACTCAAGTTTCCTGTCTTAAACAGAGCCAAAGAAATTTGAAGAAACTAATGTGGATCCATTTTGGATAAGTGCAATGCAGGAAGAATTAAAGCAGTTCAAGAGATGCAATGTATGGAAGCTGGTTCCAAGACCAGATGACTGTAACATCATAGGAACCAAATGGATATATAGAAACAAACTGGATGAGAATGGTGTTATAGTCAGAAATAAAACTAGACTGATTGCAAAGGGATATAAACAAGAAAATGGGATAAACTTTGATCAAACCATTGCATCAGTGGCTAGATTGGAGGCTATAAGACTCTTCCTAGCATATACAACTTACAAGAGTTTCAAAGTTTACCAAATAGATATGAAGTCAGCCTTCCTAAATGGTAACCTTAAAGAAATAGTCTATGTTGAGCAACCCTTAGGTTTTGTTGATTATATTAAACATACTTATGTTTATTTGCTATTAAGAGCTCTCTATGATTTAAAACAAGCATCAAGGAGTTGGTATGAGACTCTGTCTAAGTTCCTCATGGAGAATAAATTCTCAAGAGAAAAATAGACAAAACATTATTACTAAGGAAAGTCAAAAACAAGACCATCTTAATACAAATATATGTTGATGACATTATATTTATATCTACTGATGTGTCACTTTGCACTAAGTTTGTCAAATTAATGCAAGTAAAGTTTGAGATGAGTAGCATGAGTGAACTTAAGTTTTTCTTGGGTCTCCAAATTAAACGAACTTTAAATGGACTTTTCATTAGTCAGTCTAAGTTCACCAAGGAGTTAATCAAGAAGTATGACATGGAAACAACCACTTCAATGAGAACTCCAATGGGGTCTAGTATGTATTTAGACAAGGACGATGTAGGAAGCCGGTTGATATCACCTTGTATAGGGGTATAGTTGGATCACTGCTCTATCTAACAGCCAGTAGACCAAACATAATGTATGTCACTTGTGTCTGTGTCAAGTATCAAGCATGCCCTAAGGAATCTCACTATACAACAGTTAAAAGAATATTGAGATATCTAAAGGGCACATCTAATCTTGGCCCAAGGTATCCCAGAAATAGTGATTTTAAACTGAAAGGCTTTTCAGATGCAGATTATGCAGGATGTAAAAAAGGCAGGAAAAGCACATCAGGCTCATGTCAATTTCTTGGAAGGAGGCTGGTGTCATGGAGCAGCAAAAAGCAAACATGTGTAGCAATATCCACAGCTGAATCTGAGTACATTTCAGCTGGTGGTTGTTGTGTGCAATTGCTTTGGATTAAACATCAGTTCCAAGATTACAACTTACAGCTAAGTAAAATTCATTTATTCTGTGATTCTACTAGTGTTATTTTTATTGTAAATAATCATGTGTCACATATTATAACAAATCACATTGAAATTAGATATTATTTCATTAGAGAACATGTAAAAAATAAAGATATTAGCTTAGAATTTGTTTCAACAAGTAAACAAATTGCTGATATTTTTACTAAGCCACTGGAAGAAGAGAAATTTAATTTCTTCAAATTTGAACTTGAATGTTGAATCTTGAGTAAAACCATTATAACATAAGTATAAAACTGATTAGTCAGTAATTAAGTCTGCTCATTTAGGTTTTAAGGGTAAACTTCATAAGTGTCGAGAATCTACACTTAAGAAAATCAAAATTTTGACAAGTCAGTGTCAAGACACCAGAATGTGTGTCGACATTATAGATAGTAATGCGTCGAGACATATGAAAGTGTGTCGACACAAGATAACTA
Source organism: Platanthera guangdongensis (assembly GCA_039583875.1). NCBI lineage: Eukaryota > Viridiplantae > Streptophyta > Magnoliopsida > Asparagales > Orchidaceae > Platanthera > Platanthera guangdongensis. Next base: position 5,432 of record CM077154.1, on the reverse strand, counting down.
AAGTGTTGAGACACTAAAGTAAGTGTCGAGACATACGGGTGTCGCGACCCTAAGGTATATGTATAGAGAGACATAAAACATGTGCCGACTTGAGTCGACAAATCTCGACAAACTTGTGTCGACACTCAAGACTGGTGTCGACACTAGGTCATTTCCTAAAAACGTGGAACAAATTTATCAGCGCGCGCCTTTTCAACTTCTGCGACGTCTACTATAAATAGGGTGAGAAAGAAGTTGTCGTCTACGCTTATCTGAAATCTTGAGAGATTGATCTCTGAGTGTCGAGACCTAGAACTCCTTTAGTCGACACATCTTCTTCCTTAATTTCTCTCAATACCAATGACTCACAAGATCGACGACAACATCAATAAAGGATATGAACTCGTGCGCCAAGGATTCGTCACTGCGTAAGAAGAAATCAAAAGCGTCATTGACCTAATCAAAGAAGCAGGATTCGATTATCTGCTTTCTGAACCAACAAACATCTGGAAAATAGAAGTATCGGAATTCTTCTCTAATGCAACATTGGATTCAAGTTCAACGAAAAATTTAAGTCTATAGTGAATGGAGTCAAAGTTAAAAACACAAGCAGGAGATTGACAAAGATTTTACAGATACCAAGAATCGAGCAGGAAGATGAAGTAGACACCACCAAGACTGTTGAAGGATTGGTGTGGTGTGGATTGACTTCAGTCACTAAGATTGGATACACCCTGAACAGGAAGGGTATGAATTCCCAAGGAAAAATTCCTATCAGAAATTATTGGGAATGTGCTGCTGTGTAAAACAGGAGCACATGACAGGATATCAGCTCAGATGTTTGAGCTTATGACAATAGTAATATTCAAACTCAAGACGGACTGGAGTAGAGTGGTCTTTGATAAGATAGCAGAGTATCCAAAAACCAAACATGAGAAGAATACTGAGCCTATACCTAGTTCATGTCATTCGAAACAGCCTCAACCTCAAGCTTGGCTCCAAGATCAATCACATGAGGAGAATGGATATGAGAATATTATCTAGGTGGGATAGAGTTTTATACAAAGAGACACTTGTAGTGGTAAAGAAGAAAGAGAAAAAGGAGAAGACTATAATTATGGTTGAAGTTGCTTCCAGTGAATCTGGAGAGAAACAAGATAATACAATAGCTGAGAATTCTTCAAGGCCCTCACCTGGAACTAGTAATCAGGTGGAGGGGGAGAATGTACAAGAGATACATCAAATTGAGGGGGAGAACCTCAATGACTTGCCTAATCTTGATATAGATATTGTACATTCAATAATAATGGAGGTTGTACAAGAGCTGAAATAATCAAAGATTCTTGAAAAGGAAATGTCTGACAGAGAGATGGAGGATGAATTCGCCAAAGAGACTGAAGAAGAAATACTTCTGAATACAGTTGAGGAGTAGCTGAGATATTTGCACAAGATGTGCAAGTTTCTGAGAAAGAACATGAGGATACAGTCTCTAAAGAGACTGAAAAAGAAATTCTTTTGAATAAGGAAACTGACATCCAGGGGGAGATAGCTGCAACTTCAGAGAACCAAGTTTCTGATGCTGAAATTCAACAAGAATATGCTAACTTAGAATATATCAATATTAATGAAGAAGTTACAATAGTTGAAGGGGAGTTGTCAGATCTTGCCCCAAATACTGAAGGATCTGAACAACAAGAGTCTGTTGAGATGGTAAGTTCTACTGAATCTGAAGAAGAAAAAACCACTCTTTTGAAGAAAAGAAAACTATCTGAACTGAAAAAAAGTAAAAGCTACAAGAAGATTATACAATCTGGACCAGCATCTGCTCCTCCAGTGGATTCAGGATCTCTGCTAGTTCAAATGCAGATTATGTTAGACCAACAGAGAACTAAACTTAAGCAATACATAGATGAAAGGAATAAGGAACTGCAGTTTCAACTGGCTCAGGACATCAAATCTATAAGATTTGAAGTAAATCTTCTTAAGACAGACATGACAGATTATTTTCAGAAAGAAGCTCATGTTGTTGTTTATATTGCCAAACAACAACAAGAAGCAAAAAACACTGAAGATAAAATGATTGTCAAACAAGGCTATGTCCTTGAGAATCAAAGAATCTTGGATGAAAACATGACTGTCATGCATACTGAAACATTGGTCAAGCTGACTGAGCAGACTACTGCTTTAGAAAACAAAATAGCTGCCGCCACAAAGGACATGAAAACTCAACTGACAATTCATTCAGCTTCCTTGATTAAGGATATCAAGGCTTCTAACAATAGTTTGGATAACAATTTACTGAAGGTGAAAAACAATGTAACCTCTGGAATCAATTATCTGGATGGATAAGTAAGGTTTCACAAGAATGATCTGAGAGATTACATATAAAGAGAAGTCATAAATGGGGAAAGGGTAATGATAAAGGTCAGTTCTGAGCATGCTACCTGGATATCAAACAACATCAGAGAAACTAGGTCATCCTCCCCTATGGTATGATGGAGATTAAACTGCTGAGTCTGGTTGTCAACCAGCTCAGTTTGAATCTATTCATGCTCCTGGACAACCCATGTACAATCCTACGACATAAGTTTCATTTGCGGTTATCCAAGCTGCTGTCCAAACCATGTACAGTCCTCCACCACCAGTTCAAAATATTATATGTGAAGAGTTGGAGAAGTCTGCTTTTGCTTTGCTGAAAGAGAAAGAAGCACAACTGTCAAAGAAAAGGTTTAGGGAACAAGCTGAAGCTAGGCTAGACTTTGAATAGTGGAGCCCAACCACCAAATCAATCATACTAACTGCATAGAAAGCAGTTAATGCTAATGCAGTTAAAGCAAAAATGGGCTAAGCAGTTAAAGCAACAGAAAAATGGTACTAAAAGCAAAATGGGCTAAGCAGTTAAAGCAAAAATGGTACTAAAATGGTACTAAAATGGTACTAAAATGGTACTAAAATGGTACTAAAATGTACTAAAATGGTACTAAAAGCAAAAATGGGCTAAGCAGTTAAAGCAACAGAAAGTCATCCATAAGTTCAGACATCATCTGAAGGCAGGAGAAATTCCTGCCAATTCAGTTGAGTCCAGCAAATATTTCCCCAAGGCTTATCATTATTTTGAAAAACAAAGGCTCAAGGCAGAACAGATCTCCAAATCCAAGATTGACAAAGGCAAAAGGCTGATGGCAAAGTGCCTGAAGTTAAAGCAAAGATACAATCTGTAAAAGACATAGTCATCAAAGAACTAGAGGATTCTTAGAATATGTTTTCTATGTATTATGTAACTTTACTTTTAGATCAGTGTACCAAGTTAAACAAATATAATCCTTGAGCAAATTTATAATGAAAATTTTGGTGGCACTTTGTTTCATATATGTGTCATCAATTGTGTTACTTCATATGTTGTTCAGCACTGTTAAATTTATAACTTTATCATCATATTTTGGTATCATGTTGTATATCACTGAATTGTGGTTATGACTTCTCCAAATTGGAGGAGATTGTTGGATACATTGGACACAATGTACTTGATTTGAAAAAATCTTTCAACTCAATAATATACACATATTTGTATTTGATGTATATTTAAGTTTTATGTTCCAGGTTGTCTATTTCATATTGATTGGACAGGTGGACACAAGAAGCTGACTAGATTTTGAAAAAAAAAATTAACTAAGTACTAATAGCGTCGAGTGGAGTCAGCAAAGTGCTGAATGAAGTCAGCACAGTCTACATTCAGCAACTTACAGAGCAAAAAATGGCTAAGTACAAAAGTGTCGACACACTTCAACTGTGTCGACACCTTTGCAGAAGCTGTGTCGAGACAAGTCAGTTAACTCGACACATAGACGATTCAAGACAACTGTGTCGAGACAAGTCAGTTATCTCGACACCTTGAATACAAAGTCGGCTTACTTGACACTACAAAGCTTAAAACAGTTGTGTCGAGACAATACAGCTGTCTCGACACAAAAAAGAGAGAAAATTTTACCATGTAAAATTGTGTCGAGACAAATCAACTATCTCGACACAACGAAGAATTAAATCATAGACTTTCCGACATCAGACAAACAGTTGTGTCGAGACAATCCAACAATCTTGACACAAGGCAGAATTAAAAGATGTCGACACAGACAACGTATGTGTCGAGACAAGTCAACTGTCTCGACACTTTTAGGTTACAGATGAAAAATTCTTTCAAGTAGAATTGTGTCGAGACTGCTAAGATATCTCGACACAAGTGTCGAGATACTTTGAACAAGTCGACACGTATGTTTCAGAAAATATGCAGAGTCAACACAGAAGTGTCAAGATAGGTCAGAACTGTCACATCAGCTACAAGAATAAGATATTTTAACAGAAACAGTCTGGGGGAGGATTTTAAGTATGATGTCACATGCTGATGTCATCATTCAGTAACCAGTCATTCATGAAGGCTATAAATAGAGGGGTTGTTTACAGTAACAATAGACAGAATCGATCAAGCAAACGAAGATTCTCATTCTTATTACAATCTCGAGGAGGAGGAAGAAGACGAAAGTCTTCAAGAAAATCTCCAGATACTTTTACCAAGTTGACCTGAAGATTAATGTACATCTGATCTACAATTTCTTCAAGGAAATCAAGCCGATCAACATCAAGAAGATTGCAGGTCTAGAGAAGCAACTTTTTAGCAAGTCAATTTATCAAGAAGAAATCCATTATTGCTGAATTGAAGAATCTGTGCTAACAGATAAGTAAGAATTCTGAATTCCAGTTTTCTGAAGATTATTGTTTATACTTTTACCTCTTAATTTTGTAAGATCTCCTTGAGATCTGAGTGGGTAGGAGATCTTATCTCTGAGTTGTAAACCTAATTTATAAAGGCTGGGGTAGGATTCTTGAGGGACCTGAGGTAGGTGATTTTGGGTGAATCAAGCCTGATTTATAAAAAACTGAGGTAGGGTTCTAGAGGGACCTGAGGTAGGAGATTGAGAGAATCTCTGAGGTAGGACATGTTGGTCCGAGTGTAGGTTTCTTAACAAAAACTGAGATTGTAGGATCCTTGGATCAGAGTTAAATAGGAGGAGCTATAACCTTATCTAGCACATTGCTAGTGAGGAAGAAGGGGAAAGTGGATGTATCCTAGATAGAGGAACCACTATAAATTTTTTGTGTATTGTGTACTGTGGATTGATTTTGCTTGTGCTGTGATCTAAGTTTTGTAACTGCTGAAATAGTTAAGTGATAAAGAATTGCTAAAGTATTTTAAAAAGTCACATATTCACCCCTTCTAGGTGATTATCTACCCGTAGGATTATCTTTCACCCTCTAGAACTGGGGCAGAAGAAACCAGCTCGTGAGGGCCTCCCCGCGGGATAGAAAACTCCCAGTCAATCTTCACGGCCCAGCGCTGCAGGGCTTTTCCTTCCACTGCGGAGCGAGCACGGAGGGTCTCCCACCCCCCATCTCGTTTG